>VZTX01013926.1:37129-108375 GCA_013400915.1 Pardalotus punctatus | reverse complement strand
AAGGGACACATCGCTCTCTTGCTTTTACTCCTCTCTTACTCTTGCTCTTCCCTCGTCTCCTCTCTTCTTCTCTTACTCTCTCTCTTGCTCTTACTCTTCCCTCGGCTCTTCTCCTCTGCCCCTCTCTTCAGCCTCTCTTCCCTCTCCCCTCCCCCACCCTGTTTCCCCAATAAACCTGCATGCTCTAAGACTGGACTCTGGAAAGCTCTGTCCAAATCGCCGGCACATCGCAGAGATTCCTACAGCACCCCGAATCCACTACAGGTAGGAAATTAACTTTTGAATAGAGAGGGCTAGGAACTAATTTAGTAGACATTATGATATAATAGTGACAGACACAGAGGCAATGTTAGTGAATTTCTGATTAGTATGTGATAATTAAACCATGAGTGACTTATGGCATGGCCCTCAATAAATTAAACTATCAGCATTGCTCTGCTTTATTTTGTGTTTTGTTTATGTCAGATGAAGTATTACCTTCTGTGCCTTTTTATTTTTTATTAGATTTTTTTTTCTAGATCCTGGGGCAACTTAGTTTAATAAAACTATTTGATTATTCTGCCAACTTTAAGTCAAAATTATGGTACTTACTTTTACATCAAGGTCGATTTGCCTAAATATTTATCAAATTTTGCTTGCACTTTTGAACAGTAAAAGCTCGAGGATTTATCAAGATTCATTTTATCAAAGATTTAACATCACAGACAGAGAACATGCAAAAAGAGTCTCCTTCCCTACTGAAGGTTTTTCACAAGTTGCTACTGATAAGGGCTGCAAACCTGAACATATTCAATGCCATATTTGGCTGTGATCTAGAAATATTGCCTGTGATGTCATTTCCTAGTGCCAGACTTTAAAATCAACCAGTCAAAAATCAATCAGTCAACCACATAGCAAGTTAAGCCACCTTTTCCCTCAAGCACAAACTGGCAGCAACAAACCACTACTCAGTGGTGAATCTGCCTACCTAACACCTCCTCACTCATGTCATTCCCACAAGCAGCCAGCTCTCTTATGAGTTCTGACTAATGAAACAACTTGTCTGTTAAGTAGAGTGCCTAGGAAAAACATTGAATTCTCAAGGGTCATTTTCACATGTATTTATATAATAAAAAAAGCTTAAAACCCCCCTTATATGTAGCTGCATTCACTGCATGCCAATAAAACATGACTACATCAATTCACTTAAGACAAGAAAAGGAATTACAGAGATTTCTCAAGCCATCCCAGATTCCCTACAAAATATGCTTGTGTAACCTACTCTGTTGACCCAGTCCTTAAAATTGAGCTTGTGGGAATAAGAGAAAACTTCCCCCAAGATAAAATTATATCACTGGAACTGCTCACCAGTTCAAAACTGGGCACTGAGTTTTATCTGCCACCTACAAAGCCAGACCCCACCCTACACAAGCAGTGAAGTCCAATGGGAGATATCTGCAGTCCTTGAGAAGAGAGTTAACCAGGTCCTCTATCAAAAAGCCAAATTGTCAGATATTGTTGAAAGAATATCACAGACTAAAAACAGCCTGTATGTCAAGAAGACTTACCAAATGACACCCACTTTCCAGTTTTCTTCATTTTGGTAAGATTGTTGAAAGCTTGAACCCTTGCAACATCAGCATAATCATGCAGATCACCCAGTCATGCTTTTCACCCATGCATAGACCAAAATAGTCTCAGGAACACTACTAGCACTTTTTATTTCTGGTCCTCATAAATAAATAGGCTTCTCTGGTGATACTTTCAGATATCTCTGCAGATGTTGTTGTGTGGTATTGGTGGGAAACATATACTTTGCCCGGAGAGTATACAAGGCAACACACAGAGAATTTATTCATTGTTAACCTACAGGTTTCAGAGACTCATTGTGGTCACCTTTTTCCTATGAAAATTTTCAGTTTCCAGGTTATTACCATTCTATATTTACATATGATTGACAGCCTCTTCTCAACCGGGAACACCAGAGAGGCTGACTTACAAATTTGTCTTGGGGAGATCCAGACCTTTTGTCTGCCTCATCAAACTTAGCCACAGAAATTAAGTACCAAAGAAGCACAAGGCTTGTAAATTAAGCAAAGCATGAGCAAGACAGCAGTAATTGCAGTTACACTTACTGTTCTTAAAGGTAAAACAAAGATTCATAAAGAATTTGATAAATCATTATCAGGATTTAACCAGCCAGAAACAGCACACTCCTAGAGTACTGTTTAAATTTTATTAGCAAAGGCTGAATGACTTGAATTAGACCTAATCCTATTCCTAAAGTGTCGCAGAATGTCACTTACTGTAAAATCCACACTGTCACCAATGTTGCGGGAAAACCCATTTAAGAGCAAACTCATTTAAGAGCAAACTCATTTAAGAGAAACTCATTTAAGAGAAAGGACCGTAACTCTTCCGCAACGACGAGGGGCATAAAGCAGTCAATGACCAATATGATCAATAGCAAGCTTCAATCCGTTTATTTTTCAGGTTCACAGCCTTAAGTACATTTTTGCAGCACCTAGCAATGTTACATGTCATAAAATCATTGGTTAGTAAGACTACTTGTCATTCNGGCATTCCATGGCCGCCTTGCTCCTCGAACCATTTCTCCACACTTAAGTATGTTTATTGTGGATGTTGTAATTTTCTTTCTTTCAAATAATAAAGAATTTCATATTATCACTGAAGATAACCATGGTTCAGAATTTGAACAGTTTCTCTTAGCTGATGTTCTTATAGTTTTAGAGTAACTTCAGAAAAATGTTTCCTTTCTTTCTTTCTTTCTTTCGTTCTTTCGTTCTTTCTTTCTTTCGTTCTTTCTTTCGTTCTTTCTTTCTTTCATGTGTGTTATAATGTGTGTTTTGTGTGTAGTGCTTCTTGGTAGATTATGAATACATCATCACAAGAGTCTAACTCATGAGAATAAAACCTCTAATTCATTGCTAAGTTGAGGAAAGTTATCTTTCAATATTTATAGCTGCTGGTAGTAAGAGTTAGAAACAGTTAAGTCATTTATGGCATGTAATGCATATATTATGGAATGATGTGTTGAGCAGTATGTCCTCTTCTGAAAGCTGCAGTGTACACTTTTTGGAAAAAGTATCATATTATTGCTTTTTTGAAAACTGTGATTAGTACATAATCTAAACACCTTTTCAAAACATTGTTTTTCAGATCATTCACTTCCACACCATATTATGTTTCGGTTTGAAATTCTTTGGCCTGTGTCATGCCAAATAGTCAGATAAAATGTTAAATCTTCCTCATATTTATGTCTATCACTTATCAAATTAGGACAAAACTTACTCTTGAGTCCTGTGAAAGCAATGATGAATTTTGCTCTTTAAATTAGATGCTTCAGAGACTTTTCCCTCAACACGCTGGTGCTGAGATGATGGACTGATTGCCCAGAACAGGCACATGGTGTGCCAGAGATCCAATGCACACTCTTATCAACTTCCCCAAACACAGTCCTCCAAGTACTAACCAAAGGGTTTCCACAAACAGTTGATCCAAAATGTCACTTTTAGTTCAAAATGGCAACAGCTTTATTTAATAAAAAACATGCATGTATTTCTCACATTAAAGCTGGCACAGTGGTTTTTATATGTCATCCATTAGCCTGATATCTCAACACTTTTAAAATGGTTTTAAATAGAAATTCTGTCTTCACTGCATGTACTCTCTTCCTTGCCCAAACATGGAGTAAAACCTCAGCTAGAGAGAGTAAATAACTTGATTTGTTCCCAGCTCAGTTCTTAGTGTAGGAAATGTGGTGAACGTGCTGAAGAAAACTAAAACAAAGAATTGTGCTGGGTTTTTTAAAAGTTAATTCTGAATTGAGTCACTTTAATTTGTTAAATTCTCAGTCCAGTTCTGTGATCTTGTTCCCAAATTCAGTAACCAGAGGGCAGTTAAGGAAGGGGGACACAACTTTCTCACGCATCTATGCGAAGTTACTTTGCATTCAGTTTCAATCAGTGCCTTCTCAGATACGTGTACGGTATTTAAACACTGAGACACTGCTTACTGGCTTAAAAGACACAGACAGTTTTACATCTTTCTGTCTGGCTATTGAGCTTATGTCCTCACCATCCCTGCATAATATTTCTTGCAAATTTTGAATCAAATTATGTAGCAAACTGAATGTCATATGACTGCAGATGTGAGCCCTCTATCATATTTATTTTTGGTATTGTCTTAAAAACCACACAGACTGCAGCCAAAGATTCAGGGCAGCCCTGTAGCTTCTTATGGATATGGCAGACTGTGGCGGTGACCCAGTCCACCTTCTCAATGAAAATCAATGAGATTAATTGGGTTATTTTCCCTCAGGATAGTGAGCCTGAGGAGGAAGGAGAAGGCGAGGCTGGGGAATCCCCCACGTTTCTCACCTCTTAAGTTGTCCATTAAGTTTCGGGTTACTCCCCTTTTCCCTCCTAGTTTACACCCCTTTCCCCTCCCAGTTATTACATATGTATTAGGTTACTTTCATATGTATCAGTTGTTAGAAAGTTCTCTGCTTTCTGTACCCTCATTGGTTTGTTAAAATATACCCCACCCCTTGTTTCCTTTCATTGGATGTTTGTGGTTATGTAATCCTTCCCTGTTGGCTGATCCATTGTTCCTCCCCTGCCCCTCCTGGTTGCCTTAAAACCCTCTGTAACGGACAGCCCTTTGTTCTTTTGCCACCACCCATCGAGTTCTCCTTCTCCTGTTGAGGAATGAAGGCTCGGTCTTCTTTGCCTCTGCTGTGTTCACTATATTGTATCAGCGTACTGCCAGACCTGCTGAGATCCTTGCAAATGGCTCCAGGCTTGCAGCTGGGGCCAACCGACTGACTAGAGGGACACAAAAAGCAGTTTCCTGCCGAGGCATGAGTGTCCATGTCACACACTGACCAGCCAGGTGGTCAAGTGGGCAGCAACAGCAGACACAGCTGATGATACGCAGGGGCACAGCTGGCAAGAGGTTGAAGGCTGCCAGCAGAGCTGAGGGGCCAGCAGTGTCTTGGATACCCTTTGCACTCTGAGCAACCTGTATACCTAGGAATGCAATTGTACTTCTTTCTGACACATATGGCACTGGAGGGGTTACAGTACCCCAGGCCATTTCCTGCAGCCATTCTCTTCCAGTTACGTGTCAGAAGATTTACAGCCTATCTGTCATATTTTAAAATATTCTCTAGACACTCATTTGCTTATACTTAGTTCTACCCTGTAGCATTTTTTCTGTGCCTGACCTTTTCTTTCATTTTGCTAATGGCAAGTCACTTCATATTATTAAGTTATAGGCCTGCATGAAAATATTAAATTATGTTCACTTCATATTATTAAGTTAAAGGCCTGCATGAAAATATTAAGTTATGTGTAAGTTTACTGAAATTTTTTGTTTAAATTATATTTGGAGATCAGAGAATGAACAGTTTTAAATGATGATTCACACCATTCAACTTCCCTTTGGTGTACTAGCTGGAAGGATTCACAATGAGCTGATTTCTCCACTGAAGACACTGAAACGCACAGTCTCAGGGGCAGCAAATAATTTTCTTGTGCCGGTTGAGAAAGGTTTTCTGAAGGCAAGACTTTACAGTGTCTTTCTCCAATATTTAAATGACTGTATTAAGATCTGATCAGGCCAAACTGGTATTCAAAGCATGAGGCCAAATTAAGACAACAATTGGTCTTTATGGGGGGCATTTATCTGCACTGCACGATAAGAATCACTACAGCTGAAATAACAGACTGGATAAAAGAAATAATTCTTTTATGAAAACTCAAATTAGATCACAACACTTGCTGTGATAGTAAAGCCACAGAAAAACATTATATTTAGCAGTTATAACAGTAACTAATACTTAGAAGTGATAAGCTGATGGCAATAGTCACTGAATCCACATAAAATTTGATCCTAAGATCAGGAGTCCATTTTTCTCCTTATGTTTGCTTCCAAAAATGTGGATTTAAATGTTGTTTTCAAATGTTCCACTGTTTAAAAATGTGCAGTTGGGCAAAGTGTAATTTTTTTTTCCCCTACCTCTCCTGGAGCTTCAATGATGTCCACAGCTAATTGCTTTACAGGCTTCCACATATGTTATACTTAACACATTAATTTGAGTATTTCAGAAACCACTTGCAGGTAAGTCTCATTTTATATACTGACAAAGTGGGACAGTGCCTCCAAACTTCAGCTTCAGAAACAACTAAGGCAGAAAGGGCTTCCTTGACGGAGGATAAAGCTTAGCTGCAGCAGGGCCACCCAATCACTCTGAACTGTGCACTAAAACACACCAGTTTTAGGGTACAGTAGCATACTTGACAACTTAGGTTGGAGAGATGGGCAGAGAAGAGCCTTTTGAAGTTCATCAAAGGAAAATGCACTTAGCGATCCCCAAGTCGTACCTGACTGCCTGGTGAACTGGTAAAAGCTGGCACAACTGAGCTGGTTGCTTTGCAGTTTTTCTTTCCTACATAAGGAATAAGCATTGTGCCAGTGGTTTTTGAAGAATAAGCATAGCCCACCAGGTGCAAATGATTTTTCATCTGACCACACATTCACAAAACTAAGCCAAATCCTTCTGAGGACGATTCTCTAACTACATTCTCAAATTCCCTGCCTACCATATTTTGTCTAGTGGTGACAGAAAGTCCCTATAATCCAAGGACAGCAGCAACTGCTTGGTGGGAGGGAAATCTCTGCAATTTCCCCTGGTTAACAAGGATCTGAATCTAAATTTCCCACCACCCATGAAAATGCCCTGGAAAATGCAACTGGAGGTTCTGGAAGAGACTTTCCCAATTCTTGGTCTCAGTGGGTTTCCATGTTGCATAAGTAATCAAACGTTCATGGGACTTAGATGAAGCAGAAGGTCAATTTGTCAAGCTATTGTTAAGGCACTTGATTAAAAAGCCAGGCTTGAATCCTTATTCTAGTGAATATTTAATTATCCTTTTGATCTTAGACAAGCTGTGGAGACACTTCTGTTCCCTCCTACCCCACTCTTCATGCCAGTCTCATCAAGGAGCCGGGGCACATGTGGACTGAGTCCGTAACAAGTGGCAAGGCTGATGAAACTAAATACTCTGAAGCTAAAATATGTCATGATCCTGATTTTAATAGCCAGTGGCCTGCCTACCATGCCTAAAGAGTTGCTTCAGTGCTCACAATCACTGGAAGTGCTTCATGGCTCTTCATTTTACTAGCAAAAGTAACAGAACAACTTCCCTCTGAGGTCAATCCTCAGCTTGCCTGGGAAGCCTGCCAAGACAGGGTCACCTAGAGCAGGTTACGTAGGAACACATTGTGGATTTTGAATGTCTCCAGACGGAAACCCCACAGATCCTGGGCAACCTGGTCCAGTGCTCTGCCACCCTCGATGTAAATAAAAATCCTTCCTCATGCTCCGATGAAATTTATGTTTTAGTTTACAGCCATTGCTCCTGGTGCTGGGCGTCACCGAAAACAGTCTGTTACCATCCTCTTGTCACCCACCTTTGAGATATTTGTATGTATTACTGAGAAACCCCCTCTGCCTTCTCTTCTCCGGACTAAACAGGCCTGGCTCCTGCAGTCTCTCGNGGAGGGCGGCGGGCAGGGCCGGCGGGTGCGGCGTCGGGCGGGTGGCGGTGGCAGCGACAGCAACAGCAACAGCAACTACAGCAGCAGCAGCAGCAGCTCGGGCGCCTGGCGGGGCCGGGCAGGGGGCCGGCGTGTCCCCGCACACGCCCCGGGAGCCGGCACCAGGCGGGGCAGTGGCCGCCGCTGTAAGTGTTCCTTCCTTGTCCGTCGCTCCCCCCCATTCCCGTGCTTCCGGGCGGGCCCCGCCGCGCTCAGATGGACGGGCTGGCATCCCTGTCCCGGAGGGTCCGCCGAGCCTCGTGCGAGGGAGGCGCTGCTGGAAGTGACACAACTTTCCGTCCCTGCCGTTCCTTACAAACTAAATCGCTGCACCGGGAGCGTAGGGAGCGGTGGCGGGGGCACAATGCAGAGCAGTAGGGGATGTGCAGCCAGCAGTCCCTGCTGTCTTCTATCACACAGTTTGGGTCAGTGGGCTGACCCCATGACATGGGCTCCCAACCCAGTCTCATGGGCTGCTGCTTTCCTGAAAGAACTTTACACGTGGATCTGTTCGACCCTCTCAAAGCTGATTAATGAGTTGTTCCACTCATTGGTCTCTTTAACACTGGAAACATGTAGGTGAAACTCGTATCTTAATAAATGGTGTCGTGTAATTCATCTGAGGATTTCAGCCTAGTTGTGTGCTAGCTCCTTTACTCAGGATAATGCTTAGTTTTGTAAGAGTCAAGTTAAATGACTAAGGTAGCTTGCCAAAGTCGACGTTGGAAAGAGAAGACTCTTTTCTGATTCCAGCCTTAAAGGATTAGTTCTTTGACATTGCAGGTGGTGTTCATTAATGACAGCTTCATTAAGTTGAAAACAGTCGTTCTGTTTTCGCAAAGATTTTATTTGGTGCTCTCTATGTATGAATATCGTCTGGAGTGCATGCTCCATCTGAAACTCAGTCACACATAACCTTTCCTGTGTATTTTGTGTGGAAATAAAATGCAAAGTAGTTCTGTGCCAATTTAATGCTGTTCAGCATCTCTGTAGAATCACTCACTTTGTGGAGACTGCTGAAGATCATCTAGTCCCATGCCCCAGTTCAAGCAGTGTTAGGTATAGCAGATTACCCAGGCCCATGTCCACCTTTAAATCATTTTGTGAAATAAAAACCAGAAAATTCTCTCCTTATATGGATGTTGGTCGTGGGGTTTGTTTGTTTGTTTGTTTTTGTGGGGTTGCTTTGTTTTGTCTTCTTTTTTTCTTTCCATAAACTAACGATAAATTTGTGGGCAGAGACTTGCAAAACATATTTGGTTTCTGCGTGATTATTTTAGGTACTGTAATTCAAATAATTGCCAATGGATTAAAGAAAGGTTAAGGGCAATAGGATAGGATAGAATGCCTATCTCCTTTGCCAGTAGTAAGTTATGCTTCTTTTTCAGTCTTGGGTGTTTTTCTTTGGGAATTAGTATTTTGGGGGCAGAAGGGGACTCATTGTTTTTGGTGTTTCCCATCTTATTTGAGAGAAGGAGTTTTCTTTCTTGACTTATACTTTCAAATCATTGGAATATATTTCCCTTGCTGCTAACTTGCTGCTCTAGTCAGTAAAGGAGGTCTTCCGTTATGCTCATTATTCCTATAGTTTTCAGACTTAAAAGGAGACTTCTGGAATGGTACCAATTGTTTTATCAAGGGAATATCGGTGATTGAATTAATTTTCACATCAAGGCCTCATTACAAAATGTGCTGTTTTTCTTGTGACACAGAATGAGGTCTGCAAGCTTTCTTCTGTGGATTGTTTTATAGTAGTTTAACAGTAGCAAATGTTTCTGTTAGTTTGTTTAAGCCTTACTTTCATCTACAGAACCCATTCTTGCCTTAAAAAGGCTTAAGATGTCTTAGGTCTTTGTGTTATGGGTGTGTGTGGGAAAAAAGTTTGTAGTTACCAAAAATAATGTGTATATATTACTCAGTATTTAAAGAGTAAAATTACTGTTGATGCTGATGTTCAAAACTGAGTTCTTAGTAAGATCTAGTGTCTTACATTTTGTGGAAAATGTATAAACCTGGATTTGGAAGAAGCTGCCTTGAAAGCAATTTAAAGGAAATTAGTTATAAGCCTTTTATAATTATTAAAGGGAATGTTTATCCACAAGGCACTTAAAAAAAAAGGTAATTTTTAAAAAATGCTAAGTAGAGAGCATTATATCTTATAATTCTAGCACCTGCTTGTTGAAAGCAATTGAATTAGCTTTTTTGTACATATGAAGCAATTCATGCTTAGCTGAAGGTGAAGAGAGGCCAAACATGGCTTTATTTTTCTGGTATAAAAAGCTGGTGATTAAATGTGTAGCATCTGGACATTGTCCGGTGGCATGCAGGGAAAGTCTGCATCTGAAATTCTTCTACACCTTTTGAACAATACAGTGAGTATGTAACACAAATATGTTGGTCTGTGTGCTTCAGAGATCCTTTGTGGATCAGGATTTAGCTTACATTACGAGCTTGCATGTATATGCCAGGCTGTGTGCAAAGTGACTGTGCATGGAAATAGCTGTCTCTGTTGGCTGGGATTCAAAGCAGATGATTCTGTCAGAATCAGCTGCTGGGAGAAATATCTTCAAAAAGACTTAGTGTAAATCAGTAGGGTTTGTATGACCATCCTTAATTTGCTAGAAAACTCAGTTCCTGTAAATTTGTGTTGAGTTACTTTAATGGACTGTTATTGCAGGGAATGACTCTGTGTGCTGTCTGAAAAACAGAAGCTGAGATAGAAATGGACACAGTCTTAGGGATTAATGCCTGCTACTTGCGTCAGCATTTGTGTGTAAGCTTGTGCAACTCTGATTTTGCACAGTAAAAAATAGTGATATGATTTTAGAAGCATTAATGTATTCAAATATTTCAAACAGCTCTAAGTTGGGAGTTTTCCAGGGCTTGGCAGACATCAAGTACAGAGCTGTAACTGCTTGGATTGGTTGGAAGACCTGTTGTCTTGATCTTTTCTCATATAGCCCTCTCTTTCATTCGCTTTTGTTTTCTAAGATTTTGGAAATGCATGAACTTCATATTTTTCATGACAAGACTGATGCAGGACTATCTTAGGCAACTGGATTTTGTGCCTGCCTTTCACAGTCCTGTAAGCCATGCCAGTATCACATGTAAGACAGTCCTTCACTGGCTGATATAGCAGGAGTGCAGTGAAATTAAACATGCACTTGGAAAGGGAGTAGGATATTCAGTGCATTTCTTGATAGTACATTTCTAGCTCCTGACACTATATTGTGAAGTCATCTCCAATGGCCATGTATCTTCTTGTTTTTCAAGGTTGGTTTGTTTGGTTTTTTAAAAGTTAGTAAGTCTTTCATTTGCTTCCACCTAACAGTGCCTCTGATGGACTTTCCAGCGAGGCCAGATAGTTTTCTAATTATCTCAGCTGAATTACTACTGTTAGAGTGGAGTTAGACTGGACTAGTTAGCTATTAGCGTTCAAAATAACAGCTTCTTGTAATAATGAAATGTCAGTATCAGGTATCATAATTCATCAGTCTAGTTTTTAATGTGCTGTTTACAAGTTTATCTAGACTATTTTGTGTAACAGTTATCCTCCTCCCCTTCCTAGTCCACCATTTGAAATGGTTATTCTGGGTAGTTCAGCTTGTCCTTGGGGTTTTCTTCATCCACTTTCACCAGATTTACTTACATTTGCAAGTTCTTCCCTTCCCCTATCTGTTTATTTACTTTTCCTTTTAACTGTAGAGACCAAGACTATGAGTTACAGTGTATTGCCTGTAGAAAAACTTTTTTTTCCCCTATAGATATTTTAGGAAGCTTAATCTTGTCTACTTTGAAACCGTATTTTATGTTGCCTGGAAACCTTTTTTTCTCCTATTTGCTTTCAGAGACCTGTGATTCTAATTCAGGCTGATGCTTTTTGTATTGAGTGGAAAAACAATGCTATACAAATAACATTCCCTGAGGAAACATTTCTCCCATTTCCCATTCCTTGTGTCTTTTATGCAACTCTGTTATGTGCTGGTGATCAAGATTGACTCTATTAATTTTGGCTGCCATCTGCTGTTATTGTTTATTCTTTTGTGAACATCTGTCTTCTAAAATATTAAAACATATATAACCAAATAATCAGCTTGCCCTATAATTTTATTATGTACAAAGTACATTTGATAAGGCAGATTCATTGAATGTAAGGTCTATTTTTAAAATATGCTAGTAATTTTTTACTTCTCTGTGTGTGGAAGAACTATGACATGAAATACTGTGAAATGATCACCAGGACTTGGTAGCAGCATTATAATTTCTGGGGTTTTTTTCATGCCTGGAGTTCAGCTAGTAAACCTCCTTTTCTAAAGGTGAAATGCATTAATTACACAAAAATGAAGACCGGATACTCATATTATGGGCATAATATAGCAAAAAATATTACAGAAGAGAATGCTGAATATGGGAAGTACCTAAAAAAAAGATGTCAAAAATAAAGTATCTCTTCTGTGATGCCAGTACCTTGATACATGCATAAGATAGTGAAGAACTTATCATACCAAATACAAAGAGTATTTCTCAGAACAGCTTATTTATGAAGCAGTAGTAAAAGATGTGCTGTTTGCATATACAAACCTCAGATATGTGCAGAGAACTTTCAATGTGTTCAGCAAGGATATTGCTTCAGAAGGTGAAGTAGCATGTTTCCTGTGTTATATCAACACCGACACTACAGTTTGTTCTCTTAACCTGTTGAGAAATGAAAAGAAATACAGAATGAATGACAAATGCTAGAATTAGTTGCATGATTGTACACAGTTTGAGAATTAAATTTTTTACATTCCATCTCAGTCTGTGTTCAGTTTGTCAGAAAAAGTGTAGGTAAGAATCCTTCCTTTCTAGGAAGGAATCCTTCCTTTGTTTACCTGGGCTTGACTTGCAAATTTGTATAACATTGCAGCTCCTATTGATTCTGCTTAGGATTTTGATAGGCTGTATTTTAGTCCTTGCAGTAGTAATCATGTTGGTGGGATAATTATACTATGATTTGTGTACATTTTTGGAAAGACTTGATGGAAGAAAAGACACCATAAAGTTGTATTTAATCAAATGCAATTGGAATAAAATGGTAAATTAAATCATTATTTACAGCCTGTTCAGTTAAACTCCCTAAATTATCACATATATATGAAAAGACATCACAGTCTAAATAAAGGAGAGCATGGGGTTACACAAGCATATTTGGTAGTTGCACAGCTACATTTTTGCTTCTCACCAGTCTCTAGTACCTGTCATAACAACTTTTTGCTTCTGTGAGTGCACACATACTTTCTCTGTGTATCATCTCAGTGATTAGTCATGTTGGACCAATGAGGGACAGTCTGTGTGTAGATGCTAAACTTCAAACAAGGGATCAGGAAGTTGTTTTACAACGTTGTTGAATGAGCATTACTGATTGAAAACAAATGTACAGATACCTAGACTTTAAGTAAAAGTAACTATATATAGACACACATGTAAATAGTTTTTTCCTGTGCAGTTATGGGTTTTGAGAATGGTCCTTTTAAGAAATTAAAAAAAACCAAGAAATGTTACCCGATCATTAGTCTGATATTACATTCTGCAGTAATTTTTATGGTCTTCTATTAAAGTGCATCCTTCGTGTACCATGTTTTGCTTGCATTTTTATTTCAGTTGGTTTTATTTCAGTTTTGCTTTAGTGTTTCATTGTACACAGGTTGTGTGCATGGTCATTCAATCCCCCATCTTTTACTTTTTTTCTTGATAATAAAAAGGCTGTCTATTTAAGTGTCCAGTGTCTTTTCAGTGTCCAAATAAACGGTTCATCCTTGTCTTTTCTTCTTGAATAAAACTGATAACTTCCTGAGGTGGTTAAGATCCAGTATTTGATAAGCCTACCAGAGCCTGAAGAAGGAGTAGATACCCATTTTGTCTGGGATGCAAGCATTTATTGTTTGGGACACAAGTATTTGAATGTCATAAAATTAGTAGTGCTGTTCAAGACAATGCATCGGTTCATCTCATGTCAAGTTAATTTTTATGTAACATGACTTTGAGCCCAAATAAAAGATTAAATCATATTTCTAGCTCTTAATCATATATGTGACTATCATATATATGTATTAAATTATCTCTACAGAACTGTTCTAAATTCTAGACAGCCTTACATTGTTTTTTTGGTGTTTATTTTATTTTTCCCCACTGTAAATGCTATGTGCTTTCAAAAAGTACATCCTTTTCCCATTAAGTTTCTTCTTTATAAAACAGGATTAAAATGCACAAATGTTTTGCCACACTATTAATATTTGCTTTAAGAAGAAATCTGGAAAATACATTGCGTTAGCACTGATTGTACTTCTATAAGTTTTGGCCTGATGTGAGTCTGAAGTTGTAGAAAGAATAGTTTAAAGGCAGTGTACGTTGTTCATATTTTATAATTACTTATAATTTTAGAGAGCGGATTTTATTGCTTGTGTGCTCAGCTGATTTACTGGATAGAGGGGTAACACTGCCTGCACACAAGAGGGTACACTAAGTCCTCTGGAATATAATTACAGAAAGCCTTTTCAATGAGGGCAAATTAATGTCGAGTGAGAAAATAATGAAAGCACACTTTGAATGGTACTGTTTTTAATTTTAGCAAATGTTTTGTATACATATTTTATGTATGTGCCAGAAAACTTACTAATCTTTAAGTCCTTTTTGTTTAGTTTGGTGAATATTGTGAAATTCTGTGGCTGAAGATTATTATTGTTGTTTAAAGTAGCATAAAGAAAAGTAAATATTCTGGACTTCTATTGAAAGTGTAGAGAACACTGTTTCCTGGGAGTATATTTTGATGTTCTCATTCTTAAAATTATATAATTCTGTTCTTTATTTCTTCCTTTCATTTTAATTTAGTGTTTCAGTTCAGTAACAACAAAAAAGCAACTCTACAGAATACAAAAAAGGAACAATTTTTGCAGGTTTGAAAAATCAGCTCGGTGTAATGTCTTGGAATGCATGGAGGATAGGTGTATTTGCAAGACATCTTAATATATTTTTGCTTGTCTTTTCTCCATGCTCCTCTAGGGAGAGGCTGCCTATGTCTCTGTACACACCTAGTTCAGGTAGTGGGGTATAGGAGGTAATCTTCCCTATCTGCCTTGTCCCAAAGCTGGCCTCTCCTCCCTACACTTGTGTGCTTCAGTACCCATGGCTAAGTACTCAGCTACCTGAGTGCAAGCCTTGTTCTGGTAATGAAAGTGCAGCTCTTCAACAGACTTATTAAAAACTGTGTTTCTTTCCAGAGGATCAGTTATACTAAGTGAGTTGTTAGGCAATCAGCCTGTGAGTATTTAGTGGGGGAAAAAACATGCTGTGCAGGCTAAAATTGTTCAAATAACAAATTTTGTTGCTTTCTCTTAGTAAACAAATGAACTATTAGCTAAGGAAGAAATAATAGATGTTTTGCCTTGCCTTTGGAAGAACTGTTATGTCCTACATTAACTTTCTTTAAATAACCTTTGAATGTAATTTTAATATTCATCTGTTTGTGACTTTAAAACCAAACAAAACTCTCAATACCAACTTCATCATGGTCTAGTGATTCAGTTTTTAACTTCGAGAATATTTTAAATTTACTTCAACATACTTAAATGTAGTTGAATCTGTCCTGTGTTTTGCTTAGCTGTTGTTAAATCTAGATATTGCCTCATGCTGGGTTTAAGTCTATCCCAATTTGAACTGCCTCCTGAAGGGAAATCATATTCTGTCTCCAGATGTATGAGTACGTATTCCTCACTTTTATGCTTGCAATAGCCTAGTGGTTGAACGAGGTCAGTCTGGAGAGGTTACAAGTACTTTGGAGTTCAGTGTGTGATTTACTAAGATGGGTTGAAGTCATTAAGTTGAAATTCAGTGTGCAAATAAAAAAATAGTGAAAAGCTCAGGGAATTGTAGTGATATTGGCTCAATAGATCTAAAACTGAGATTTAAAGGCTGAGGTTACAAAGAAACACCACTTCTATTATACAAGTACTTACTGTCTTTCTTGCAGGGGCTCTGCTGCCCGTGTGGATTTGTTAAATGACCAGGCTTTGTAAATGGTCTTGATTTAGAAGAGGGAAAATGAGCTACTTTGATTCAGACAACGTTTTAAACTTTATTTTAATAATCTGCCTATTCCGAACCTGGTGTGTTTAGTGATTGGAAAGATGGAAGAGTGACCTCCAAGTGGGGGTGGGGGCTAGAAGAGATGAGAACAAATGAGTGTTTCCACCATATAACTAGGTCCTCTTTATCCATAACTTTCGGAAACATGAGCTTAGTGAAGCTTAGAGGGAAAAAAAAAATGGAAAACAGGAAAGAATATTTAATTAAATACTATAAAAAGATTAAATCATGCTAACTAGCCAGAATGTACAATTCCCTTCTGCAGAGGTGTTTAAAAAGAAGAGTGTTGCACATACTTCTGTCTCATCTGAGAGGAAAGAACTATATTATTCCACCAAGGGCTCTTCCAGTCAATATAATTAATGTATCAAATATGTGAGGTATATATCCAACAGAGGAAAGTACAAAAAAAGCCAACAAAACACTATGAGAATCTTTTAAATAAATCTAGAGTTTGGATGACATGGGTATGAAGGGCCAAATGTGGTAGAAATAATATATGTGGCTGATGAGAATACATTTTGATTGAATGAAGGATAACCTGCCAAAACCCTAGTTCATACATACAGGGCATATTTTAAATAGTTCCCTGCATGTATTTGAAAATTACTGCATTTAATGAGTGCTGGAAGTCTATTTCAAGCAGTGCAACTATTTGCAGTCAGGTTATGAATTTTCTCAATATTTTAAATGAAGCAACCAGACAAGTGCACACAGTTAATCTGGGGAAATATGGAGTGGGCAAGAGCTGAGAGTCTCTTGCCTTGTCAGTACTGTGGAGAGTGGTGAAGCAGGAATGTTCGACTAGTTATCTAGCATTATTTTGTACAGCTAAATGTTTCCATTTAAAGAGCTCTGTCTTCAGTCTCTATCTTCTTTTAAACAAAGGAGTATTTTTGAATATCTTATTGCTTGTTCATAACTAACAGTGCAGTATTAGAAAGGGTGTGATAACCACACACTCCTTTGGAAATGCGTTGTGATAGCTTCTAGTGATTATTTGATTAAACCAATGAGAATGATTAAATCATTCCTCAAAAATACCTGATTTTCAACTTTCACAACCTGAGGTGCATGTATGTGTTCACTGGAATTTGTAATGTGATGACTTTTACTAACGTCCCTAATGCTAGGGATTGTCAGCAATTGGAAAAGCTAACAGGGATGTAGGAAATACCTCATTACTATTATAAAGCTAGCATTGTATGTGGCTGTTCCTTCCCAAGACTACAGGGCTAGATGGAGTAGTAACTAAATATTTTTTAGGACGTTTTTCTTCTAAATCATCAACTTGTACACCATCTGAAGAAATGTTTTTATCAATTTTGTTTTACTTCATTATTCTATACAATTTTGTAGTGTTGCAGAGTTAAGCTTCTGCTTTTCAACAGGTAGAAGAAAATGTCTGCTTCTCTTAAAAATCCTTGCTAATGCTATTACATATTTCTGAAAAAGGGCTTTACCTCTGCAGTTCCACTCACATATTCCCAGTGGTTTTTCTTTAATTTCTAGAAGAATTTTTCCTTATCGCAGTGATAAGGATTTCTGCCTCCAGAGAAGGGTAGTATATAGTGGAGATGCAAAATCAAGGAGAGTGCTTGTGAAGTAAGTGATCAAAACATTTATACTAATAGCAGCTTCTCTTCAGTTTGTCTTAAATACGGTGTTTCTCCAGGTGCTGTTTTTGTACATTTTTTTTCTTCTCTTAATTCAGTGTATATGTGCTTGCAGCTGTACATTGAAAAACCAGTGGTGAGGCTGTTAGCAAATATCTTTGGTTTAGCTAGAAGCAGCTGCACTATGAAGCATCAGAACTTCAATTAACATAATGTAGACAGAAATTCACACTAAGGATGTGTATCCAAAAACTGACAAGAATTTTCAAGGTCATGCATTTCCTTGTACTTTCTCAATATTCTGTTGCATATAATATTCCACCTATTGTTGCAGA
The DNA here is from genome assembly GCA_013400915.1 of Pardalotus punctatus. Taxonomy (NCBI): domain Eukaryota; kingdom Metazoa; phylum Chordata; class Aves; order Passeriformes; family Pardalotidae; genus Pardalotus; species Pardalotus punctatus. Next base: position 90,701 of record VZTX01013926.1, on the reverse strand, counting down.
TTATACCATGTGAAGGCCTTGTATTTGGGAACTCCGCAGCTGTTGGAAGCAGTGAAGTTTGCTGTACCTTCATAATGTAACTCCTACTTCTAAAAAACTAAAATTTGTGACATTATTATAAAATTAACATTAAAATTAAAAGCATGCATGACTATCAGGCCTTAAAGGTATAGTGCATAAATTTGGTTTCTTTTTCAGTTAGGAGAGCTCTAAATAGGACTGTGTCACATTACTTCTGACACCACTTTGCTTCATGAGATGAAACTTCCTGTGTGAGGCTTTAGGGGAAAAGTAAAATTACAATTTTTAACAGAGGCATAGTTTGCATAGAATTCAGAGCTTTTTGCTAATTCAGTATCAATATGAAATTATCAAAATACAGTACAAAAATACAAAGATTTTAAAATGAGAGAGTCCCCAACACCATCAGCATAGAGTAGCATAGCAGGTTCTCTGTTGCACAGTTCTAATGCTCTGTAGACTCTGTAGGAAAATTAAAATAATTTTCAGGTGTTCAGAAACTGCGAGGCCTGGAAACAGCCATTTAAATTCATTTACTAGTGCTTGGGAAATAGGCTACATAAAATTTTTGAAAGCTGAGACATCTAAAAGTGATGTGAGATAAGATTAAACAGACATAGTGTTACGACTGAATTAAAATTCAGTGTCAGAGTATATGCAGAAATAGTTGTTACTTGTCTACAAGAGTGTTCCTCTACACTTTTGTTGCTCTATTTGTAAACATGATTAGATGTGTCATCTCCACTAAACAGAAGTGTTGATTTGAAACTTTCAGTTGTTGAAAACAAATGTCCATTCTATGTGGGTTTTTATGCTCACTGGCCTTTTTTTTTCCAATTCTCTCTTGAATCTCATGGATTTAATATTTTGGTTTTAATAATTTTGAAGATAATTTATAGTTACAGAATGTTTTAATAATACTTCAGGTTTTTTTTCTGTTTTTTTTTTTTTTTTTTAATTTGGATAGAATTTAGTTGTGTGGTACTATTTGTCACCTTTTAGTCTCCCCTGTTAATGACTATTAAATAGATCTGACAGTCGTGTGAGAGATGCTTTTTACCATGGTAGCTGAGAACTTGATGTCAGTGAGTGTAATTATCTTAATATTTCTGAGGTAAGAAATTGATTGTATCTTGCAGATGCAAAATATGAAAAGAAAGATATATACACACGTAAGTAGTATAGCATAAATATTAATAGTATATTACATTTTATAAAAGGTGTCATTATTGTATTATACGTATTTTCAAATTAAAAATGTGTTTGAATGTTAGTTCAGTGTTGGGTTTGTCCCCACCAACTCACTTTATTTCTTTTCTCTATCATGGTAATTAGAAATAACTGTGACTAGAGATAGTCAGAAAAAAAATCCAGATAACATCAAGTTCAGTCCACAGATATAACGGACAGCCATCACAGATGCATTGCTCATGTTGCCTGAATTTACTGAGATATTTCAGTGAAAGAGAGCTTTCTGATGTGAGCTTGTTGTCCTGGTGTGTTAGTGGAAGTACAGTAAGATTGTTAAAAATTGAAAGGAAGATTTTTCTCAGCTTGTCTTCAAAGACAGCCCTTCAAGAGCTGTTTCTGACTGCTAGAAGGCCATTGAGGAAAGGAGATACTTGCTATGTTTTTGTGCTTTGAGTGAAACTAGTTTAGGGAACACAATAATCAATTAGTTGCCCTGAGTCTTCCACTTACTGATAGTAGCTTAATAGCATGCCCTGGATTCCTACGAAGCATTTAGCAGGTCTTGGAGGAGTCTGGGTTCTCCTCTGTGCTGTCTTTGAGAACGACACAAAAATTGGCTTTCGACAGTGAAGTCCATGGTGAGGTGTGAAACTGTGAAATAATGTCACAATGGAGTATCTGTTCTCTTAAGGCCTGCCTACCATGATGAGTGTCACTGAAATCCCAGGAGAGAATTGTCTGTATTCCATCCTCTGATTTCTGTTCCTCGACTAAAAAGCAGATAAAAAGGACCTAAGTGGGCTAAAAGTGTGTGACTTCAGCTCAACGGTCATGACACTTTAACTTCTGTGATGAACTTCTCTGCCTGTTGTTGCAACAAATGGTGCATTTTAATATTTTTGTGCCTTTATAGGTATTTATATATTTTCCAGTGAAAAGACTTTTTGTTTTCTGTAAGGCACTACTGTGCTAAGCATTGTGAGTTTCCAGCTACTAAAATGTAATTATATACCTTAATTATTTAATTATAGATTTTAAAAACTTTCATGAGAAATCTCAAAGGAATACGTGGAATGCACTGCTTGTAAATTGGCTCATTTTCTTTCAATTTACTAGAAGTGCTGATATGAGAGTGGTTAGAATGTGGAAAGTATATTAATCTGTGGACATGCATTTATGTAGGAATTTACTACTCTAAAAATTTAAGGTATATGAGGTGATTTAGAGTTATTCCTGTTATTTAGAATCCCAGTAGAAATATTTCACTGTCTTTTGATACATTTGAAAAAATGCAACTTTAGAAACAAACAGTGCAGTAACAAATTAAATTAGATATTATATAACTGTGTTTTTTTCTGAAGGATTATTGTGAGTGAAGAGAGTCAACAAAAGTTGACTGTAGTAAAGGTTGTTTCTATCATTTAATAAAAGAAATATTTTCATTTGAGTTCTTATCTGAAGAATACAGCCAGTGGTTCTTGACAGCAAATCCTGAAGCAACCAGATGCCATTCTAGCCTGATGCCATTCTGTGGAGATACTTTAGCTGTATTATTAATCCTTTAGCTGTATTATTTGTAATAAAAGCAACTGGACTTTAAATAGATTTTAGAATTCATGCATTTCAGAAATGGTTGTGAGATGATTTCCTTTAATTTTTTTTTTTTTTTTTTTTTTTTTTTTTTTTTTTTTAGAATGCAAGAAGTGGAAAAACTACAATTTCAGTATTCTAATCTTATTCAAAATTGTTTTTGGAATTGGGAGGCTGAATATTCTCCTTCTGGGGTCATCATATATAAGAATTGTTGTAAAACTGTTGCCCAATAGATGAACATGGAGACACAGCCAGACCCCATGAAGGATGACTTGCCCTTAATGGCAAACACTAGCTACATGCTTGTAAAGCACTATGTATTGGACTTGGATGTGGATTTTGAAAGTAAAGTTATTGAAAGCAGCATAGTTTTATTCTTTGAGACTGGGAGTCAGTACAGGAAAATCAGCAGTACTTGCAAAGAATGCTGCCAATCACAGTTTGATGAAACCTGTAAAATGAGGGCATCTGACCCCTGCCACATTCCTATAATAAACGTGACTACCTCTTCATCTAAACCGGAACATAATGATTTGGCCGTCTGTGGTAAAGAAGAGGAAGCTACTTCGGATGACAGTAGTAACCATAGCAACAGTGAACAGGCTTCTGGGATTTCTAGTTCAAAGGACTGCTGTGACATAGAGAATCATGGAGACAAGGATTTTCTGCTGGTGTTGGATTGCTGTGATTTATCTGTGCTAAAGGTTGAAGAGGTAGATGTTGCTGCTGTGTCAGGCATTGAAAAATTTACAAGGTCTGCCAAGCTAACTGGTGTTTCAAAGGAGCCGGAAGATCTCAGGAATCAGATTATACATGAACTTGTGACTTTACCTGCAGACCGCTGGAAGGAACAGCAATACTATTTTTCTCGCTGCAGCCAGGCACCTGGCTGTGGAGAGCTTCTGTTTACTACTGGCACCTGGAGCTTGGAGATAACGAAATCAGGGATTCAGACTCCAGCAGACTTTCCTCATGCAATAAGAATATGGTACAAAACCAAACCAGAGGGAGGATCTGTTGCATGGACTACAGACCAGAGTGGCAGGTATGTAACTATTTGCTGAAAGCTTTGTATGCAATAAATTTAAATAGGTGCAAGAATGGAGAATCATGTAATTGCTGAGCAACTGTAAAGACGATGAGTACACTGTTCCACAGTTTTCATTTCATCTTTGGATTGAATCCTTTTTCTGTCCTATAGAAGAAGAGACAAACTGTCTGCTTGTGAAACTGCAATGGACTTGAAGATTTCAGGCCTAAGTGATTGTGTTTGTTCTTTCTGAGTGGGAATAAATAACTTGTGTGTACCTGGAATAGGGAATTATCATTTAGGGAAAGAAACGGTATGAATGACAGGTTATTTTTACTGTAATATTTTGTGCTCTTTTTCCTTTCTGGCTTCCACAGCATAAAGTTCAATCTACATAAAGACTAGTCCTTTATCAATATTGTAATCAGCTTAGAAATGCAGTCTTTTGTTCTTTAGTCTCTCATAATCAACTTTCAAAATCTCCTCCATCAATAATATTAAGTACATTGATGATAGCAAATGAACTGCAAACTGAAAGAAGAATTGGAATTGTATCTAGTGTTTCTGAAAAGTACATGGTATTGTACAGAAATCTTCAATATAAGCCCTTTATACAAGGGAAACTACGATCCACTCTTGACTTCTACAACTGTAGTTGTTTGATTGCAATGTTCAAAGGTAGATTTTAATGGCTTTTATTTCTTTATGAAATTTAAAAAGCAGGAACAAAGTTGGAGGAAGATAAGGAACAAATTTGACCAAATTGAATACTTGCTTTTCATTCCCAAACGAGATATATGGTTATCTTTTATTTCAGTTATGCTAATATAACTTAAGTGTTCTCATTGGCATCCATGTTAGTAAGGAAAATAAGGCCTTTTAATTGTATTTCTAGTAGTATTCTACTGCTAATCTATAAGCACTATCAAGTCCAGAAATATCTCAGTCCTGTTCATTATTTCTTTCCCTTCCTTTCCTCACTGCCCAAGGAGTTACTTTTAGTATGAGTTTAGGAAATGCAACTGGATATTGTACCCTTAGATCTGAAAATTCTGAATTTTGACTGTATGCAAAGGTAGGGCAATTGCCTATGATTACCTACCCTGCAACTAATGTTAGCAACACTCAGCTGGTATAGGACTCCTCCTTTGTGTGCTTTGAGCATTTAAATAGTTCTTTTTAGCATCCAAATAATGAACAGTTTTTACTCGTTACAACTGTTTTGCTGCCAAGTATTGTTCTTATTTTAGTGATGCTTCATAGCAACTGTATGCAAATAGGTGGAATTTTATGGATCAATAATGGAGCAGGAAAAGCAGGCTTGACAGGGATCAGACTGTTTGATTGTAAAAAATAGGATAGAGTGATTTATTTTCAGGCTTGTGTAGGGTATTCCAAAAACTAACACCTGTCAGAAAATAAGTTTTCATGCCACACTCATTAGAATCGTTCTTGCTATCTTTTTAAAATCAAATTCCATATGTGATGAGCCCATAAACACAGTGGTAAAGCTCGTTGTGCAAAATAGTGTCGTATTCTTCCTACAATTTCTAAAAGCCCATTTGTAATGTATAAATGTCCTGGTTTGAAAGACAGGTGCCTTGCTAAGGATGGTGGGAGCCTCCCTTAGAATGGATAATGTGACCTCCTTACAGTTCAGATAGATAAAGTTAGAATACAACCTGTCACCCTGTTAGAGTGGTGCTGGCAGTCCAGTTAAAGATGGTGGCTGCAGTCCTGTTGGAGTGATGGACGTAGTCTGGTTGACATGGTGATCCTGTAGAAAAATCTCATCGGTCTCTGGAGGTCCAGTGGTGGCTCTTGAGCTCTTCCTCTCTGGGAGTCCAGTGGAAAGGTAGCCCAATGTTCCAGAGTCTGTCCCTTATATGCAGGTGGGAATGTTTAGTTCCTCCCCTTTTGACAGGGCATCTCACAATGGGCTGATGAGTCATTCCTGGAGACCTTGATGGCCCATTAGCAGAGATAGGCCCCTTGATGGTGCTATCAGGGCTGAGTCATGCTGAACACAAAGAGCTCTGCCCCACCTGTTTTAACAACTTATGGAGATGGTACTAGAATACATACTTTTGGTTACACCTTCTGTGTAACCTAGGACAATAAAGTACTATTACATTGTATTCCCATAGGAAAATTCTTCAAATTGTTCAGAATTATGCATATGGTGCTTTTTTAGGCAGATGTCAAATCCTTTGCCAGAGGAGTCTATACTGTGGTTCCAACCCTGAAGAAAAGTAAATAACAAAGTACAAGCATTGTGTGACCACTTCCAATATGTTTCCTCTATTTAACAGTAGTACGATGTTTTGAAATTTAGCCTATGTGCAAGTTTATCACGACTTTAATTTTATTTGTTTTAAAAATGAGGTACTATAATATACCAGAAAAACCAATTGAAACAAAGCTTTGTGGGATAAGTTTAGGCAAGTTCAGAAATGTGTATACAAACATGTTAGCACAGCGCAGCACACTTCTGTTTTCAGCAGAGGAACTGAACACTTAGAATTTCAACATTTCCCCATCTGAGCTTTTTGGACCGAACAAAAAAGTCACCAGCAGGGCTGATTTGTACTAATGGAAAGAGGGAAGGAGAGAAAGTGTAAAGGAATGATCAGGAGGCCTACCAAAATACACTTGATGAAAGGGACGCTCTTGACCTTTAAACTTGGATGCTAGTTCTTTCCATCACTGGTATGATGACACAGATGTGTGTACAGCTGGGTAGTAAGGCATATTAGGGAGCTAATCTAACTGGAAATAAGTAGGTGGGGGAAGAGTGGAAGATAATACGAGTTGTTTGGAAAATACTACTGAGGTTAGTTTGGAAGGTAGTTACTTACTACCTGTTAGAAAATGCATTGTGAAAATAGATGCTTATTTTTCAGTGGCATGAATTAGCATCATTCAGTGCTCTTGGAAGCTGGAAATGCAGGAAGGGAATAAAAAACTTGGTTTTCTTCATAGGCAAGGTTTGGTAGAATGAGATAGTCCAGAACCCTGGCAGGTCACTGAATAAATCCTAAGAGGCTACTCTCAGCTGTGGGGAATTATCTACTGTTATTTCGTGTAATTTTGTTCCCAGTGATGAATATTTATATTTGAGCAAATAATGAAGCAGTTTGAAGTTTGTTGGATTACTCGTGTGATTTCTCAGTGATTTCTAAAGACTGACAAGTGGTATGAATAGAATGGAGAAGTAAAACAAAATTAAACAACAAAAGTAAGCAGACCCTGAGTAAAAAATGAATGGATTTGAAATTCCTGGAAATGTGGAAGGCAACAAACAAATATTTGTAAAAAATTTAAATTATCTCCTCTGAATTAATTTTCCTAACTAAAAGGAAGACCATGAGAATTTTAATTTTGCCTGGTGTTTTTTCAACAGAAAAATGTTGAAATACCTGCTCTGAGAGAATCTGATGACGATCATCCGCACCTTGCAGATATGTAAATTGATAAGGCAGAATAAAAAAGCTGATGTGATCTAGATGCCAGGAAATCCTGCTGCTTCATGGAAATGACAGTGTAATTTAGAGAAAGGAACAGCTGTGAACAGCAGTGGTTTTACAGGGATTGGCCTTGTAGTTGAAGGAGGTTGCCACCTTACATCTTTAAACGGAGACAGCCTTTGCAGAAATAGGGAATGAAATTTTTCAAATACATGATGGGGATAGAGTTTCTGAGCTGGGCATTTTCCTTGATGAAGTCTCAAACAGACCCTAGGCAAAGCAGGTTGACATGGCTGAGAATTAGGGCTTGTTTCCAGTGTTTGATGGCAGGTATCTCAACGTTCAGTATTCCCATCCAGAGAATGGATTATCAATTGAACATTTATTATTAGCTTTAAGATAGTGCTTAATTTGTTATTATAACATAGGCTAACATGGGGGAGAGAGATCTGTCAAGAGCTGCTTTGAACTGATTTTATTGTTATAAAGATATGTGGTCTACTGATGAATTAGGATTGTATCAGTCACATTTTCATCAGAGAGGTTCCTGAACAACAGACAGTCCCAAGTCTCTTGAGGCAAAACCACACATTACCACAACTATTGCTTGATTTCTCCAGTAGTCTGGATTGCTGTTCACTGGGAATATTTACCCATGTCTCTCATGGTCTTCCTTTTAGTTAGGACAACTAATTCAGGGGAGATAATTTAAATTTTTTACAGGTATTTGTTTGCTGCCTTCCAGATTTCCAGGAATATCAAGTCCATTCATTTTGTACTCAGGGTTTCCTACTTTTTTGTTTCTTTTTATTTTTTATTTACTTGTCATAAAATGGTCCAGAGGAGTGACCAGAGACATGTTTTGAGGGTGCTTGTTCTTCCAGTATAACAAGTAATTAGACAAGTAGTCTGAGTTCTCTACTTATCTTTCTTTAACTGCATGAAATTTCCTTAACTCTTCCAACTTATCTTGGCAAAGATTATGGCTACCATAAATACTACATAAGTAGATGATTTGAATATTACAAGACCATGAAAAATCAGAGATGGAGAGGATAGATAGTAGAAAGAGGAAAGGAACAGTGAAATTTCTTGCTAGGAGGGGTAGAGATAAATGATAAAAAAAAGGCAAGTATGGGTATCAATTGACAAAAGCAGTCTAAACCTGATTATTTGTCACTGCCGTTGTGCCATGTGCCTGGGTTAGCTAGTAATTTTTCTGGATCAATAAGAAACTGATCCATATCAGGATAAGAATTATATTTCTGGTCTTCTTATGTGCTGGAATTGTGCTATGTGACCCAAAACAAAGACAATTGTGAGCTGCAGTGGATATCTTAAAGCAACATTGCACTATAAACAATGCTGTAAAAAGAAATTACTACTGTAAAAGAAGTATAACAAATATCTAATTAAAGGCTGATACAATTGTTCTTCTGATGGTTTCCTCACAAAATTTAGAATTTGTCTGTTTCATTACTATTTTTTTAGCAGACTGACATAATTGGATAGATTTAGGTATGAAATAATGAAGTCAAAAAGTATACCTAGACAAAAACGGTATTAAAATGGGTGAGGAGTGGAAAGAAGTCCTAGTTCTGAAGAACAGATTAGGTACTTGACAAGTCTTTCTCCTCTTATCTAACTTAGTTTCTACTTGGGCTTTTGTGGTAGCGACTTTTGACCTTCCTGTGTGTGTTATTTTAGCATTAAAATGTCTTGGGGTAAAAAAAAGCTACTGGACTAGGAGGCTTAGAACTAAGCCTGTAGGAACAGTTTGAATGCTAGCACTAAGCATATCTGTTCACTGAGTTTCATTTTCCCCATCTGCAAAATGGTGTTGACATTATCTGTAAAACACCTTATGGCCTGCAGGTAAAAGTCCTCTCTGAGAGCCAGGTGACATTGATGGTCTTGGTAGCATCTATTCTATGTAATGTTTATATTGTATTTTACACAGTATTACAACATCTAGTTTAGCAGTGTTCTACCAGCCTGTTTTCTCTGTCATTGTGGCATTTCCCTCTACTTCTTCAGGATAAGAAAATCCCCTATACCGCTTCTAGGAGAGGATTGTACAAATGGCACCTGGCAAAACAGCCTTCGCAATACATGGCAAATAATTGGGAAAATACATGTAGCAGTAATCACTAATCCCATCTTTCCTCTCATTCCTATAAACTCTACTAGGATCTCTTTTTATAAACCGGTGTATTTTGATAAGGTTTTCATGAATATGAAGTCACCCTTTCATCCTCTCCCAGCCCATATATGTGTTTTAGGGTAAATAATAAGCCCCATAGCTCTGTACTAGCATTCCTAGGAGGAAGCGGGTCCTGCTGGAAGGAAGGTGAAAAAACAGATTCTTCATTTTTCCTGTGAACTCACTGCCATGCACTCTTTATTTTTACAGGAGAGAAGCCAATTATTTTATGTATATCAGAGTTGGTTACAGATTCAGTTCTAGGAATGTAGTTCCAAATAAGTAAAAATTTAGGCAGATTAGTGATCTGTCACATATAGCTGTACATTGTCTTTTACTGTTTAAAAGACAACCATTTGGCTTTCTCTCTATTGTGGTTACCTGAACTTCGCTTGATACCAATGTCCTACCCTATTTACTCTCGTATCTGACAGGGGAAGTAAATTTTTTTTTTTTTTTTCTGCTTGTGTGCATTAACAACAGGCCTACTTAAATGGCAGGTTTTCATCCCTGTTTTGCTGGAAGATCAGCTGGCCTGCGTGAATTAAGCCACAGTAACTTCATTATGACAAGGACAACTCTGAATCTAATAGCGGCAGATAGCACTGACAGGACGAGAGGGCAAAAATATCTTCAGAATATATTTCATGTGTGACTGACAGTAGCCCCAAGTTCTTTCACTCAGTATAGTTTAGAGTTGGCTTTAGGGAAGGAATAATTTGAAAGGAAAAGCAATTTGGAGCAGAGTAAACAAGGCCCTCATGTCTTAGCTGTTGCAAAGTCAGTTTTGCCCTAACAACTTGTCTCCTACTTCCTAAAGTGTTTTGATACTTTTTAAACCCAAATGATGAAAGAGACTGATAAAAATATTTTAGCCTCAAGCATTCACAAAATGTGTTATGTTCTTATAATATTTAGCTTTAAATATCATAAGTTTTAAAAAGTTCAGTGTAGTGAAGTGATGCTTTCAAGATTTTCTTTCTTTTACCGGAGAGACCTACTGACGGTGGTTTTTTGATATAGTTTATATTCGAAAAATTTGCTCTTTTCTTAAGGTAAGTGATGTTGTTATGCAAGTAATAAGAATTAAGACAAAACTGCAAAATGCAACAAAATAAGTAAACCAAGAATCATTACATCCATTCACCGGCAATAACAAGCTAGAAGGAGCTAATGAAAGGCCTTATTACCTTCCCAGCTGTAGCTAAGTGGCTAATAAGAAATTGATGGGCATGAAATATTGCAGCTGAAATTGGAATGGGGCAGTAGACAGAGAGGCTGCTGTCAGGGAGAGGGTTAGATAAACTGCAAAAAGGGTTATACTACAAGGAAGATTGCTATGTGAGAAGCAAGAAGGAGACTGAAGCTGATAGGAAAGAAATTCTTTCTTCTTATTATACGCCCTGTGGTTGAAATTCCCAAAGACAGGTGAGCTAGGGTGCATTACTTTACTCTAAGATTAAGTGTAAAAATGTCAGGATTTATTGAGGCTTGGACTAAGGAAGGCTCAAAACTAGATCTACTGCTGAATTTGCTTGAGCCTCCAGGTTGGTAGCCCAGGAGATTGGATTCATAATAGTGAAAGCACTACTGGGATGACAGCAGGGAGGTGTCACAGGTGTGGGTGAAGCACTGCAGTGGCATTGTCAGAAGATATCAGAAGCCTTCTTTGGCCTTATGGGGTCAACTGGAAGCTATTGTATGAGGCTGGAGAAGCAAAAGACTGGAGTTAGTCTTTTCTTGTTTGAAATTATTGTAGTAATCATGCTTCTTTTTGTCTTGAACGACTTAGATTGTACTTTGATTGGCTCACGTCACACAGGTTTGGGACCTACAGAGCTGAGGTTAAAGAGAAAAACCACCTCAGTACAAAAGCAGCTTTGATTTTTGGTACAGAATTTAAATCAGTCTTTCTTATTGTAATTCCAACTTCAATCTCTTTTCCTTCCGTCTAGGCCATGTGTTTATACAATGGGATCACCAATAAACAACAGAGCCCTTTTCCCATGCCAAGAACCACCCATTGCCCTGTCAACATGGCAAGCCTCAGTCCGAACAGCTGCAGGCTTTGTTGTGTTAATGAGTGGTGAAAACTCAGCAGAACCAGTCCAGCTTCCAGAAGGTGAAATATATTTTTTATGGCAAATTATTTTCAATACTTTTATAATTAGAAATAAAGCTTAGTAAATATGTGACTTGTAAAAGAATGAAGTTCCTAACCTTAAAAGCCCTTCCATGTCTCTCTGTAATCTCCATGTCATTCTGTGCAAAAGTTACCTGCTCAAGGCCTCAGGGTAACTTCGTAAGTATTCAAAGTATCTACATTTCTGCATTTCACTGTATTGCTTCCTTTTTTCCCCTCTGTGTTTCCAAACCTAGATTTCACTTTCTATAAAATGGCTTTGTTTTATTCTGTGTAGTCAAATGATTTATAGATGAAGTGCCTTATCGTGCTCTCAGCACCTTCAGTCCTTAATTATCTTTCAGTTTTAGGTCTTCAGTCCAAGTGTAGTTTAGCATGTGATAAGAAGCAGCCATTGTGTCATATCTGTTTCCTGAAATACATGGAATAGCTGAGGAATATCAGGTCAGTGCCCTGAAAATCTGATCTATTTTTAAATTTTGCATTAATACAACACCTTTTTCAAGAGTAAGCAAACAAACATTTCTTCTGTGTTGCTTATACTTTATTTCTAAACTTCTTTCTGTGCAGAGAAGGAAGTTTTAAAGGCAGTTTTACATATAATAAAGTATGTCTTCCTCACATTAGTTTTGATATCTGTCAAAGTGGGTCAGTATTTTCTAGTATAAGTAGTTCTGATGAGAAATAGCATGTATGAAAATGTTAGAATTAAGTTTTTCTGGGCAAAAAAACCCTTCTGTTTCCCTTTAAATAGGCAAGTTTCTTCTGGGGGGGCCGGGGGAGAATGCAAGTCTCCTTGATTTGAGAACCATCAGTTAATCCAAAAGGCCCTTTAGTGTAGCTGCCAGATTATTTACATACAGTATGCTATTGCTGTGCTGCATATTTACAAAATCATATATAACTGGCAGAATAGTAAAATATATTTTTTAAAATGCAATTTAATGGAAAGAATTAGTGTTTTGGTAAGCAGTTGTGAATAAATTTATTCTGAATAGAATTACTAGTTAGCTGAGTATTTTTTTCCTTTAAATGTCATATTTAAAACTAGTGTGCAGGCAGAAAATAAGAGAAGAGCAAGCAAAGTTGATTCCTTCATGCTTTTAGAGATCTACATTCTGCTTTGTAGACACACATTTCTACATGTACTGAGGCAGTGCATAGCTGGGCTAGGTCTCATGCAGATTCTTCATTTGCCACTTGTGTTTGCAGGTTTTGGTAAGAGTGTATTTCCTCCCTTATGTACCATTTTTGCATTCTTCCCTCTACAAAACTGTGGTTGATCCTGTCATTTGAAATAGAGTGAGGTGATGTTTGTTTGAAAATAGTGACAGAATACCTGCACAAGTAGAAATGGTAACTATTTGAGTATGACCCAAAAGTGCTTAAAATACCTTGCATTCTTTGTGGAGTACTTAGAGAAGAGAAACTGATCAGAAAAATACGATTAATAATGCCCTTTGGGGGAAAGCTTGACAGGGAGCAACACTACATGTATGTGTAATGTGAGTCGTTTAAACACTGGATTTATTTTTCAATACTTGCCAGTTTTACTTTCCTTCAGCATATTACTGTAACACATAGAAGGTGCAAATACATTTAGTCACAAACACCTTTTTGTTCAGTTCATATCCAAGAAGTAGATACTCAGCCATTAAGTGTGAAATTGACTGGCTTGTCTTTTGTGTGGTTACTCTACTATTATGTAATCCTTCATCTTGTTTTGACATCTACGCTGAAAGTGAGGAGTATGCTGGTATTGAGAGAAAATAACAGTGCTAGAAAAGACACTGCTACTGCTCTGTGGTTAGCAGAAACAACAGTTGCTTTTGCATGTGCTCTTCTCACTTTTCCCAAGGCAAAACGAAAGAGTGCAGTACTTCCGTTGATGGATCTCTAGCGTGTGTCAGGGACTACAGCAGGGAAGGTGAGACCTCATCACGTGCAGCTCATCCCTCTGAGCCAGTGCTGAACTAATGCTCTGGCGTCAGTGTGAGTGAGCTCTGTGGGAAGTTCTGGTTTTCGGATGAGATAAAAAAAATCCCTAAAAATTACAAAGAGTTCCAGAAAGTTGGAGGGTTCTTAATCCTGGTGCCTCAGCCAAACAGTTATTTTTACATGACTACTTATTTAGCTGCAGGTCTAAAATATTAGCACTAACTCTTACCTTGTGTGTCAGTTGTTGTGTGGGGCTATCTCCTTTTCCCTAGAGGTAGTTGATTTTTGTGGGTTTTAGTTAATGGTAAATATCAGCTGTATTTTGTGGTGTTTGTGTTAGTGCAATATATTTGATGGAAGATATACTGGTAAGTAAAAATATTCATGATGATCTTGCATCTGGCATTAACAGATATAACTCAGGCATTGTTTTTCAGTTATAATGAACCCTACAGGATTCAAACAATTCTAATGATTTCAAAGATCGCTAAATGCATTAAAATTTCTCAGAAGTAATTACATCATTCATCATTATTACTTCATGTAGGAGAAATAAACGACCTTTAAATGGTTCTTTTGCACAATTATAAATAGATTAAAATTTCCTGCACTTGCTAAACATTTGCATGGAAACTTTTTCAGTTTTAACTCATAGAATAGGTGATTGTTATTTAATGATTTGTGCAGTTATGACACAATAGATCTGCTTTGCATAACTGAAAAAAAAAATTCAGAATCATGGCTAGAGAAAACAACAAAATGTTTTGAAAGTATTATAATTGCCTAAAATAATTATGTGTAGGAATCAAGTTGTTTTGAAATTGCATTACAAATAGAAGGATTGGGGTGATCTACCTCTATTTTTCCAATGGACTAACCCCAGCCCAAGCTCTGGTTTCTTCCAATGTATTCTTGCTTAGTCTGAAGATGTTTTTGTGGCACAAAATGCTGTGTTTGATAAGGAAAGCCACTTCCCCGTTTCAGCTGCGCTGTTTTCTGTTGTCCTAGAGGTGGAGCTGTCTCCAAGGTAGACACCGAAAAAGCACAGCTCAGACACAGTACGGGGAGAGAAGCGAAAACCGGTTGAGTGGAGCTTGTCATTCCAATCTTTGTGCTGGGATAGATCATAGGATACAGATGAAGGAAAACAAAACAAAGCCCACTGACATGAGGACAGTGTAAGGAAGGAAGTGAAGTTATGGGAGAGGTCGGGCTGGGAGACAATTTTACCAGTAATGAGAGGAGAAGACACAAGGTCAGTGGGTTGGATAAGCTGTCTTTGAAACAGTGCTTCATGGTTCTCTCTAGAGAGAACTTTTGCCAACATAAGGACCATGCCAGTCACTGATCAGCATCTACATTATTTTCCAACTTGGAGGATTCTATGGTTCTATAGAGAGAACTCACTTGTCATGCCCATGAATGTGATTTCAGTCAACAGCTGTAGGATGACTATACAGGTATTTTACACAGTTCTAGAGTATGAACGGAGAAGGCATCAAAAAGCACTGCAGGAAATGGATTGAGCCCTGGGTAGGTATACAGAGACAGTATGAAACTTAAATCTTGCTCTGGGAGGATCCATAGTTCACATGATGTCTAAAATCCTTGCAAAATAAAAGGGGCTTTGGTACCTTCACTCTTCTGCGTGAGCTCAGTTCTGAATAGCATATGCTCATTGCCAATTGGTGTAAATTTCTGAATGCAATACATGCTATTCTTCTTTCTGGACTACTAATTTGATTGCCATTCCTTTTTGATATTCTGTTCAAGCTGTGTGGGGGGTGTTTTTAAGAAAAAACCTCTAGCGTCCTTCTAGCTCCATCTTACTAAACTTGTTTCTCGCTGTAACGATCTCTGATCTCTGATCTCTGCCTAGCACAGGCCAACACCCTTTCCTTTTAGACAATCTCTGAATTCTGAGAGCCTTCTCCTTTATACCTCATGCCATTTGGAACAGTTTTCTGTAACTGCTTTTGACTTTCATGCTTTTTTCAGAACACAGTTGAAAATACATGACAGTTTTTCTACTACAGTTCCTCAAATTTACACTTTTCCTGCTGTTATTTAATTCTTAAGGTTTTACAATTAACGAAACTGCATGGAGCATTTTGTAATGCTTTATAGCATTTAGATGCAACGCCCAGGGAAGAACCTCTGAGCCTTGTCCTGTGTGCATATGAGTCAGTGGCAAAGCTGTTACTAACTACAGTGTGTGCAGGCTTGGGCCTCTAGCACAGTGTCTATCAATAAAACTCTGTACATCAGGAGTTTGGTATTTTGAAAGAATATAAGAATATAATGTTGCTGTACTGGATGACCTTTTTCTCTCAAGGTGGCATTTGCTTGTCTTGGCTCATTTGTAGCTTTGTTAAGTTAATAATTATTAAAAAAAAGAGGCACTGTGAAATTTGGCGAACAGTTATTCTCCTTGTTCTTAATGTGTTTGGAGCAAATAAGTTCATTCTGCTTACAGGAGGTTGGAAAAATTATGTGAGTAATATATGTTCACCTGACAATACAGACAAAAGGTTTTTGATGATGGATGTTGTGTAAAGTGGAATGGGGTAAAGGGTTATAAGTGGTTTCTAGGGCGTATAAGAGTTAAAGGCTTTATCTGCCTCTCAGAAAACTTCACAAACAGTATTGTTTTGTCATCCTAAATAGCAGGTGGAAAATTTGTTGAGGCTATCAAAAGATTCTTTTCCTTGTCCTTCCTTTGGGCAGCCTGACATTCTTTGGTGATTAAGGTAGGAAATCAAGAGATGCTTTGCAGCAGTTGTCTATTTCCTTTCCTCTATGCCTTGTGGTCTCCACTTAGTTGTGGTTTTTTCCTTTTTTTTTCCTTTTGGTAGCATGCCAAAGGCCTAGTCAGACGGGTTTTGCAAAAGAACAAGTATTAAGGTTCTCTCAAAATAACTGAAGTTTGTATGTTTCCACCGTTGCCCCAGCTACAGTCATTTGCACATGATTCATCAGACTGTAACTCATGCTCCTTTCAAGATGATTAATCTATTATTATGGCATAGTAACTGTATTATGACCACAAATAAATATATGGATGCAATTCTTAAACTATATCCTTTTTTAAAGGGACAAACAGAAGATCTAAGTAACATTTATATTAATGAAAAATATGCTGTTCTAAAACATCCTTCACTTTATCAAAATGTGTTTGTACATACAGTCATGCTATACCATACTCCTTGTCTTCCCACACTGTGTTCCCATAATGACAAAACTTAGTGTGTTTTTAGCTTCCAATAGGTTCTCATCTTGTTTTAGCACCTTCTGGGTAACATGACCAAATTTCTGACTTAGGTAATATCTCATCTGAGACTAAGCTTTGATTTCTTACTGCCTGATTGACACATCATGTACCTCAGATAGCCAGGTCCAATTCACAAGCATTAGTGTTATTTGTTTTAACTTGCCTATCAGTTTGGTACTGCCCTGAACACAACGTAAAGGTTTTGGGTTGTGTAAGATACTACAAACAAGACAAAATCATAAGGTAGTAGGTACAAGGTTGAAATAATTAAATTTTAATATTTTGTGTGTGTGTGTGTGTGTGTATTTAAAGGTGTTACTAGATTTCACATCTGATGTAATTCTTGGGCAGTAACAGTAAAATCATGTTAAACTGAATTAATAACATCCCACTTACGGATGATTTATTTACAGGTAAAGACATCAGCAGTTCGAGCAAAGTTGCAGGCATAAGTAAACAGTAATGAATCCATGGTGGTTACATACAATTGTTCTTATATGTCTCAGTGACATTATTTTTATTTCCTCCACAAAAATAGCAGAATGTAAGGTGGGAGGTTTGGCCTAAAATCTCAAGTACATGAAAATGTTAAGTACCTAATGTGTGCTGTAAGACTGATGAGTCTGTACAAATGTTCTTTTGTTTACAGGTATCTTTAGCTGGTACTACTACGTGTCTATGCCAATGCCAGCATCCACCTTCACTATTGCTGTGGGGTGCTGGCAGGCAGTTAAACATCTGTCCTTCAAACAAACAGCTGCTATTGAAACAAACACTGAGCTTTCCTTGCCATCATCACAAGATGATTTCAGGTTGGTGTAATATTGTTGAAAAATTAGATATATAGGTAGCATTTCCATTTACTCTGTGGAATGTGAAAATGAGTCATTAGCACAGGAATCAAAATAGAACTTGTTTAATCTGAACAAAAAAATCTTGACAGGAAAATAATTCCAAAGGCATTATTTTGTGGGCACGGGTGTGGTTCTTTTTATGTGAAAACAAGCTGCTTAGTGAGCAATAGTATTCATAAATCCCATTGCCCTCTAGATTTGTATCCTACAACCTTAATACTCTGCTGCAGCAATGCCAGGTCCTGTCTTGTTTCTTACAGTGCCTGACTCTACATTTTTTCATGCCACTTGACTCAGTCCATTCTGGATACCTAATGCCTCCTCCTACAGTATTACCTACTCACCTTTTTCTTCTGCTCCAATCTCATTGCACAGTTAGAGCTGGCCTGTGGAGTGGCTTGGCTGGGGTGACGTGTAATGACCTGATACATGAAAGGTTTATTACAGTGGTCCCATAAAATAGAGTTGGACCAATGATTCTTAGCTGGTTTTGACCAAACCAGTAGAAATGTAATTATTTTGGATACATCTGTTCCTTCTCCCAGTCTAGTCAATACTCATTGAGTTTGAATTATTAGAGTGGTGGATGAACAGAACAATATATGCCTGCAAGTAAGATTCGAGGATAGAAAATAGGTTTCTGAAAAATACTGTTTTCACATGTATTCACCTTAGCTAGCAGAAGTCTCAGACACGGGACTTGATTTCTTCATATATTACTCTCAACTTTTCAAATTCGTATCGTAGCATCAGAGCAACCCCAGTTGTAATGGACCTTGAAAGTTCATCTAGTCCATTCTTTCATGGGAAAGAGCTTAGATGAAGATATCTAACAACCATTGGCCCTTGTCTTGGACGTGTTGTGGCTCCTTGTGAGGAGGGAGACTGCTCCCTTTATAGATGCCCTTCAAGTACTGAAATACTGCGATGAGATTCTCTTTCCCATTCCCTGACAAGGCCTAGCTCCTTCTGTCTTTCCTCATAGGGCAGGTTCTGCAGCCCTTTGTCCATTTTTGTGTCTTTCTTGAATTGTGAGGACCAGATGGAGACAAGATGTTTCAGGTACTGCCCGACGAGCTCTGATCAGAGTGTGGTGATCCCATCTGTGTCTCTGCCCCTGCAGCCCAGAATCTGATTTGCCTTCGTCTCTGCAGTGTCACACCAGGGACTCATGTTCAGTCGATTGTCTACCAGGAACCTCTGTGTCCCTTTCAGCAAGGCTGCTCCCCAGACACACAGGTCCCAGCCTCTGCTGGGCTCTTTGGTTATGGCACCCCAGAACTTTGCACTTGCCTCTGCTGCACCTTGCACTGTTCTTGCCAGCCCTGCCCTTTCAGCCTGTCCACGTCTCTGAGATGGCTCTCCCTTCTCAAGTGTCCACCACACCACCCAGCTAATCTGGTGAGGGTGCTTTCAATTCCATCAGCCAGTGTATTTGTGAAGATACTGTGCAGTGAGGGGCCCAACATCATTTCTTGGGGAGCTCCACTAGTGACAGGAAGCCAGCCCTAGTGAAAACCATTGATCACCACTCTCTAAATGTGGCCTCTGAGTTAGTTTTGTACCCATCTTCCAGTTTGTCTAGGAGAAGGCTGTGGGAAACTGTGGTCAATGTTTTGCAGAAGTCCAGGCAAACAACATCCACTAGTCTCCCCAAGTCAACAGGAATTGTTATTTTATTGTAGAAGGTGATTTGGGTCATAAATATTTTTTCTGTTACTCAATTCAAAACTTTGCTGAAAAAAATCTTGTCTTTTAGGTAGCTGTTTTAAACTAATACTTTGTTAACATTAAGACAGTGGAAGTCTTTATGGAAGATTTTGGAACTTGAGGATTTCACATGGTTTTTTTTGTTAGAATTTCAAATTAAAGGATTCTGGTGGCTTTCAGCTTGGCTGATTTTGTTTAAAAATGCTAGTTAATCTTGAGTATAGAAATTTCCATACATTACCAAGGATCAGTAGGAAATGCCTTATTCTAATTTTAAAATAATTTATAGGTTTGGTGAGCTTCTAGAAATTGTTTTGTGTTTATTTCTTTGCTATTTTTACATTTATAATATGACTGCCTCTACAAAAATAGGCTGTAGATGTTCAGTATGTATTCCTCTCAAAAGTACAGCACATTCAGTAATAGGAATTTATTGATTTGGTGCAAAAGATTATTCTGACTCAATGTTGATAGAATAAATGAAAGTTTCTACTTTGTTGTAAAATTTCTGAAAAAGGGGAAATATTTTTGTTGGTTTTTGTAACAAAAGTTAGTGTATGTTTTAATCAGTGTGATGGTTATTGTTATGAGTTTATCTGTGTAATGGTTATTGGATGAGTTAATTGACACCAATAGTGTGATGTAGCTGCAGCAGTTAGTGTCAGTGGAAGAAACCCAGCTAAAGTGTCTTGGGGGAAAAAAAAGGGGCCAAAAATAATCCAGAAATCCTCTGCAAGTGTGATGCACATAGACAAAAATGGAGACCCTAAGTGTACAAGGTTGTTTTGTGGTTAATCAGGACATAAAATCTATGTCCTTAAAATGTGCTCTTATGACCAGTTAATCTTTATTTGGTAGTTACCACAACAGAGACTGTTGCTTATTTTAGTCAGTGAGACCAGGTAACCAAACCAACATTATTCACAGTAGGAGACATTTCTAGAAAGGGTGTGAAATGGATAGACAGGCAAATATTAAGCCTGTGTCTCAGATAAGATAGTGGAGATAAGCTTTAGGGCAGCAGGAAAAGGAAGGAATTCTGAAGGAAGCTGTTGAAATGTGTAATGTAATTTGTATCCAGGTGCCAATGAGTTTGACCTAAGGAGGCCATATCAAAGTAAATGTTAAATGGAGCTATGATATTTATAACTTCTTTATCTCCTTGTGGTCATTAAGAACTGGGCAGATTTTATAAGAGATATGGTGCTGGCTTTCATGTTCCTTCCTAATCTCAACTTTGATAATAAAATAAAAAGTGATGCTTTTTTTTGAGCAGAAATATACTGGATTAGACCACCCTTAGAAAAAAAAAAAATGTGTAGAAATGGATATGGTTGCTTTACATATGCAGTCAGTGATAGGACTTAGAGTCCACTTCTTTGGCAGAAACATTTATGTAAGATACTAAAGTTTTAATACTTCAGCAAAATCTCATCCTTTTCTACATGTTATCATTTTCTTTTCTGTGTCAGTACTCACCTGGAGCATGATCTTCTAAGTGTAAATGCTTTGGGCAATGCTGATTGCTTTGCCTGTCGGGGCACAGTAGAACCAGATTACTTAAACTGAAATTTCAAACCAAGGAGAGGCTGTGCGCTGTAGACAACACAGGCTAACAGGTGAAAACATGAAGCTGATTTATGTTTAGATAAGAGTCTATTTCGGCAGATAACTTACTGTGAAGGTATATGACTCAGTGTTTAGGAAGGATTTGATTTAACCTGCCTTTCTTCCAGCTACAGCTATGAATATCCTGTAAAAGTATTATAAAGTAAGGTTGGCCTAATGTGGTATTACTGAATGTCTAGTGTGATTAGCCTGGATTGACATCTACTTGGTTTTTTTACTTAATAGTAATTAAAAAAAAATGAGTTGAAGTTTCTGGAGGATTTTAGTAACAACAGCAGAAAACGTCCCACTTGGAATTGCATTCTAATTGCACCTAAAATATTTGTGTTAATGTTAATATGTATAGAATTTTATTTTCTTAGCCAAGTTTGAATAGGAATTTTCTGAATAAATATTTTTGTATTCATATTAGTTCTCTTTACATAGATTCTGGACACTTTATCTTTTGATGCATATCTGTTATAAAAATGAGGTGTAACTAGTCTCTCTTTTTAGTTAACAGCTCTACTCAGACATGTAGTAATGAGAATTTCAAAGTGCTGCATGTGTTCTGAACAGGGTGAGAATGCAAGTGAGCTTGTTCTATGGAAATTAATTCTGTCATTTGGATACCTAGAGAATATCCTTGTCTTAGTGTAGTCAGTTGTGCACATTTCTGATAATACAATTAACTATTGTTTTCTTTTGTTTTGTTATTGTCAGATGGCATGAAGAAATCTGTCGTCATGTGGAATATCCCTGCCGTTTCCAAAATCCTGCTGCCAGGTTGCAGGCAGTCATTCCTTATAGAGTCTTTGCTCCTTTGTGCCTTATGGAAAGCTGTGAAGAATATTTGCTTCGGCTAATTCCTCAGTGCCTCTCAGCTGCTTACACCACACTGGGTACCCACCCCTTTTCTAGGCTTGATGTTTTGATAGTTCCTTCCAACTTTTCCAGCCTGGGAATGGCTAGGTAAGGAAACTTCATAGTGTCCAATGTGCTGTATTTTGTTAGACTCCTTATCAACTAGTTAACATTGTCAAGTTGTGGTCAATATAAAGTTTCTGTGCTATTTTTCTTAAACCAAACTTAAAACTCTTGTTTTGATTTCGTGTGAGTGGGTTTGTTTGCATCCTTTGTGATCCTTAATTTTAGTTTTAACAGGGTTTAGAGAAGGAAAATATAAGCTTATTAGACTTGTGGGTGTGGATTTCTACGTTTGCCTAACTGAAGTTCTTTTATTGGTTCTATTGATTTAAGTACTTGATGCTACTGTGATTGTCTTGTTTTCTTTTGGCATTGATTTTAGCCTTATATTTTGACAGAACAGGAGCATGTTAAAATCCAAGTCTAGAGTTTCTTCATAAACCTTTCTGATGTATGAGTTTCTAGTCAAACACTTATCTTCAGAAGCAGAAGGCAAATTGTAAGGCTTATATTACCAAGTTTTCATGAAATTGTGAAGGCTCTCAAGCCTGTCCAGGTCCCTCTAGATGGCATCTGTTCCCTCCAGTGTGTTGACTGTACCATTCAGATTGGTCTTGTCAGCAAACTTGCTGTGTGCCCTTGATCCCACTGTCATGCCACTTAAGATGTTAAATATTGCCAGTCCCATTACTGACTGGTGAGGGCACCACTCGTCCCTGATCTCCACATGGCCAATGAGCTATTCACTGCAACCTTTTTGAGTGCAGCCATCCAGACAATTCTTTATCCACTGAGTGGTCCTTCCATCAAATCCTTGTCTCTCCAGTTTAGAGACAAGGATGTTGTGCAGGATGGTGTCCAATGCTTTGCATATATTCACGTAGAAACTGACATCAGTTTCTTTTCCCTTGTCCACCACTGTTGTAATCTCGTCTTAGAAGGCCACCAGACTTGTTAGGCATGATTTGTCATTAGTGCAGCCACGTTGGCTGTCACCAATCACCTCTTTATTTCATGTGCCTTCTCATAGTTTCCAGAAGGATCTGCTCCATGCTGGACCTTGAGTTGAGACTGACTGGCCTGTAGTGCCCCATATCATTCTTCTATACATTTCTAAAAATGGGGGTTGTGTTTATTTTTTTACAGTCAGTGGGAACTTCACTGATGCCAATAAGATCGTGGCCCGGCGGGCCATGCCTATTCCACATGTTGCATGCATTAATACAGAGATTTTTAAGCTGAGCCCTTGAGGAAACTGACTTCCTGGATGGAACTCCTTTGTGCTGCCCTTCAGGTGCCCTTGTGCTGACCTGTGACCTCTCTCCAGGCTCTGGGCATCTTATGAGTGGGGTGGAATGAGGTTCCCCATCCCCAGCAACTTCAGTTTAAAGCTCTCTTCACCAGCCTGGCAAACCTGAAGATGCTCGTACTCTTCTCTGACAGATGGACCCCAACAGCAGGCCAGGTTTCCCAGAGTCCCATGGTCCAAGTTGCCAAATTCCTGGTGTGGCACCAGTCCTATAACCGTTTGTTGATTTTCTATCTTTGACTAGGCCTTCCAAGCTGTAGGTTTTTTTTTCTACAGCTTTCCTCTTGCGATCCTCTTTTGTGTTAAAAGTAGGAAATTATGCTGGGACATTAACAATATTGCATAGTTTTTAGGATAAGTTTACTTGCTTTTTCATTTTATGGGGATCTAGAAAATTTAAAACTTAAGGATTCAGTCACCCTCCTCTGTCATATAAGGCTCATTGCTTTGCAGATACTTTTTACTGGTTACTGAGTTTTCAATGATAGTTCGTCACTCAAAGCATCAAGTTGCTTGGTGCACCTACCACAAATTATATTCTCTGGTGCTTTGCCTGGTGGTTTGATTTGGAGTGAGGTGTGATACTGTGTACTGTATTCTTGAAACCATATGAAATTAGTAGAGCTGCTTAGCAGTTTTCTGTGACTTCAAAGGCATGGAACTAAAGGGTTAGCACAGGGCCTTATGGATCATTGCTGTAATTGAGGAAGAAAATGGCCATTTTACTTAGCTATGAGATAAGAGCAGTGGTCTGTGGAACCGTGAAAGGCAAGGCAAATACTACAAAATGAAAGAGAAAGTAGATAGTGACGTCTGGGCCAAAATTACAGCAGATAGTAGGAGAAATCTTTAAGATTCAGTTGTTGATATGTTATTGCTCTTTGGAAGATTTACAGTGCCTTCCCTGCATGTACCTTTCCCAGAATTTATAGGGAAAAGATGCCTGCAGGGAATCCTGTTGCAAAACCATCCGTCATTATCTGAGTCGAGGCTGCGCGTTCAGAATACTATGTTTTCTTTGTGAAGAATATGAGAAAAACCTGTGCTTTTATTCCCCTGTGCTTCTTCTAACCACTGTCAGTTCCAAGCAATCCATATCATTGAATATAAGTAGAGGATGAAAGAATGGGCATGCATACTTCCTGATTCCTGTCATTCAACAGTGCATCAAGCCAAACACATTCAAATTTTTCAAAATTTAAATAATTTAAGGATTAATTTAAGATGTTTAAATGTCAAGCTGTATTTGGACAGGAGATTATTAAGTGACTCATAATAACTCATTTGTTCTTGTTTTGTGTGATTTTTCAAATAGAAGCTTTTATGTATATAGCAAGCTACTTAAATGGTTAATTCCAGTGCATGCAGTGATAATTGCCTAAATTGCTTAAGCTCACAATAAGCTGTGTGCAAAACCATGTCCAAACCCACATAAAGAAATAAAAGCTAGCTATTACCTTGGGTTAAAGAGGTTGCTATAGTTTTATTTTTTAAAAAAAAATCTTCTAGTCTATCTGTAGCAGTACAAACATAATACAGCATGCCAGCACATAGAAGCTGTTGTTATGAGAACTCTAATTGGACTCTTGTCTACCCAGGAAGGAAGCAGACATAAATTTTAATAATTATCTGAAGTATTAGGGCTTTACAGCATTGTGCACGTTTCTTTGTTCTTCCATGGATGATACTTACTGTGTTCACATCTCAGAATGCTTCTTTTTATTTATTCTCTTTATTTATTTAAATGTTTCCCCAACATTTTAGATTTGTATCAAATTATGATGGTTCTTGCACAGATTTATCTAATTAGGTTTTTTGAATTGTCTATTTCAGTGGCAGCTACTGTGGGTCAGCAGCATTTCTCTTGAAGTCTGATGCTTTGTGAGAAAAACTATAGTTGAAAACATAATTCATCTTGTGTTTTCTATACATTCTTTCCTTTGTTTTTTAATTTGCTCTGCAGTTCTGTATGGAAACAAGATCTTGTCTCTATGTAATAATTGCAATCAATTCCTCTTGCTTCCTACATATCTTTGAAGATGGAGGATTTAATTTTGCAACCTCTGTCAGTTTTATACAGTTTTAATTCAAGTGATTCAGTATAGCTTCTCCTAAATTCATGCTAGTAAAAGAATGATGTGGCCTACACATCTTTGTTGGTGATAATATGTTGAACTGTACAAAAATTAAATTTATGGAAGATTGTGGACCAAGTTTAAATACCTTAAAAGCCCAAGGTCCAATGCTTTCTCTAGAATGCTGAGAATCTCATAAACATGTAACAGCAGTTAATTATCAAATTTTTAAGTTCTTTCGCTAGCAAAAGAGAATGAATTGGAGTAAAAGGAGTAGGGAAGTGTGTCAGACTACAAGGCCCTAGAGCATGTAATTATGTTGTTCATGGAAGAGATCCCTGAACACACACAGCACTGAAAGGTGCATATTATTCATGTACTGAGAGAACTAAGAGGTTAAAATCAGATTAAAAGTAGCACTATGTTTTGATGCTGTTGAAGATGATACACTACTCCCTGAAGAATTGTCAACTCCACTGGCATTTAAACATCAGGTGTATTTCACAGTTGCAAATGCTCTCATGTGAGCCAGTAGTTACTGATGTGGACAAAGCAGAATTAAAGATTTTGGATTCGGATATTTTTGTAGGGTCTGTGTGTTTGCTGGTTGTTTGGGCTCTTCAAATCAGCTCATTCCCAATCCAGTTTCATTGATCACATTTGAAAACCTAGTGTTTTGAAATCTCTTCCCACTGACCTACAACTGAATTTCCTTTCATTTTGTCATAACCTGAAGAGACTGAATTCCTTGTTCTTTTTTATTCTCTGGGGAAAAACATTCTTTTAAATACAGAAACTCTAACATAGGGTGCCATGTGAGAGCCTGTACTTGAGACCTTGGCTTCTCTTGCACTGTCTAACTGCATAAGTTTTTTCACAGTCACACCCATCTCTTGTGTTTCTGTGGTGTTAGAAACTGCTTAGCAGCTTTCTACTTCTTCAGAGCAAATGTGCTGATGTTTATTTTACTCCCCTGAGGACTGTAAGCCTTTGCATTCAGTTGAAATTCTCTTTTGAAACAATGGTCTTTAAAGTTTTTTTGTTTCCAGCACACATTGTTTAAATAATATAAGATTACTGCTTTTTCTGTTTGAATGAATGTGTTTCAGATGTACTAGTTTTGTAGTAAGTGCTAGCACAAGGGAATATTCTTATCCAAGTACTATGTATAAATTACCTTTCTAGGCACATCACACAGTGCTGGGATCTAGAAGAGTATGATGAGGAACGTGTCCTTTGGTGTATACCATGCTCCTAGTTTTTCCTTAAACTCTTAGTACTAGTAATGACTGTGGGTTAGATGGACATCTGGTCTAACCTACTTGATCTGTATTTGCAGACAATTTTGCTCAGCAAAGCTAGTGGAACCAGAACTTCTGAGCAAGATTCCAGCATTTTCAAAACAGGATCCTAATGTCAGATTATTTGAATTCTGTTTAGGCTCTAAAATTATTTTCAGCTCTGCTGGACACCCTTGAGACCCAAATACTGTTTGATAACAAGGATGCTTGGAGTATTTGTAAATCAGGCCAGCTTATATAGCTAACTAAATATGGATTTAGCAATCCAACTTTCAATTCCTATTTATGACGATCTTATTCACTCTTCTGCAGTCATGTTAAAAAATTGTCTTTGGTATATACACCTTTCTTATTGGAAGAAAGTATATCCCTTTCTTCAAAATATGGTATATCATCAAACTCTTGAGTCTTACCAGTCTATGTCACTAAGGCTGTTAACTTTTTTAATTGAAAAGGGAGAAGGTTCAAGCAGTCTCTTTGATCAGTGCGTCTGTAGTCAACATTTGTCTGTTCTGTATGTCTGCAATGTTACGATGACAACTGATAAGCCCGTAGAAAATCAGCCAGGACTACTGGAAAACATTCAAGTGTCAAAGTTAAGTATAAAACCTTTAATTTTGTTCAGTCTTGCAGAACTGTGTTTTACTGTTTGATACAACTATAGAAGCCTTTTGTGAGTCTATACAAATGTAGACACTTTTTTTCACAAGATTTTCAGTTGTGTTAGTTTGGCAAAATACTTGACCATTAGTTTTTTTTCTACATATCACTAGTTGATTATCCACACAATAATAACGATTTACAAAATTTAAAGCAAAAAGTAAAAATATGGTGAAAGAAAAATTGAGTCTTAGCTGTGATAGCAGTAATTCAGAGTGTGTGGCTGTACAACACATGCATATGAACTTAGTGGCATTTAGAAATTGTGTAAATTGACATACAGAGGTAACCAGGGCAGCTACCAAGTCACAGCTGAAATGCAAAGTGCAGATTTATTTCATTGACTCACTAACAGCATTGGGCAGAGACCCCTCGGGAACATGGGCTCTGTTAGGCTTAGCTCATCCTAGTGAAAAGAGACCCACGGGGACACAGGCTCCAATAGGCTTAGTTCACCCTAGGGCACAGGGGCATCTGCTGCCTGCCCTGATATATCTCATGCAGAGACAGTTTATCACAAAGCTGTGCTTTTATGATCTCTCTGTCCCAGCAGGAGGAGGCGCAAGCATGTCTGTGAGAGTGTTATCTCTACGCAGGAATTCTGCTGTTCCAAATAGGCAGAGGGTGAACAACACTAGGCATAATAAATGGAGCTCTACAACACAGATGGTGTTAGTATTCCCACCTGCAAGGTTACTTTGAGAAATACTCTTCCCTTCTCCTTGCCAAATCTTCTGGTTTTAACCCTTTCCTCACAACTGTTTTTGAGGACATCTGCTGACCCTTAAGCTGAAGCCTGAAGTATAATTTGCTAGCACTGCAATCACAGTGTTTCATCCATTTTGGTATCAAAATAGTCATTTTGGTATCAGAACAGGATTTGGAGTACTTTGGGCATAATATAGTTCCTTATTAATGTGCCTTATTTGTCTATTAACTCGTAACAGGTGCCATTTTAACAGAGAAGCCAGATGTGTGTTCTGCAGTATCAGGGGGATTTCTTTTGCATTTCTGATCATTTTCCATAGAGTTTTCTCAGTGTTTTTGGAAGACA
This sequence comes from Pardalotus punctatus, assembly GCA_013400915.1. NCBI lineage: Eukaryota > Metazoa > Chordata > Aves > Passeriformes > Pardalotidae > Pardalotus > Pardalotus punctatus. Next base: position 62,346 of record VZTX01013926.1, on the reverse strand, counting down.
AGGTACAATATTTACCTGTTGTAAGATGCTTCTCTTATGGGGTAATATCACAAGAAGATAACATCTCAGTCTGACATCACTGACCAAAATTAATACAAAAAGGGAGGTTTTAGGACATGTGGATTTACTTATGCTTCAAATATGCAATTGTACATAGTTATGATTTGTAATTTTATGAGATGAATATAGAATATTGTTTTAGGAGTTTAAAAATCACTTGCTTCTTTTGCTGTATGACACATGAATCATTAAAAGGACTTCTGGTCATTGAAACTAGAGAGGTAGTGGGGCTCTTTTGATGCTACTGTAGAACAGTAACTACATGTTTTTAAATTCTATGACTGGAATTATTGCAGAGCCTGTTAACATCATTATAGTTAAGAGTACCTAAGCATTTCCAATATAATCTTGTATTTCAGTGGTTTACAACTGTAAAGACTTGTTCCCATCTGAAAGCTGGCATAAAGTTGTTTGGCTTAGGAGAAATGGGGGGGTGTGTGTGTGCATTTTACACACATGTGTGAGAGGCCAGCATGTTTCTATGCATATTATATTTGTTATCTATTACATAGAGTGTGTATATATATATATATATATATATGTATGTCTAATATATATCCATCCCTGCCCTTTATATATGTGCATACATATGTGTATGTAGGTAATACCAACGATTTTATTTTTGTTGTATGAGTTGCATGGCATTTATAAAGTAAAAGTATAATATTCCCTCAAAAGTGACCTGTTTATAGGGAGCTGGAGTATGAAGAGATGAAATAAGTAATTGTTATTACTGAATACTGGGTCTGAGATTTTGAAACTAATTTTCAGAAATCTTCCTCCCTGTGTCCTACTTTATCTCTAATCCACAAACTTTTTCCTACCAATAGAGATGTATAAGATGATTGAAAAAGACTTTTGCTTGTAGATCAGTAGTAACACAGTCCCTCTATTGTTTAATATTGTCAGCAGCATTAGACTGTTTCACTTAAGTTTCATATAAATGAATCATATAAACAGTAGAGTGCTTATAAGTCCAAAGATTTTTCATGTATGTGCTGTAAGTGCTAAGAAAGAAGACAATAAATTCAGCCAATTGTTTTGAAGCCCTAAGCTTAATTTTGAAAGGGCCAAAAGAAAGACAGTGTTCAAAGCAGCCACAGGCTTCTCTCATGCGATTAGCTCTGACCTGACTTGCCATACCAAGTGTGTGAAGCTTTCTTAGTCTCTGTCTATGATAATTACTAGTAGTCTGCAATTTACCAGCCCCTCCTGGGAAGAACCCGATCCAGGTAATAGCTTTCGGATTTTAAATGTAGACTGCAAGACCAATGATACTCAAAACAAAAGGAAGTGCAGAGAAAGCATTAGATCCATGCATAATCCTTGACCTCTTCCACCAGTTGCCAGATGCTAATGTCAATCTTTTCGCTGTAGCCTTGATTTCAAATTTAAACAAAGCTTCACCAAAACTATGCAAACCAATTGCTGCCTTTATTTTCCTTTTTTGTAGTTTTGTTTGTTTTGCCGCTAATAGGAGTCTGGTTTAAAGATCCATAACCCTTTTCTTGTATGAGTAGTCATTTGAGTACTTTGCTGGTGACTAGCTCAGAGGAGGCTAAGAGAGTTTATGTTCCTAAAAACCATGATGTTGCTGAACAAAAACTCTATGCAATCCAGTCCTCATGAGTAGCAGCGAGGAGTACAAGGATTTAAGGGATCCATTCCTAAGCTCTATCTTTTGCTTCTGGCCAGGAAAGCTTTCTGGTTAGTAACAGAGAGTTGGGTAGGCAGTTTGGTTTGCCTCTGCTCAGCTCACCCACCACTGGCCTGGAGCAATCATTTTGTCTACACTTATGACGCTACACTGTGCCCAGTTTTGGGCTGCCTGTATATGACAGAGATACTGACAAAGAGAATCAGGCCTCTGCTAGGATTATTAGCACTAGAACATGATGTATGAAAAGAGACTGATAGAGCTAGATCTGTTCAGTGTGGGAAAAGATCTTACTAGCTAAGACTAGTCACTATCTCCTGCTGCCTGAGGGGGTGGTGGCAGGAGAAGCAAAGCCATGGTCCTCTCAGGGATAGGGAAAATATATGAAGCAACATTCACAAGTTGTAGTGATGGATTTCAGACTAGATGTAAGGAACCACAGTTATTGTGGTTAAGCACTGAAACAGGTAGTCCAGGGAGTTTGAGGACCCTCCATCTCAGGAGGTGCTGAAAACAGGCCTCATCAAGCTTGACTTTTTCGTGAGATTCCAAGCCTTCAATGCTTTTATCTGTGCTACTCCCTTGGTTTTATGTTTAGTTAGAAATGACGCCTCCCCTTCTGTACTACCTGTATGATTCATTCATGTTGCCATGGTACTTTGAGAGCCTTTCAATAATTAAAATATTTTGTTTTCAGAAAATCCTGGGAAGTAGTAGGAATGTATTCTTATTTTACTGATAATTAATTGGTGTACATTTCCTAATTATCTTTTCATCTGCCATCCCTTGCCAAGGTTAAATAATGAACTGCACCCATACCTTTTGGACCCAAACCCAGTGTTCTAACATTGCACCAGCCTTTCCAGCCTTTGCTTGTTTTGTGATAGGAGGTACTAGGTATTTTCCAAGTTTGAAAAGTATACTCCAAACTTCTGGGCTGCTAGTACTAAAGAAAATCAATCTTTAATTGAAATAATGTATAGCGCTTCTGGTTTTTACTCTTCATTTAAAAAAAAATACAGGCATTTTCATTACCTCTTATCCTGGAAAATGCAAATTTCACATGTAGAAGTTTCAGTACATTAAAGATAATAAAAGCTATTGAAATTGAATGGGATTTTTAGTGACAGCAGGTCTAATATCCTGACAGACGACTCTAATATTAGTCTTATTGCATGTGATGTCATCTCACGTGGCATGTTTTGGCAATAGACTGATTTTATTTACTTGTTTAGAAGTTGTTTCACAATGTAGTTAAGCCTTTGGAAATGCCTTATTTAATGCCCACAAGGTCCTCCTGCAGCATGATTAGTTCAAGAAAACATGTATATATGCCATTGTGAATGGGGTTGGGGGTGGTTTTGTTTAATGGTGCAAGTTTTTGACATCTAATGTTGATCTTACTGGTTGATTTAGTTGAATGAACTGAAGAGTTGTATTTCTTATCTCCTTTTTTTTTTTTTTTTCCTCTGAGAAATCATTTTAGGTGATGTAAAATTACAATATGGGTAATTTCATTAGTGACTTAGTATAAATGAGGCTATCATAACTATTTTTCTAAGTTTTTATCTCTCTGATGCTGTAAGCTGAGCTCAGACTGAACCAACAGTATAGTCTTATACAGGAAAAATGGTTTTAATTTCTTCCCTTGTGTGTCTCCTAATCCCTTAAAAAAATCCCCACAACAGGTGAGCAAACAAACTCCTCTTGCCCCCTCTTCCTGCATCAGTTCCACAATGAGTCTTCATGCTTAGATTTGGGGAAAAAAATGAACCTATGAACCAAGAATCAGTTATCTATTTTAGAACATATGATTATTTGAAATAATGTAAAAGTCGAAATGGCTAAACAAGTGCAAATTCTGTTCCTTCTCCAGACATATGACGTGTGATTTATGATTGAATCAGTTTTAAATTTGTGCTCATATTTTTGGTTCAGTTTTCCTGTTAATGTGTCCAAAGAAGAAATTTAATTTTGCCCGTACAATTACAACTTTAGCAACCAGGTAATATATGCAGATGATGATTTTTTTTATTTTTAATGTACTACAATGAATGTTATGGTCCCTGTAATGTTGGTGTAAATTGTGAGTAATTCCATTAATTTCTGGGTAGATCTGTCCTATGTGCATGAGATTATAATTTGTCTATGAAACTTGACATTTTACAGCTAAATCCTAGAATAATGTAGAGGTATGTGTTCCTGTAAATATTTGTGCTTTTTAGCTGTTAGTTAAGATGAGGGACTAAACATTTTTCCTAATTTTTATGAGGTATACTGTGATACTGTTGAAAATAGGAGTTCTTATGCAAATTATTATTTACACCATGGTTTAGAGCTTGGTAGACAAAACGCAGATTCTGGTAATGGCTTTCTCATCCAATTTATTTAAAACTTTTGGCACATTGGAATAGGAATTCATTCTCTTACCTGTGATTTAGACAGGTGTTGTCTTTGTTGGGTGACTGGTCTGTTGTATTCAAAGTCACTTTCTGTGAACACAGCAATTAAACATCTTTTCCTTGAGCCCTTTTTTGCCTAATGAAACCAGGGAACACAGACTGAATTTTCTGCTACGTGTGTCAGCTACAGGCTCTTTGGGGAGGGGAGTGAAAGGCTGTGTTGAGACATTTCCACTGCAATGCTAATAATTTGTATCACTGCTTCTTACACATGGAAGAAAATGATGGGGGAAAAAGAAAAGGATGGAAATTATCCTTTCACTGCTTCTCCTTATCTGGATTCCAGTGTGGATTATGCTGTGTTCTGAGTGCATTTTGTTTAATGATTTGGCAGAGTCCTAATTGCCAATTCTTTCTTGCTTTCAGCTGCAGGGCTATAGAAACTACCAGGAGGTAGTGTGCAGAAAGGCAGAGCCATGGTTCTGAAATAGATGTGTTGTGAAGGAGATCAGATAGAGAATTAGCTGAAGGGATAACACAGAATCATTTAGGTTGGAAAAGACCCTTAACATCACTGAGTCCAACTCTAACACTGCCAAGCCCACCATTAAACCATGTTCCTAAATGTCACGTCTGCATATCCATGGATAGCAACTCAAACACTTCTCTGGGCTGCCTGTTCTGCTGTTTTATCACCCTTCTGGGTGAAGAAATTTTTCCTGATAGCCAATCTAAATGTCCCCTGGCACAACCTGAGACCATTTCCTCTTGTCATATTCCTTGTTATTTGGGAGAGGAGACTGACAGAAATGAGTGGTGACATAGGAACCTGTGAGAGAACAAGCTAGAAAATTTAGCTAGTGAACATAATCCAGGCACAGCCATATCAGTAGGTGTAGTTTTGCATGGCTTAGTGAAAACCAACAAGTTTCTTCCAATGCTCTCAAATTATGTGTTTGACACCTCTGAAGGATAAACTTTTTGAATTCATAAAGTTGCTGCAGCACCACTTTGTTAATTTTATTTCTGGCTGTTATTATTTTAATTTTGTGTAGTGACCAAAAGTCATGGTAAAGGAGCAGTCTTCCAAAAAGACTTAATTCGAGCAGGGACTGTGTAGCACTGTCAAACAATTTCCAGGGAGAGTTTTTCTGTTTGGTCTTGTAAAGTGAAGATCACAGCACCTGTTTTCTGAAACTTGATAAACTTCAAACATGTTTTTTCATTGTGTAAATTCATAATTTCTGAAGACTTGGATTATTATCCTGTTGAAGGATTCTTTTCCCTTTATTGGGAAATGTGTGCTTGTTAGGATTGCTCTTTAGGGATCTGAGAGTCCTTGGTGGCAGGTCTGAGAGTCTTGTCTGAAGTGACAGGAGTAAATGGCAGACAAGGGAGATAAACATGTTCAGAGACCATTGCAGTGATCCCAGTACTGTGTTGGTGGATTTTGCTGCATTATTTTGTAATGATCAATAGTTTGTGCCAACTTTTGTGGGTCTTTTTAAACTAATAAACCCGAAAGTTCTTTTAATTAAGAACAAAACCAAAATCCTGCCCAAAAGTCTGAAATAAAGTTACCAAAGGCTTTATGTATTTTTACACTTATTTAAAGGGTTTTTTCACTTTTACGAGAAAGGCTTGTTTGAGTGGATTTCCTATGAACTTGTCCTAAAAAAGCCTGCTTTTCATATTGTTCCTTTTACTTCTCAAAAGTTAAATTCAAAATAGAACCAAGTCTATGTTGGTTGTGAAGCAAGTGAAAGGACCACAGAATGTTTTCAAGCAGAAAGAGAAATCCATCTAAGATTTGTGTTTCTCCTAGTCTGTGAGTCAAACTTTTTCTGCTTTTTTGCTATTTTTTCAGAAGTGTGATTGTCGGGTAATTTTACGTGAGCAACACACAGGGACTTTTAGATATTTCAAAATACACAAATACTGAGCTATTTACTCTGGAGCACAGATTCAAGGTTTTGGGTTTCTTTCCTTCCAGAAAGCTTGGGAAGGAGGACAAAATAGAGGGGAAAATAGCATAAACTCAAAAGAGTCCAGACAGGATGTTTAGAACATCATTACAAAGTGGTGGAGATCAGGTGTTTCTCTGCAAGTAATAGTTTTTCTTGTAACCATGTATTTCTTTTGTATTTCTCCACAAGGCTTCCCAAAAACTTACCACAACCATCTTCTATATTTAGTGGAATCATTTATTGGTAATTAAAAATAATTCCTCTTTTATGGCTGCCAACAGTTCTTGTAAGATTATTGTTTCAATTTTGCTACTATTTTCTTACTGAGTGCTAAGTGGATGGATAGGAGTTAAATGAGGCTTTCACTACTGTACTCCTTTGCAGTGGGGAATTGGATCTTGTGGTTTTCCAGTGGTTTAAGATTAGTTTCTGCTCCCAAAATTATGTAGTTTCTCCAGGAAATTTTTGTATAAACAAAATCTGGTGGTAAAAGCTCTGACTTTATATAAATCAGGAGATAGGAATACCTCTCTCATCACAGTTGGGGTTTTATTTATATTAGTCTTTTTTTTTAACTTTGAGACCTTCTGCAAGTACTTTATGATATACCCATTGCCTCTGACCGGTAACTTTATCTTCCTAGACCTCAGTTTCGTTATAGGTCTTAATTATGCTTGCGCTCTTTGAAAACTTATCTCAAGGTGTCTTTTTTAATTGTACTGGTACTTTGGATTTTTTCCCACTTTTTTCAGCTGCTGCAAATCTGTTTTCTCAGTTTCGTAACATTGACCCCCTCTAACTCTATGCTATTGTATAGTTAAGTCTCTTTTCCTCATATATTGTAATTTAGTACTAGCTTTGATCATGACCATTCAGTTGAGTCTTCCTCTGCTTAATGACTTGGATCCTATACTTCCTCTATTTGCTATTCTTCCTATTTCTTCGCTGTCATATCAATCTCTTATTTGAGAGACTTCATTCCTAAAGGACAGTTTGATTGAATTTGTATTGTTCAGCAGCTTATTTGAACTTCGAATGAGCCTTTTCACTTTAACATTTTCCTGACCCCTTTCCTACTATGCTCACCAACATCTGCTAGCGTGGGGCTTCTCAAGGACCTAGGTCAAATTTCAATTACTTTTGATGAGAGGTAGCCAAAACTTTTAGTGCCTCATATCCATTGCTAGTTTTCTAAGCAAAGTTCTGATATTCCCCTACCATGTGAGGTCTGACGTTTTCCTCTAATTTTGGCAGCAATGGACTTCAAGCTGTTCTAGGGGCCTCTGTAGGTCTGAATTTGGACTATCATCTTCTGGAGACACTAGCAAGTGCCTAAAGGCATAATTTTCATCTGTAACATGTTCTGTGCTTTTAGAAAAGTTAATCCAGTCTGTTTGGCTGGTGTTACTGTTATGACATTTTAATGCTGATTACCTAAATTTGCTTCTGAATCCACTGCTGAGCTGCGATTATGACCTTCAATCAGCTGCTGCTCCTGTTTGACTAAGAGTGCAGTACTCATTTTTCAGCACTGCTACATCACAGGCTGGCAGCTCTGGACCTGTTTTACCAAGGAATATAAGTTCTTCTTTCTGTCTGGCTTCTTTCTGCTGTGTGTCACTTCCAACTTCTTTACAAACTGCTGTAGTACTGTATGTTTTTTTCTTTGAAATTAAATAGCCTTCCACTTATTTGGTTTGGGCAAGAACATTTTGACATGAGCATTTAAGTGGTTTACCACACTTCCACAAGAAAGTTTTTAATTTCTAGTTTGTTTGTTTTCAGGGCCTGATGGATGGCAGAACTGCTAAGAATAGCTTGGGCAGTGTTACGTTTTCACCAAAGTACAAGTTTTTGGTAGATACTATAGGAAACACTTGGTCCAGTAACTGTAGAAAGATCTTATAATCCTTTTCTGTTATTTTTGGAGTGTGTGTGTTGAGAGGATTGGCTGGCCACCTCTTGGTTTTTTGGCTGTAATAAGACAGGAAGGGATGTAGTTAGTAGTGCCTTGGACCTTTTGCTTGAAATAAACTCCATGGATGCTGTCTTGAGTCACAGATGTTTTGTCATGGCGGCCTATAAACGTGAGAAATTTACTTGAGCTACGTGATTTCTCATAATAGTTTTAGGTCAGTCCAGCTTTTAGGCAGTAAGTACATTATTGTACCTGTTTTGCTTTGAAATCAGTCTCAAATGCTGAATGTTCACAATGATGGTGTAGATTAATTTCTAGTTTATAGATCAGCATGCTTAGACCCAGGCCAGCAGCTTTACAAATGCTTCTAAACGTCTGTATTTTTGCCTGAACAAAAAGCAGTCTTAAAAACTGCACACTGTTACTGGTGTTGACTGTGTTAACAAGTAATACACTGCCAATGTATTGGATGAATAAATAGTTTGAAGTAGTCAGTATGGAGACTCCTACATATAGAATCTGTACAGTTGGAGAAATGTACTTTCTACTTGATTTAGTCTGGCTGCCTGAGCTAAATATTCCTTCCTAAGCATTGAAGCTGTTCGGAAGAGTGGTTTTTTTTTTCACACTGTTCCTGTTGGAATGAAATGGTGCACAGCTGGAATAGAAAAGTCTCTCTAGTTTCCATAAGAAATAATCCAGGTTGCCTGCGCCAAAATCTCCCTGAGAGCTGAAACAGATTGGAACATGTGAATGACTGAAGGACTTTCTTTAGGAACACATTGTTGGTCCAAATGAAAACACTCTAAAGGAGGCATAAGCATTATCACCCTCAGCAATAAACTCTCTTACCGAAATAAGTAGTTAGCATACAAACTATGTGTAATACTGTTTTACTGTACTATTTACATGTAGTAACCGTGTAGCAAACACCAGTGGGGATATCTTATAGGTGGGAAAGGTGATTTTATCTAAAAGAAAGCCTGAAACAAAGTAGGTTTCACTTGCTCACTGTCACACGAACACCAGAATTGGTACGATGTCCAAGAAGTCTGTCCAACAGTCTGGCACTACGATATTTCTGTCCAGATGTTAGGCTCTGTTAGGATCAGTTGCCATGACGTGAAGGACATGCTTCAAGTCCTGAAGTCTCTTGGGTTATTAGCTTGTAGGTTGCCGTTTTAGAGATAGCAGTGGTAAGTGTTTTCATTATTTTCCCCTTTGTGAGTGGTCAAGCTTTGATCACTGCTCTTTGTCTCTGGATTTGGATATCTTTTTGAAGCCTAAATGACCTAGGGACTTGATGACCTGCTTAATTGTGTGCCGTTAACACAGGACATTCTGAGAGTGTGTCTTCCTTTTCTTCCTCTGGGTGCTACCACACCCAGACATTCCTACTCATTCTCCGTTCATGCATACTATCATAATTCTCAGCAATACTACTGCCAAAAATCAAACATTAATGACATGTTATATTCTGTGACTTAGTTTTTACTCTCTCTATGACATTTTTTCACTAAAGTTTTGTTAAAAAGTAAACCTTGTGACAACTTGTGGCTGTGGTGTTATTTGGGCTAGGAAAATGCAAGACAGTTCTCAGCAGCACGTGTAGGCCAGTAACAACCTTATGAGCTGCAGGTATTTAAAGCATGTGGAAGTACAGAGCCATTCTGACTCCTGTGCCTTGTTTCAGCAAGATAAAGATGCTGATCAACAGAGTACACAGATTTACTATCTGAAGAATATGCCACTAAGTCAAACAAGCCTACTTGGGAGCCTGTATGACCCAAGAAGATCCAGACAATATGGAAGAAACCATAATGGAACGTGTGATTAAATAATAACTGGCACAACAGCCTGGTTGTGATGAGCCAATAAGAGTTGCAAAGGCTCTTCCTTGCAAACAATCAAATCACCTTTGGGGGCTACAAGACTTAACTGTGTTTACATCCCACTAACTGGAACTCTTGCGGAAGTCAGTGTGTAGATGTAATACTACAGACAAAAGGTGTTGAACTGAAAACGTAATAAAAACCTGCAGGTTGATATCATACCCATATCTAAGAAGTGTGGAATGATTATACCAAGAAAGGATTTTGCCATGACAGCAGGATGTAGCAGAATTAAATTAGTAATACTCTGAACCAGTGTCTGTTCCCTGAGAGAAGCTTGATATGATTAAACTTCTTTTGATTTGACATCAGCAGGAGCTAGAGATATCACATATATCAGGGCCAGTGTTTGAGCCAAGTAACTTTGATCTCAGAAACCAATAACTTTGATTTTTGCCCTAGTATCAGCCAGAGGATACAATTGAAGGAGATATGAGCTTCAAGAAGCTCATGACTAGAGCTCATAAGTTTTCCTTGCTCATGTCCAGCATGTGCAGTTTTCAGTTTCTTCCCAGCTCCCTCTTTTTTTGTATCTTTGTACTTAAGAGTAGAGTTTACCGAATCAGTTATGGGTACCATATCATAACCATCATAAATTGGTTTCTGGATGAGACTGACTGGTGCTTTGAGAACAGCTAACAGAAGCAGCTTAAGATATGTGAGCCAGAGGAAGATTTCAGAAAGTTTGAAGACAGACATTCCTTTTTGTATATGTTCTGGCTGTTGCTTTGTTTTTTAGCTCTTCATTTTTTGCTAATGCTGTGTTGTTTGCTGGAAAGGACTTTCCATCAAGGCTGAAATGCTTGGAGACACCATCCTGTCTTGACAGATGAAGGCTGACTTTCAGCTGCTCATACCCGTGTGACTTCCTGGCTGGACAGTGCAATCCACCTGTATTCAGTATGCACTGTGTAAAACAGGGAACTTTTTTTTTTTTTTTTGGTACAGAATTTAGATTATGTTTCAAGGCTTTCAGAATCTCTGTCATATGGGCACAAAATCCTGGAAGACCATGTGGTGACATGCAGTACAATGGAAAACTGAGGAACACTGATGTTTATCCAGGGAGTTAAATGTCAGTGAGGTTGCTCCAATTGTGCCACATGAATTCTTCCAGGAAATAGGAGAAAGGACGAACTGTACCCCCTTACTGTTGGGAGCAAAGGGAATGTTGTTGCTTATCATAGATAGTTAATACTGCATATATTAATAGACATATATATATACATATACATATATATATATATATATATATAAATCCTCCAAACCCTATGAAAACAGGAAATATCTTTGCTTCTGCTTTTTCCCAGGAGGAAGGATCAAAGAGGAAAGAATGTGCAACAGATGTTAGTCATGTGGCTTAATGCAGTATGATGTATAAAACCATGCAGAATACAAATTTGCTTCCAGTTTTATTGTTAGTAGATTATCTCAACAGAAATCTGGTCAAAATAGTCCAAATTACACAAAGATAAGACAACAGAATTAGTCCTTCTCACACATATGATTTACTAGGGTTGTAAGGCTTGAAGAAGACTTTCCAAACTTTGTGTTTATGTTACTTAAACCAGTGCTCTTCAGTCATGAGCTTTTGTTTATAGACTGTATTTTCAGGACAGATTTTCTTGAATGTGTAAAGACTGCTAGAAGATTGAGATGATGAGTCCAGTAGCAGTCTGTTTTTATTTTATGGCTTACACTTATCTATTGACATTGCTTTAAAGCTTAATGAAAGTGAGATTTTATTTTCTACAGTTGACACAAATTTCTTTTTCAGTTCTCAAACTATGAAAAAAATCATGTTTTACCAGTACAAGTCTTTACACTTTGTCTCAATTTTTATTCCAGCAATAGTCAGTTGAAAATTACATGTATTTTAATAGTCTTTCATATCAATTATGTATTTTCATTATGATAGCATTGCCTTTTTAGTGCTTAATTAACATTCATGTGGAAAGTGCTCTAAAAGCTAATTAAAGCTATTAGGACACATTGATACAAATCTTACACCTTGTGTAACAGCATAAACCTGCCACCGTGACTTCACAGGTAACTCAGTAGTATAATAAGAGCCCCTCTAGAAAGTGACTTTATTGGTAAATTGTTGGTTTTAGTGTTTAGTTGCACTACATAAGTTAATAAAACTCAATTAAAATGGAGTTTTAAGGTAATTCTACCTTGTACTTTCATTTTTATACACATGCTATCGGGTGTTTTGTATGTAGTAAATTGGTTATAGATATAAGTGATTGAATACACTGCATATTTGATGTGAAACTGTACCATGCAAAATTGGGTAGTACATCCTAGACACCCTGAAATTATTCTTTTAATGAAGTGTAGTTGTGTCTTCAATTAAAACCTGAGAAGATATGTGGCAACTTTTTGTAGAAATCTGCATGGAAATGTACAAAGAACTTTTCCAGTGATTAATAGCAGTGTTAGCAATTTACTTAATGCAAAAGACAGAGTTCCCTTTTCTGAGATATTTTACAGTTGTTTAACATTAGGGGCAGGATACAGGTGCTATTTTTAAATGGAATTCAACAAATACGTACTTTATCCTTAATGTCTGGCAGCTCCTGGCATAAGAACTTTTAATTAACATCTGTGTAACAAGACTGAAATGCACTAAATATGTTATATTTGCATTCTAAATTGATTACTAATATCGCATTTCAGGAGTGTAAAGCAGGAATTATGAATACAATTATTGTTACACGTAAATCACATTATCATGATAGCAGACCATTAAAAATTGTGAAAGCCAGGAGATTAGGAGGATTTCACTTCTCATTCTTTTTCTCTATGATTTACTGTTACTCCAATGAATTTTAAAATAGATTAGTTTTAAGTTAAATGGGCATGACACACACTGAAGATGACATAATCTTATAGCTATATTTTTATACAGGGGACTTCTGACGTCTCTAGGTGTACTGCCTCTTCTCTGTCTATTCCCATTTAGTCATCATTACTCCCACAGGTTTTCTCAGAATTGCCATTACTTCTCAGTCTCATGAAAAAGTCAACATTCTCCACAATTTGCATTCTTCACATATTGAGTAATATATATTTGGTAGTTTTTGGAAGTATTGCTACCTGGATGCCTAGCTGAGGCGTGACCACTGTTCTGCTCAGTGCCACTTGGAACAAAATTTGTTCACTGTTTTTCTGAAAGTGCTCAGGCCTCCTCAGATCACTGGACATGCTTTGTAGCTAGCTAAGAAATTTCAAAAACGTAACTGGCCTAAAAATCTTTGATTTGATATAGTATATCCTGCTGCTTTGAAATACCTTCATAAATCTTACTAATGCTAATGGATATTGCATGCTTACGAAGAGGGGGAAGGATAACCATGTGTCTGAGATTTGTATGTGATGTTATTTGTAATGATTTCTGTGTTGTATTCAGGCCTAATTTCTTTTTTCACTGGGTTCATACTGATGTCATTAGGAGGTAGGCTTTCGTAATTGGAGAGTGTCATTGTTTGTTTTTAATGACATAACATATGGATCAGTGCTGAGAACCCAAGATTATTGGAGCCAGAGAAATATCTAAATAGAGAGACATGGGTGAAATGGCTAAAATTATACACATAGTTGTAGATATTTTAATCTAATATAGTATGTCTGAAAATGGATGGCATTCTTAAGATGTTCATCTTGGCACTTGAAAATATAAAAGAGATGTGAACATTCCCAATGAGTTTATAAATGTGGCTTTCCTTTGGATAAAAAATAAACTGAAGTCAAACCATGAATGAAGCTAGTATTAGTTGATGGATGGATGTTCTAGAAAGCTTGCCCTCTACCTTATATCTTTTGCATAGCCAGATGTAGCCAAGCACAAGTCATCCAGATCTGAATGTAATATTGTTGTGCTGTAATCTTATTGTGAAGTTAATGATATAATATCAGATTTTAAAAAGGGTTGTTATTATATTAAAGTTTTTTCAGTCTGCCAGCTTGTTCTGTTTGATTAGATTTTGGTTTTACTATTTCAAATTGATTCAAGAATGAATCCTTCATGTTTATAAACTGTTATCACACTGATATTTTCTTTTTCTCTTCTTGACATGACTGAAATGGTGAGACGTACTATAAATAATAACTAGCCACTTTCTCACATCACTGTAGCATTCTGTTTTCCACATGTGTATGGTACTTTGCCATGTGATTTTTTTGAATAATCAGTTTTATGTCTTCTTGTGTTGATTGAAAATGAATCTATGATTTGCATTATACAATGTTTCTACTTCTTTGTGTATTTTTGCATGTACTATCCATATAGTTACCACTAAAATTGCATGTATAGTGAAAAAGGAAACAGTTAAAACATTTGATCACTTTCTTCCTCCCAAGCTATCAGTGCTTCTGGTGGCTGGAATTTTGGAATAAGTTAAAACTCCAAAAGAAAGAGATTTTTCATTGTTGTTTATTTTGATAAAATTTTTAAAAATATTTTTCTATATATGACAAGTGTGGTCCAAATTATCTGCTTGTGTTAACAGGTATGAGATTGTATTATGGATAGTAACCTATGTATTGTATTGTATCATATTAGGGATGACTTGAATAAATCAGGTGGCTAAATTCAAATATGATACATTTGCCTACTAAGATTCTCATTTCCAAAAGAGTTGAGAAAAGTGTGGATGAGAGAATTTAGTTGTATTCTTTGTGTTTGGTATCAAATGCAGGACCAAGATTTTTCATTATGAGTGCAAGTTCCTGTCACGAGACTGAACAATAAAATTTTGTTTCTTTCAATTGCCTCCTCAACCCCCTGGCTTTTCACCTGACTTGGCTGAGTACTAGTCTGACAGTACCGGAGTTACTGAAGGTGTTTTCTCTGTGTGGCTGATCTGTGGTGCTGTCATCCGTAAATAACCTCAGGATCTCCTAGAGGCTGTGAAGGCTGTGGGTCTCAATACTTTTGCCAGAAGAGCAGTTAGCTGTCTGTGGACTCTTAAAAGAGAGACTGGAAAGAAAAAGGATTTTGTTATGGTAGTGTTTGCCTTCTTAGGGTTCAGGTGAAAAGCCGTACAGGTTTGAAATGGTTTACAGTGTATCTCCTCTGAGTGACTGTAAGGACTCATTTAGGAGTGCAATTGCACATGTACAGCTGAGTTGATACAGCATTTTCTAGGCAAAAGAATTTGTATCTTCTATACATCTAGGGTTTTTTTGTGCTTTGCACTGAGTGCAGGGAGAGCAATGCACATCATCCATTCTTCAGTGTCTCTCAATTCTGGCTTTTGCTTAAGTAAAACTTCCTGTGGCTTCTAGTCTGTAGTTTTACACATCTAACATTTTTAAAGTAAAAAAAAAAAAAGTTTATAAACAATCTCAAATTAAAAATATTTAGACCTTACTTCATGTGGTATTTTTAAATCTGAGTTTGAAAAACCTATAAATATGAATAGTGCACAAATGCATTTGTGTTGCATAAAATCCCAACTGATTGTGCTCCTGCAAGCAATTTTTTTATTATTCTCTTTCACTCGTTCCACAGGAATTAGACAAACAGAAAGTTGAGTTATATGCAGCATTTTAAAACCCAACTGCCTTTTTCCAAGTGTATAAATCATAGGAAGAAAAAGACAAGATTAACATGGAAAGAATTGTGCTGATACAGTCTGATGTTACAGTTCTGTAGTTCCACTAGACAGAGACAAGGAGTCTCAAGATAATTTACTTTTCTAGGTTATTAATTACCCGTTGTTGTTTATGGCTTAGTAAAATGAACTTAGGAGATATGGATCCAACACTGCCAGGCTCATTAGAACTTTTCAGTGGATTGAGGAGTGCCATATACTGTTTTTACAAATAGGCTGGGGTTTCTTTCCGGTTAAATTGTTGGTGTTCCCAACTTAGATAAAAATATCTGCTCTCTTAATTTTGTTTGCGTAAGTCAGAAAGGTGCAGTGAAGCTCTGGCAAAGGCCGACACCTGATTGTTTCTTGCTACAGAATGTTTAATTTGAGTGCAACCTGTATCATTCACTGACAAGGAACTTGCAAATAAGTTGGGTTGTTGGGTTTTTTTATGGTACTAATTTCACAGAGCAGTGTGCTGCTCCAGGAGCCTTTGTTGAAAGTCTGTGCAGTAGTTTCTATCACGCGTTCCTTTATGAGATAGAAGGGAATGAGGTGTTTCTTTCTTCCTGGGGTGTGTATTGTAATGTGTTATGTAAAGATCTGGAAATTTCTTTGTGTAATGTTTGTCTGGGCCCAGTGAGGGAGGGAGTGACGTGGTCTGTGCTTCATGTTGTCAGAATGCTGAGGATATCCACCTCCCTGTTGTCATACCCAGATGGTGCAGACTCTGCTTTCCCACTGTTTGATTCATAGTCTGAAGTTTCTTCTACTGATTTTTTAAGCTGTGTTAAGTCTATGAGATCATAGCTGGATACAGCTTTTTTTTTTTTCTCTTTCTTTTTCTTTTTTTGTGAGAGGCACATTTTTACTAATTTGTCTTAGAATTATTGGTCAATGAATGAATCTTCTTTAGTTCTTTAGACCCTTCTGTTTTAATTTGGGGTGTGGATAGTCCTGTGTGGATATTGGAGGCCTTTTGTGCTTTTTAATTTACTTCAATTGTAAACTTGTCTAAAGGGGCAAGTGTGTAAATGCTGCATAGAGGTGAATATTAGGAAAAAAATTGTAGTCTGAGGTACATGTATGTCTCTCTTCCACTGAAACAGCAAGAGTCAGGTACATACATGTGAAGAATTGAACTTGGCTTTAAGCATTTTCTGAAATAGAAACAAAGTATGAATATAACTTGCTCTTATTTCTCTGTGTGGGGATCCCTAAAAGGGCTCAGAACAGTCAGGAACAGCTTCTTCACAGAGAAATACTGTGATTCTTTCAAGTGTTCACCTTCTATGTTGCATACCTTGCTTTACTTTTTTCTCTTTTTCAGGTATCTTTGCTGTTGCCTTTTTTTTATTTGTATGCAGGATATCCTTTTGACTGTCAAGAGGTCCTAAGCCGATGAACTGTTTTGTGTCTGATTAGAATCTTGCCCATGGACAGTAACATAAGCATCAAATCTCTCATGCAGCTAGTCCTTACACCTCTAAGGGAGAACAGCTTGTTAAGAGCTTTGCTTATGCTTTCCATCGTTTATAGCACATTTGTACTGCTGTTTCTGTTCTAGTACTAGGACAATCTCAAATTTCATTCTAACTATGCCAATTAACAAATAAAGCTACAGTACTGCAGTGGCCAGGAAAACAAGACGCTGGTCAGTAACATGTTTATGATTGAAATTCTTCCAGTTTTTCAATTCTTAAACTAATATCTGTGTTCAAGAATTGTCAGCAGTTGTCTACATTAACTGAAGAACTATTTCTTTACATGTTTTTTGGCTTTATTTTAATTGAAAGAAAATCCTTTGGAATAAATAAACAAAGCTGACAAAGTCTGAAAGTTGGTAAGCCAAGTGATTCTTGGTGTTCAGCAGTGGACCACATTATTTGGGTGATAGTGTAGTTCAACCTTTCTGCATATCACGGCTTCATCTTAACATAGGAAAAAAGATGTATTTCTTCAGAAAGTTTCTGTTTGAAAACAGTACAGTATGGAATTCCTTGAAGAAAAGGCTGTTCTGCGTATTCATTAGCAATATAGATTGGGGATTTCCTTTACTGGGCTGTTTCATGCCTAAACACAGATTTCTCATATGTACAAGACTTACTCATGTGGGCATCATATAGAGACGTATGTGGGGGAGTATTTTACCCATCAGAAATATTATTCTGCCAGTTCCTTACCCAACTCTGTGTCTGCTCCTGGGTGTATATACTTAATAATATGTTTAGTTTTGGAGTAGAATACTACCTGATCTTCCTGAGAGAATTTTGACTGGCAAATGAGAGCTGATCAGAGTAATTGTCCTCTTCGTGAGTGTGGGTTAAGGCTTCATAAGAAAATCTAAGATCAGAGCATAGGAAAGTTCTCTTAAGAGCTTTATGCTTGCAGTTGTAAACACAGGGACACTTCCAGAGTTCTCCAGTGTCTTGGATTAGTTCCTGTTTGTTAATGTAGCAGAATTAAAATACAAAGACAACGTTACTAAGAGCTTGAAGGAAACAGCTAGTAGTTGAGGATCTTATTGAGGGTAAAGAACATTTTTGTTGTCATGTGTGTTACTTCTGCCTCACATCTGGTGCCTGTAGCATAGCTGAAGGGGGAAATACATGGGATCTGTAGGATGCTTTGAGACCTATGTTTTCTGGAAGAGGGGATGGGACCGCATAATTTATTAATACAGATACATAGATGTTTTAGCCCCTTTGTCATAAACCTGGGATTAAAAAAGATAAAGGCTTTAACCCTGTAAGCAGATGCTAAGTTTTGTAATGGATCCAGTTTGAGTACAAGTGTTAAATACGGTTGTAAAGTCCTGTGCTGCCCTTTGTCACAGTTATTACATGCTGGCAACTGTTGTTGTAATTTATAGCATTTTCAACTGCTTTTAAAAAAAGGGAGAAAAGTGTTGGTATGTACCAAAACACCACAGTATTCCACTCACTCTGAGGCTCGCAGATACTGTTTAGTATTTACTTATTAGACCAAAAAGCACTTTGAGAATATAAAGACACCCATGCTGACACCATAATTCTTGCAAAACGTCTGCACGCTGGTTAATTTCTGTTGATTTGTTGGTTCCAAATGACCTTTTTTCATTTTTCTGTCTTTAGCTTTTTTATGGTAAACCACGGGAAAACGTTTTGGTACTATTATTGTAGTCTTATGGATTGACATGCATAGGACTTTGAGCCTAGTCCTATGTCTGCGATCACAGTGGAAATTACAGCAATGGTCTGCTCTTTTATATGTAATTTGGGTGTTTTTCAACCTTTCTATCTTAATCTTTATTTATTATCTGCCTAGAAACCACTCTCTTGATCACATAATTTTCAGACTTTTGACATCTGAATGCAATGAATACATAGAATTCTTAATGGTGGGTGATTTTCATCTTTACAGTGGCAGTAAATCTGGCAAACCTCTCAAGCAATGGCGTGGATTTCTTGATGTTTTGTTCCCTTTCTACTTATTGCAAAAGTTGCTTGACTAAAAAATGTAGGGCTGGTAACTACTGTTTTTATTACTAATGCTCAAATGTCGTAGCAGGTGTTCCAACAAATCTTAATTTCAACTAGTCATTATAACCTGCTTATTCTGAGCTTAACTGGTGTGAGTTAGTTCTCCTTGGCAGTAGACTGTTTCTCTTTCCTGAGGTGTAGGAAGCTGTTCTAATTTCCTCCTTGACATGCAAATACAAGCAGAGAAGACTGTTTGAATAGAGCTGGTTTGATGCACTATTTTGTCATTATATGAATATCCACATGCTTGTTTTTGAAATGTTCAATGGAATACATAAGAACATTCATTAAATCACAATGAAAAATGTGCTGAAAGGAGAGGGGATGTTATAGGACACGTTATGGGGAATCTGGGCAGTAGTGATATTAATGTTTTGGTTTATCCTTGTAGTGAGACTGTTGCAGGAAATGCACTGATAAAGACAATAAAATGAGGGATGGTAATTTTAATTCACTTATAATAAACATCTGAAAAAAAGGTCTTTGCTAGCTTTTGCACTTTGTCTGCCACTGCCAAATTTTAAAGGCTTTCATGTTGTATGTAGAGCAGATTTCTCTGATGTGTTGGTGATGTTCAGATTAATCTGCATCCCTCTTGTAGGGAAGAATGGATTTCCATACTTATATGAGTAAAGGAACGATTTAGTTAGAACTCCTAATATATGTTAAACTACATCTGTTGCACTTTATAAACAATTTCATCTGAAGTCTCCTTCCATCTGTTCCAGCCAAATAATTGCAACATTGTTTAATTTTTAGGGGAAAAAAAACACACCAAAAAAACCCCCCACAAAATCATTAAAACCCCCCATACTTTCTAAAGTGGGTTCGTACTACTATGAAACCCTAAAAATTTAATAGGTTAAAACCAGATTTTCCTGCCTTATCTCATATTTCAGTGACTGAATTTCTGACGTAGATTTTTTCTGATTGTGCTAGGGAAAAGTTGAGTTGTTTGAGGGTTTCTTTGAGAAAACATGAATGGTGGAACTACAGAATTTTTCAGAGTGTTGTCAGAATACAATACTTTGTTCCATAAAAGTTAGCACCTTTTGCTTGCAGGTTATTATGTATATGATGGCTGTCTGCTCTTTCCACAGTATTGTGTAAATTGTACCTCTGCTTAAGAAAGCAGGTTACCATGTGCTTTGGTATTACAAGTTTATAATAACTCTGACTTCTGAGTCTACTTTTAAATGCTGAAACATTTTGAAGACTGAAGTCATATTCATTTGATAATTTGACATTTGTGATATGATGCTGCATTGATATTTGTTAAAGTTTCATTTCCCTTTTAGATTTTCAAGTATCTCTATAATTACTTGGAAAATTATTGTCCTCTGCTTAAATTGCTTGAAGGTAAAAGTTAAGGTAGTGTTTTGAATTTAAAAGAGCCAGTACAGTGAATTTAATTTGTTGTATACAGAGTTATTTTGTCAAATAAACATCAGGGAGTTTGCTTTTGAGAGTATTTTATATATATATTTTTGTTTTTTGTTGTTGTTTTTGGTTTTTTTTGTATGATCATCAGCTTAAGAATGATAGATAGATACCAAGTTAAAACAATGAGGTAATTCTGAATAGCCTTGTTAGTCTTCTTGACAGTAACTTTTTAGATCACCAGAAGAAAGGTGCATATTGTTAGGTCATTGAACACATTTTTTAGAGGCCTAAATTACACCTTAGCATGTTGAAATGCAGAAAGAGATTTGTTGTCAGTGATAGAAATGGCTTTGCTACTATCTTTTATATCTTACATATATGTCTTGCAATATTTAATAGACTTCTGTCTGTGCACATAAAATTTTTTGCACTTTTCAGGGCTAGCTGAAGCACCATTGTATTTTACTTACAGTACAGTTTTACTTACAGTACAGTGCTGCAGACAAAAATGGAGCATATCAGAGACAAAATGGTTTGGAAAGAATGCCAAGGTATTTCTAAGTGACTGTAGAACATGACTTTGAGCTGTTTGGGGAAATATTTTTTTCTTCCCCACTGGCTTTAGTAGCATAAAAAGGTACAATAATTTTCAGGGCCAGTGCTGCTTTTCTGATCTTGATTTTGTGTGATGTATTTGTAATGCTAAATGTTACATATTTGTAGTACATTGTATGTATGTAAAAGCACTATGCACAAGTCAGGTCTTGGAAGAAAAAGATTTATAGATAAATTCCTCTTTCTGAATCCCATTACTTAAGTTTGAATTATCATGATTTCTTTTCTTTGTGCCAGTTTGATAGACTAAATACATGCTAGAGCTGTGCAGAGAAAGCTGGTTTTATTCATTCACTTATCTAGAGCAATTGGAATACTATAACAATTCAGTGGCTTGAAGATGCCTGGTTTTAAAAAAATGGTCTGCCTTTATTGCAAGGAAGGAGTTAAGGATAAAATTAAGTCTACAATCTATCAGTTTACAGTCTCTGTGAAATCTTAGCCTCACTTAATTTTCTGAAAAGAGATCTATTGGCAGAGAAAGTAGAATTCAGCAAATTCTGTTTATGCACTAAACAACTTCTTTTTTCTTAAAAGCCACAGTGGACGCATCCTTGTATGACTCGTATATACCAACAATCTCTGTTTAACAGCTGTTTACTTTTTTTCTTACAATATCTGAGAAACAGACTTCTGATTTTGACCAGAGACTGGTGTTGCTCTGTTGTCTGGTAGTGCCAGATTAGGTACATTATTTTTCTCTTGAAGCTTGATTTTTTCTTTGGCCAGTTGATCTGAGCTAACACAACAGGACACAACAGAGCACAGGAGTGCACATGTATGCATGTAAGTTCTTTAAGTTCCCAGAAAAGAAAATGTACTGCAGTCACAGAGGTATTTCTTCTCTTTCTGAGAAGAAACAGCTACATCCCATTTGTGTGTGTCTGTATAACCAATATTTGCAGTGGATTCTCAATGAGCTAAATTTAAACCTGCTGGAGTTATAGCTGTAGTGTGATGGCTGTGGGCAGGAGTGAGGTCACTGAAGACCTTTTATCTCCAGAACTTTGAACTGAGCCCAGAAACATACTGAGAGGTACTGTTCCTTGCAGTCAGGCCATGGAGAGAGTAACAGGTTCTTATTTCTACCTGTGGCTTTGCTAACAGGTGGTGAGGATTCATGGTAGAGCTAGAGATTTGAATCCAGGATATAACCTCAATATGGAACTTACCTTTTTAGCTATTGTCTAATCTAAACCCAACAAGATATATTACAGTTTTAAGTTGCAGCCAAGCAAGTGTGTACAGTATGCTACAGACACAGTCATATTTGAAGCAAGTCTCAAGGAGTGTTGTCCGACTTCAAATTCAGCTAAAACTAAAAATGTAAAGAAATTATCTGTGGAGAGTAACTAGATTTACAGCAGACTTACTGGATCTGGTCATAAAACTGCTAGCTATATGGAAGCTTCCATTGGTACCCTCTGAAAAATTATACAGTTTACACAGCTTTTTATTCATCAGGTTCATAAATCTAAACTGATGTGAGTGCCAAATACCATTTGACGTTTAAAAAAAAAAAAAAATCAATGCTGACAAGACAGAGTAAGTAGAAACAAATTTTAATCATTTGGCAAGATGTAGACCCAAGTGAGTCTTCAGGGAAGTATCCAACAGGAACTACTTCTTATCCAACTGGTATTAACAGAATTTATTGGTAAACACAATTACATTTGGTCTTGGTGGAAATTTTGGAATATATTCACATCCTGTGAGTGGTCCATATCCACATGAAAATATGAATGCATGGTCTCACAAAAAGATAGAGGATTCAGTCTACTAGGAGAGCTGTTGTCAGGAGAGTACATGGGAAGCAATCAAAAATTTTCTACTTAATTTAAAATCTGAAATCCATGGTGCTTTTAATAAAAACAAAACAACAAAACAAAACTACCTCAAAATTAATATATTTTTACACATGGTAGTTTAGTTGCTGTGGTTCTGCAAGGCAGGAAACCACCTCATTGTATTCTTTTGAATTTGGAAGAATACTTACTAAATTCTTATTAATACAATCTGTATTAGCACTTTACCAAATAATTTGTCATTATCAACTTAACAACTTCAAAACTGGCATTCCATGTGCAAGGTTGACCGGATAAATTCATAAGCACAGGTTATTAGACCACTGTTGGAAATCCACAGAAGAAATGCTGGATGCAATAGATGTTCATAGAATGTAAAGGTGTTGCCTTCTTTTTGGCATCTTTGAAAAGAACAGGTAAATGTGTTCTGTGACCCTGTCTTGAACAACAGGAAAAACGTTTCTATTGACCTTAGGATGGCCTGAAACAAATCTGGAGATGTAC
The DNA here is from genome assembly GCA_013400915.1 of Pardalotus punctatus. Lineage (NCBI taxonomy): Eukaryota > Metazoa > Chordata > Aves > Passeriformes > Pardalotidae > Pardalotus > Pardalotus punctatus. Next base: position 39,022 of record VZTX01013926.1, on the reverse strand, counting down.
AAAAAGGTAAATTGATAGAAGATGCAATAAAAAGCTCATTAGTACATTCTACTTAATATTATAATTAATTAATGCAGTTGTCAGTTATGCTAGCTATTTCTGGTTAGGCCATCCCTTGTTGTGTGCTTCAATAATAATAACTGGATGTCCTTGTATGATGCATGAAGTTATTCATATGCCCACTAGCTACTTCAAGCTAAACTATCCCTTTGCTATATGATTCTACAGTAATAGCTGGATGTCCTGTATAATGGATAAAGTAATTCTCAGGCACACTGAAGCTCTTCTATCGCTGGATGTGATGTAATTTAATCTTATTTCTCCATCAGCACAACAAATGGGACTGTGTGTGAAAGAGAATCTGTGTTTGTTTGTAAGATTTTACTTGGAAATAATCTTCCAAAAAAGAGGAAAGTGAATGCGTGGCAAAGAGTTCCATGTTGCTAAAAGGTTTACAGTTTTGTTGAACTTAGCATTTGTTGTAAGGAGGGTAGATTGTTCTAGTTTTAATAATCATAGTGCTGTTCTGTTTTAATATAGCATAATCTGTGGGCTGCCATAAAGTTGTTACAAATTGAAGGGCTGATATAACATGAAATGAAGCACCTCTTCTGAATGTTCCTTTTGTTCAGTATTTAACAAATTAGTATGTTGACATTTGTCGCTGATGGATTTCATTATTTGCTGAAAGGGTTTTAGGGGGTTTGACAGCATGAATGGTTTGTCCTACAGACTTTTGAGAATTGATAAAGGCATCTTTGTTCTTTGTGCAAAAGCACAACAGATATCTTATTGACTGACGCATACAAAAAAGAAGGTTTGTATAGCTGCTGTGCAGAATAAACTAAGAAAATGAAGCCATTACATATTCTTCTATGTTTTTCTCTCTGTTTTTTGCTGACAGCATCTATCTCCTTAATCAGTGTAGCCAGAAGCATTGGATACTGATTAAGTAAAATGAAATTTTATCATTTTATACGCTGTTTATAGATGACAGAAATAAGAAAAACATGGTAATGGATGATAGTACAACTAATTAGCTAGATTTCTACATTTCTAAAACTAGTGTGTATTTGTATCAACAGAGGATAAAGGCATATTAGAAAAAATGCATTTTAGCAGGAACGTTGAAAATTAGAAGAGACTTGATAGTGTTGGATTTGCACCATTCTGCACCATTTTTATACATAAAATTAAAGTCTTCAGAAAATGGATTAATAAGTACCAATTTTTAAAAGCAAGAATTGTGAGTGATACTGCATATGGGCAAAAATTAGATTATGTGTTAATTAGATAATTATCTTCATCTTTTTCTTTGTTCCCACATTTATAATTGGCACAAGGAGATAGAGTGTAATAGATTCCAACTGAAAATGTAAAACAATCATATCTGTGCCTCTTTCATGATCTGAGAAGCTCTGTGTGTATAAATATATATATATATATATATATATATATACATATTTAAAATCTGAGCTTTACCTCATTTTTTATTTTTTCTTAGAAATATCAGGGATTTTCTCCTTCAGAAATGTCTGGGATTTCCTGAATGATTTGGGCGTATATCTGGAGTTTCCTCATTCTGCAGATGAAGTATTTGCGACAGGAATCCATAAAAACAAGAGCATTTCTTAGGTTTGGTTTTGTTTGTGATGCTACTTTTACTGTAGCTCAGAAATATAATAAGAACCACTTCTGCCTTCAAGCAGATTTCATTTCCCTGTTGCTTTTAGAACAGTGATACCACATGGCCTTGAATTGAGAAAAGAATCCTGGAAAACTTGAAGAACAAGCAATCTGTCTTCCTTTTCTCATTGATTTGCTTTTTTTGTTGTGGATAAAACTTTTCTTCTATAAATTAAGTGAAGAAAAAAAAGACTTTTTTTTTTTTTT
>VZTX01013926.1:0-34180 GCA_013400915.1 Pardalotus punctatus | reverse complement strand
GCCACGTATAAGTTGTTTTGTGATTTTTTTTTTTTTTTTGTAAAAACACAATTAAAGGCTTTTTCCGTAGCACTGACAAAGTGTGTGCTCTGTGTGTATTAGAGAGAGAATGAGACATAATTGCTTGAAGAAATGAGTTGTGTTATTACCACACTGTTCATTTGCAAACAACAAGTTGAATGGGAGAGTTGATCTGCTGGAGGGTAGGAAGGTTCTGCAGAGCAATCTGGACAGGCTGGATCGATGGGCTGAGGTCAGTGGTATGAGGTTTAACAAGGCTGAGTGCTGAATCCTGCACTTGGGTCACAACAACCACATCCATCGCTACAGCTGTGAGGCAGAGTGGCTGGGAAGTGCTCATTGGAAAAGGACCTGGGGGTGCTGGTGGCAGTGGCTGCGCAGGACCCAGCAGTGTGTGCAGGTGGCCATGACGGCCAATGCCCTCCTGGCTTTAGTCAGCAATAGTGTGGCCAGCAGGACCAGGGCAGTGGTTGCCATGCTGTACTTGGCACTGGTGAACTTTGCCACACTTTGAACTCTGTGTTCAGTTCTGGGCCCCTCTCTGTAGGAAAGACATTGAGGGGCTGGAGTGTGACCAGAGACGGGCAGTGGAGCTGTTGAAGGGTCTGGAGCACAAGTCCTGTGAGGAGTGTCTGAGGGAGCTGGAGGTGTTTAGCCTGGAGAAAAGGAGGCTCAGGGGAGACCTTATTTCCCTCTACAATTGCCTGAAAGGAGGGTGCAGCCAAGTGGGGGTCATCTCCCAGGTGACAAACGACAGGACAAGAGGAAATGGCCTCAACTTGCACCAGGGAAGGTTGATATTAGAAAATTTTTTTCCATGAGAAGGATTGTTAAACCCTGGAAGAGGCCACCCAGGGAAGTGGTGGAGTCACCATCCCTGGAGGTGTTTAGAAGATGTGCAGATATGGCACTTAGGAATATGGTTTAGTGGTGGACTTGGCCATGCTGGGTTAATGGTTTGACGTGATGATCTTAGAGGTCATTCCCAAACGAAACAATTCTATGATTCTATCTTATGGTGTGCTCCTGATCTCAATAGCCAGGTCTAAGGAAATTGTTGTAACCCTTCTGTTGGAAGAGATTGTTTCAGTCCATGATTTTAACATTGTATAATTTGCTTGGATCATGGACAGAGAAGCTGAGCCCTAGAAGAAAGGTAGAACTTGAAGAGACAGATCCTGTTCTAGAAAAGGAATTAAACATAAGAAGACACTTTTTTGGCAAGCCTGGTGCAAAAATTAAAACCTCCAAGATCTTTCCTGTCTTCTAGGTGTGAATTTTGTTGGGCAACTAAATAAATATCTTGTTTTAGGAGATGCAGCATAAAGTTAACAGAATTTAATTATGTGGAATGAGTTTGGTTGATAGTCTTCCTTTAGGCTGATCCCACATTATCTGGGAGTGCATCAAATTCTTTATTTGTTGAAGCACATCAAGCCTGTTTCCTTTTGTTTCATGTCAGTACGATTGGTCCTTTTGCAGTAGTAAAGTAAGGTGTCCCAGCATATAAAAATTACATTTTTCATCTCTTGTCACCATTTTCAATGTGGCGTAATGTATTTTAATTGTCATAAAGTTCCAAAGATATTTTGGTCTCTGAAGAGACTTTATAAAATCTTCTCTCCCAATAATGTGTGGACAAATAAATGGTGACATGTAAGTTCAAAGACATTGGAAGGTGTCACAGTTGTATATGATAAATACACACTGTCTTTTTATGCAGGTTTTCTTCAGGGTTGTTCATTTGGTGTTAATATAGTGTGGTGGTTTTACTTGGCCCAGTTTTTGTTAGTGGGTAGGGAGGGGCACAAAGATGGCTCCTGTGTGTCCTGTGTGAAGGTTCTGGAAGTTTTTCACCCTGTCCAGAACCTTCACACAAGTTGGAGATATTGTGAAGTATCAAGATTTGGTACAAACCCTGCTGTTTGTGTCATGGCTTTGAGCTTAGGCTCACGTTATCTTTTTCCTTTCACTGTATAAATTCTTCACTTTTAGGCCAAGTACTGGTTTTGCTGTTAAACAGCAGTAGAGTTTCTCCTGAGAGGGTTTCACCCTTGTTTATACATCATCACTAATCTGTCTTGGGGCTGTGAAATAAGAAACACTGGAGAAGTTACCAGTTCACAGGGCAGCTGCTGCTCAGGTGTTCAGAAAATTATTTAGGCACTTAACTGAAATTTGAAGTTTGGATCGTGAATTGCTGTACTGAGTTGACTGTTTACTATCCTCCTTCCAAAACACAGGGGTTAGTTTTCTTTCCATGTTGCTTACCCTACTGTGCTGCTGCATGATTTAACGGAGTAAAAAGTTAGTCATCTGCTCTAGAAGGATTTTCAGCTGTAACTTCAATCACTTTTTGGTTTCTCTCTGTGATGGTAGGAAGGAAAAACTTTTAAAGCATCCATTATTTCTGGAACAGTGCTTGGAGTAGTCTATCTACCAGGTCCTTGTGACTACAACTGTGTCTGAATGTATTCTTGAGTTTCTGGTATAGTGTTAACCTGGGAGATGGAAAAGGTTGTAGTTCTCTCAGTGCTGGACTATAACATACACTAGTGTAATATACAATGGAGATTATAGAGGTAAGAAAGTGGATGTTGTATGTTCCTGTGTCTGTATTCCAATGGCACAAGTGCCCTCAAAAATAAACTAAGGTAACATTCAAAGTCTGGTGTAGATACTGTGGGCATCATGCTAATACTGTTCTTTGTATCACTGGAAGAATGTAGGTTGAAGGCAACTGATGAGAGTTAGCACCAAGTATTTGTAAAGAACTGCAATTTAATTCTCTAACTTTCTCAAATTCCAGTAATCATGAAATGTATATCTTAATTTCAATATTTTCCTATGAAAATATTTGAGAGATTTCCCCTGCTCCCTTCTACATATTTAAGAAGGGAATTTTTAGAAGTACAATACCTGTCTCACCCATTTATTATCTGATCACCTTTTTTCTTAATAGCAAAATGAAATATTATTTAAAAAAAAAATATTCTTCTATCTGTAATAGTGATTTTTGGTGCTACTTTTGACTTCAGAAGCATAATTTCCCAGGTAACAATGGTCTTGACTCTGTTATTTCAACAAGTATGCAAATCTCTGTGTGTTAAGAGGGAAAGATTTCTACTTCAAAAGGAATGGAACAAGTTTGTTAGAAATGAGCTTCATGTTCCCATTTAAATTCGTATTTCAGTTCTTGCGTGTACATTTGGCTAGGGTTTGTGCTGTGTGTCTCATCTGATTATGTGTGAGCAGCCAAAAATAGCACACTATTGCAGACTGCATGCAAAGCAGCACTTGCATCTAAGTCAAGAGTCTAGAGAACATTTTGAAAAACTGCTGTCAGAGATTTGGCTTCTCAAATTATCAGATTACTGTTCAGAGCATTAGGATTCATTGGAAACCTTTAATTTGTTAGAGACCATCTGTTAAGGACATCTACATGGGTGGATTTGAATGACTGGAACATCAGGACTCTTTGGCCTTTCACACCAACAATTTCTTTCCCTTTGAGGCTCAGTTTTTACTTAATGTGCATTCATGCCATAGTTACGGTGTTGAGATTTCCCTTAACTGCAGTTTAACTGAGAGAGGGAACTTGTTCCTTCTTCCAGTCGAGTGATGTGAATATCTAAGTTGTGAGCATGGGATTCAGGTCAGAATAATGCCCTTTTGCTTTTGAAGTGTAACCAAGTGTATACTTGTCGAAAACAAGTCATTAACTTCTTTTTCTCTAAGATACATTGGGAACTTGTCCAGCTTCCTGGGAAGGACTGGTGGAGTTGTTATTTTTTTATTTTTTTGTTAACTGGGAGAGTTTTCCCATCTTTCTAACCACATCCAGCTTGCCTGTTCTGGCCTGCTTTAGAAACTCTTGGACCCTACTTGCTAGAGGCACTTATAAGCTGCACAGGCCTTGTCAGGTCTTGATGTGATTTCTGAGGTGAATCATCTTTGTCCATTTCTAATGTATGAATGGATTTCTTTCTTTTTCAATAAGAACCAAAGAAATGGATATCAAGCCTTATAATTTGTGCCTAGTAAATCAAACTGATGGTAGGAAGGCCAAATTTCTCTTCTTGTTTAAAAAAAAAAAAAAGGTTTTGGGACTTGTAATTTAATTAGCAGTCCAATTATCTTATTTTTCACTTACACACATTCTTGAATTATTGAGTGTTTTAGGAAAACTGCTGCTAAGTAACAATGTGCAATTAATAACATGCATAACATTTTCCAAACACAGAGAGTACATCAACCTGTTCACGTGAGTCCAGAGGAGGGTCACCCAGATGATTAGAGGGATAAAGCGCCTCCTTTATGAGTACAGGCTGAGGGAATTGTGATTGTTCAACCTGAAAAAGAAAAAAGGCTTTGCAGTGACTTAATTTCAGCCTTCCAGTACCTGAAGGGAGCCTACTAAACAAATGGAGACAGACTTTTTACAAGAGCAGGTAGGGACAGGAAAAGGCAGAATGGCTTCAAACTCAAAGATAGAAGGTTTATATTAGATGCTAGGAAAAAATTCTTTACTGTGAGGGTGATGAGGCTCTGGAACAGGTTTTGCTGAGAAGCTGTGGACTGCCCCATCCATGGAGGTGTTCAAGATCAGTCTGGATGGGGCTCTGAGCAACCTGGTCTACTGGAAAGTGTTCCTGCCCATGGCAGCAGGGTTGGAGCTATATGGTCCTTTCTGACACAAGCTATTCTATGGTTCTATGAGCATTGCACATCCTAGATGATATAAAAAAAGGTAGATACGGCTGGTATCAGTATGGGTGGAGCAGAATTTCTGGAATTCAAACATGTATTGAAAATAGAGAATCCATGTTTTAAACAAATACATAGAATCAAACTTCTTCCCAAACTGATAGGTGCTGGACATCTTCGAGAGACATGTTCAGTCTTAGATAAAATTACTGTTAAGAAAAATGAGAACTTTTCACTGGTCTGAATTTGAGATAGAAGTGTTTGTTAAGGGCAAGCAAAATAAAAGGAGTCATTTAAGGTATTCTCAGGAAAGGAAGCTGCTGGCTGTACTCAGACTCTAAATTCTGCTGCAGCACATAATCTTATTTTTAGGCTTGTAGGAAGTTGTACTCATATTCTTTGGCTAAAATTTAATTCATATGCATTTTTCTCACTGAAGTGATTTGTAATCCTTCTGTAAAAGATAATATTGTCCAAATGTAGCATTTCTGGTTTTTAAGTGATTGGAGAAAGCAGAAAATACAATCTTTTTTGTATATTTACCTACAGTGGACTTAAAATGCAAACTGTTCTGTGAGCCTATTTATGAGGCATGAAGTTACTTCTGTTTTGGTTAAACAAGTGGCTGAAATGTTGCCACCAGTATGTCTGGAATGTTATTTACTTGGTCTATTTCTGCAGTTTTTCTTTGTAGCACTGTACACATGCCACAGTTGGGGGTTACTTACTTACAACTGACCAAAGTAATACCCTCAAAGTTGTGGTTGTTTTTCCTATCAGGGGATTTATAAAAAAAGATCAGTCATGTTATGCCACTTTTGTGCTCATGCTTTCCCCCCATCTTTCTCTCCCTTCGTTCTCTTAATCAGAATAGCTTTTGTCAAGCTGCTGTTTTTACTTGATTTTTTTTTGTTACTTGATTCCTTGATTTAGTACTTTAATTTCTTACATTGTTTCTTACAATGCCATCTGATTGAAATGTACTAACTTGCTTGGCTGGGTAACTACCATTTTTTAATAAGGAGATGATTATTGAGTATTTTTTTTAATCTAAGTGTGTATCATATTTTATGGTCCCAATTCCAGACATTCAACTGCTTGTGAGAAAACTGTGGGTGTTTTAAGATTTCCAATAGAAGGGTAGGATGGGTGGGGAAGCTCTTTGGAATGCTGACGAATAATACTTGACTCTTGGAAATGTCTTAAGACCATACACTCCCCTCCCATGCTTGGAAGGCTAGACTTAGAAACCTCTGGTCTGGAGGGTATTACCCTGGTGCTTTATTTCCTTTTTAACCAACTGGAATGAGAAAAGAGTTGAAATACAGATTATGGATACGATGGGCTAATGCAGGAACACTCTGTGGATGGTGGTCTTGGTTTGTCCTTGGTACTCCCATCAGTGACATAATGCCCCATTAACCCCTTGCATATTAGTCAGAGGGCTTCATTCTGCTACTTTTATTTCCTAGATATACTTAGTTTTAAAAGTTGTGCAGGTTTTGAGATGTTAAGGTCTGTAATGTCTATAAGCATAGCAGAAATTGCCTCACAGTAACACATGAGTTGGGAACTGCAGTAACTTGCAGTTCAATGTATTTTCAATAGCAGAGTTACAATTTGTCAGTTTTCCCCCACAATTTCTTCTTACAGTGCTTGAGTACAAAGCAGAGTAGGTACAGACGGGGTTGTTCCCCTGCTGTTGTGAAAAGCAAATATTTACTGCTTCTCACTTCTATGGTTGTAGTAAAATATATTTTCCTTCCTCTGCACTTGCAGAAATTATCAACTCTTCATGAGATGGTATCTTAGCTTGTTTTAAGTTTTGACAAGCACATGTGCTTTACTATACATGACTTTTTATTTTTGGACAGGGATTTGTTTGCTTTATTAAATTTTGTTTAAATTATTGTTTCTGCTTTACTTATTTCCATCTTTGATAATTTAACTGATAAATACTTATTGCCAATATTAACACCTGCTCATATTTTATTATCCTGGCTTATATATAAATGTTTCTATTGAAATAAATCAGTATTGTAATGTGAAAAATATAAAACTTTGGTTTAAGTTACTTCTTACAATTAATAGCTGTTTGATGGTTGAGTACAATACAACTGCTGAGTGGAATTTTAGTTTCATTCTCTGCCAGCCAACAATAAAGTACGACTTATGCCTGAGCTATAAACTATTAGTCATGACCTAGCATGCATACACTTATAATAAGAAGCTAACAGGCTTAATAAAGCCTTCCTGAAGGGAGCCTAGAAGAAAGAGGGAGAGAGACTATTTACAGAGCATGTAGTGAGAGGACAAGGGAGAATGGTTGCAAGGTGAAAGACAGTAGGTTTAGATTAGAGATTGGGAAAATGTTCTTCCCTGTGAGGATGGTGAGGCACTGGAACAGGTTCCCCAGAGATGCTGTGGATGCTCCATCCTTGGAAGTGTTCAAGGCCAGTTTGGACAGATCTCTGAGCAACCAGGACTAATGAAAGGTGTCCCTGTCCATGGCAAGAGAGTTGAAACTAGAGGATATTTAAGGTCCCTTCCAATCCAGGCCATTCTTTGGTTCTGTTACTACTATGGCCCTGCAATACACATTGTAACATATCAGTAATGGATTCTGTCACTCTTTTGTGCAGCCCACACATCATCTTTCTGTCACAGAGTGTACTACGAGGAGGAAGCCATCTCTGTGGAGCACGTCTGTGCCATGAAATTGCTCATGCTTGGTTTGGACTGGCCATTGGTGCTTGTGACTGGACTGAAGAGTGGTTAAGTGAAGGGTTTGCTACTTTCTTAGAAGATACATTCTGGGCTAGGGCACAACAGGTAAGGTGTTGCTTCAAAATTAAATTAATGTGGAAATCAAAATTATGTACTGGGTGTGAATAAGATATAAAAGAAACCTTCTGTGCTATGAAGTTAAGTATTTTAAAATGGTATTGGAATTTGCCTGCTAACTTGATCTAAAAAAACAAAAAAAGTGATCCATAATGAATACAGATATTTACAGAAGTAGAGGTCAGTGCAAATGAGAATGGAAACATCTGTTTGTCAATGATTAACTTCTCACAAATTTACTACTCAGTTATTAAAATTCAACTATCAAACAATTCTCTGCATTCTTTCCATTTCCCCTGTGTACCAGAAACTGCAAGAATCAAGTCTTACTGCATATTGTAATATTCCAGGTTCCTAATTAAAATTGTTTGGTTTTGTCCAATGGATAGCCAAGAAGAGTACCTCAAAGCAGAATGGAAGATTATTTTAAATAGGTCACACTGGCACTTACACTTTTTTTCCTCTTCTACTGCCCAGCAAGTTATTCTCCTGTCAGAGGCTTAGAAATCAATGTCTGCCTTCAGGTGAAAAGTTCATAAGCTGCATGTCAGCTAGTAAAGTGTTTTTCTGATGCAATTCTTACTTTTGTAATACATCTGCTACTTCAAGCATTTTGTGTGTCAGTCATTTCTTCCTGTGTCTCTGTCAGGTTCTACCCCTTTACTCTGCAGATCTCCACCTAAGGAAAACCATGGTAGAACTGGGAACTGACATAATACACTCTTCTGAGCCTCCATTTCATTAAGTGTCTGGCATATTTATAGCACCAAACAAAACAGAATGCCTTGTCATGTACCATATTTCTGGAAAAAGGAAGAGAGAAAGGCTGTCCAAACACTTGGCTTTACCCTTTTGGTTCTAAAACTCATTTGTGCCCTCACACTGAGCATCACCACTGCTGTGAGCTGTTCACATTAAATCTTTGCTTTGTGAGTCACTTGAAGGCATTTTGATTGCAGTAGACATCTTCCTTGGAGCTGAATGTAAAGGAGAAAGCAACACAACAGTTCAACAGTGCAACACAGCAACACAGCAGTGATTAGTTCTCTTGTTAATGTGTAAGGCATACCTTTTTACCATTACTGAGTAGTTTGGATGCTATGCAATCATAGAATTTAAGGATTATGAGTGTATTCCATAGTGCCTGGGAATAATTTCAGTTGTGACTGAATGTAATGCAGAGTAATATTAGCTGCTTTTGCTTTTCCTAATCTCCTATCTATTCTTATAATTGAGAAACATAAATTAGTAATTATTTGTCAGCTGGCAACCTGGCATTTATTTCCTAAGTAGGAATCTCTGTTAATATTACATAAATGGGGGAAAATACAACAGGGAGCTTTCATGAGTATGGCAGAAGTAGTGGGAAAGAGGAATGAAGTCAGTACATAATGTAGCTCTTTCCTCTCAAGTTGGGAAGACTAAAGATGCAACCAAAACCACTAGGTCAGGTATCTGTACTGTATATTCAGTTTATTTCTTGCCATTCACTAAAGGGAATACAACATGCCCATTTCTCTCCTCAGTCAGAACTATTTAACTGACGATCAATTTGATGCACACAGTGAGGCTTTTGTTTTCCTTAGTTCTGCTATTAATTCGCATAATAGCAATTGTTATTTTTTTATCATGGATATTGGCACTGTTTCATGCCTCTTCTGCACATTAAAGAGAAACAAACCAAGTTTCTTGTTCTGAAAATTATTGTTTTCTGTTGGGAAACAGCAATAAGTAATCTGTGGTTTTGTGTACTAAGCAGCTGTCACATGATGAAATAAAACGGCAACAGGAATTGAAAGCTTTACTTCGCTGGCGCCGACTCAGAGATGAGGTGCAAAACTCTGAAGAAGAGCTGCAAGTTTTAAGGTAACAATATGACAGCATCATCTTTGCTTTTGCATGTTCACTCTCTCCTGTTTTCCACATTTTCTCCCTTCAAAAGATATACATCTAAATCATCTGATTAAATCCACTGCATTTCCTTATTTCCTTCTAATGAAAAAAAGAAAATGCAAGTTAAACTGACTAGGTTATACATCCTGACTATAATGCAATTGCTTCTCCCTTTGTTATAGAAAGCTTTCAGAAACCATGGGATTCAGTTGGATATGAAATGACTAAGCAGTTTACAAGAGCTTCTATTTAGGAGAAAAATAAAAGGCCATTTCCTGATCAAAGTTCACTGTTGGAAGCTGTAAAAGATTCATTTTCTGTGGCTGAAGACAAACACATGCAGTAGTATGGTATCTAACTGCCAAGCTGAATGAAGCTTTGAAAAACAAGGAAAAAGTATTATGAGTTATATAAATTGCTTTTCTCATTAGAAATTGTGAATATTTATATTTAAAATAGATTTTTGGTCTTTAGGGATCAGACGCTAAACTCAAGAGTCCTTTGTAGATAGCTAAAGACAGTCTTCCTTTGCTAGTGATTGATAATCTGGGCTGTACTGATTGGTGTGTTAGGAATTTCCCATAGTCTTTGATCTTGAGTGTCCATCTAACTCAAGATCCAGTGAGCCTGTACTGCTTGTCTCTTCACAGTCTTCAACCAAAATAATGAGTTTTCTAAACCTAGTTCAAATTAACAATAATTTCTGACCAAATCATGGAAATACAGGGACAGCTTTCAAACAATTATGTAGTCTATTCTCCTGATCTGAAATACAGGCAGTCCACACAGACCATCCTAAGTGGTTCTAACTAACATGTTCATAGAAGTCTTCAATAAAAAAGTTTTCATAAGAGAGACAAGCTGTGTTAGTGTCTCAATAAGACAGCTAAGTTTAGTGTTAACAGTTAAAAATTGCTTCCTAATGCACAAGTGAAATACTGTTTATTGCAAACAATGTAGCCTTTTTCTTTTCTTTCACCAAGTGGAAATGAAGAAGAAACTGATACCCATCTTCTAGATTATCAACTTTTAAATGTTTTTGGAAGACTGTTGCCATTTTGTTAATTTAAGGTCTTCCCTTCTTCTTGTGCTTGCCCAGTAGAACCTAAAAGGCTTTTATATTTGGGTGCTCTAGAGAGTGTTCACCAACATAGAAATACCGCTCCAAAGCCTCATGTAATCCAAAAGCTTATTACCATCTGTGTGACTGCAGCCTTTCATTTATCTGTTTTACTTTATGTTTATTGATGAATTGTGTACTGTATGCATAAGCAGAGTCATGAAGTTACACATTTATGTAAATGTTCAAGTGTGAAATTTGATGATAGTTGTAAATGCAAGAGCGAGCTTTATCACTAGCTGTTATACAGCTCTGGCAAAACAGCTACCAATTTACATGCTGAGTTTTTTTTTTTTTTTGTTCTAATGTAAAAAAAAAATATTGGTTCTTGTGATATAATGCTTATCTGGATATGTGTTCTCCATTTTCAACACTGTGGAGTCACATTTGTTGTCTTTTGTGTGAATCATATAGCTGTTACTTTTAATCAAATATTATGTGATATAAATTTTCAAATTCTTCTAAGGGCCACAATCCTTTGTAGTTTGAAACTCAGGAAGGATTGATTTATTTTGAAATTGAAACTTAAGCTTTCTATTGAGTGGCACATTTAGTAGATGTAATAAGCATTTTGCTTACCTTTTGGATAGTAGTATTCCTAATGCTAATACAAAGGAGTGACAAATTAATTTCTCATTTGAAAAATATGTCTCCAATAAGCACTTCAGGCCAGGAACATGATGTCAGCTTGTGATTCTGGCCATTTCTTCTTTGATATCTCTAGTTCCTTGTGATTGCATTTAAGGGCTTCTACTGGTTTCAGTGAGATACAAATACTATTTTTGTGGCATAGACATGAATAGGTTCTCTCTTTGCATATTTACTGGGTTTTTTTTTTTTTTTCATTCTTCTGAAAGTATGTGCTTGTGCTGTCCAAAATTGGCATATAAGAAAAAATTTCAATCCTGGTCCTTGCTCTGGGTTGTGAGTCTGTACAGAGGCTTGGGCTGGTTCAAACTTGTATTTTTATACAGGATATTAAAAGTAAATGATAACTGTTTGTTACTTCTTGCCAATCATTACAGGAAGAAAAAAATCAACTAACCCACTCTTCCTGAGCATAATCTTACTTTTCAGTTACTTTTTTGTTCCCTGCTGGACTATTATATGATTTTCTATGCTTTCTCCTGACAGCTGGAAAAATCTGCTCCAAACTTACCAGGTGATCCTATTAACTTTTGATTCAGCAAATTAATACCTGTTTAGACTAGGTGAAAGCCACTCAGAAAACTGATCATCAGCCTGATGTTTCTTCTTATTATGGATACTTGGTATTATGTTATAGTAAATAGTGTGTCATAAGCACCTGTAAAAAAGGAGGTCACATAAGAAAGAAATTGAATAAGTGTCTTCTCAACAGGCAGCAGCTCTGAAAGGCAGCACCAGCAAATCTTAATATTGAAGGAGTTTGTGGCACTGTAGTGCTCATACAGGATAAGACTTCCAACAGAACAGTGCCTGTTTTCTCACAGAATTTGAAGCAAACCTGCAGGGATAAAAGCACCTATGAAATACGTCTTGGCACTTGTTCTGCTGCTAATAACCCCAGCACTCTCATCCAGTCTTTCATGTTAGGAAAGCAAAGAAGACTAGAGAAGTCCATTCTGTTCTGCAGGATAACGCTGGTTTTGACATTTGTTTCATCTCATGGCCCTTATGGCTGAACTTCAGCTTGTGGTTATTCATTAAGACAATCCAATGTTGATATCTAACTTAGTCTCTGAGTTCCACTTGTGTCAGGTCAATTTCTGTCCTGAAGCAATGCTTTTTGACTGCTCTGTAGCTGTTTGAGGAGTTTTATTCTATCTGATAGAAAATGTGCTTTCAGATGGTCTCTTACAGTCTCTGCATATGTTTTCATGACCACATGGCACATCAGAACATTTAATTTCCAAGGACATCCCAGTGAATTGTACTTTTACTAGTACAATATACTCATCTTCCCAGCAAACAGAATGCAGCATCTTCTACTTCCTTCAGAAACTTGCCAGTATCTAAAACATACCAGATAACATCTTAAATATCAGTGTCACAAACTTTATGTCTCTCTACTTTCAATGTCTTGTAAATACAGTAAGCGTTGCTTTAAAATAGTATGCTGAAGAACTGGCAGCAGAGAACAGGGTTACCTTCTAAATAGTTACACTCTTTTACAGATATTTTCAAGAATATATATATATATATATATATATATGTTTTCTATATGGAATTCTTCAGTATCATCATCTAGATGCAATACTTCTTTCTAGTCAGTCCTAAGGTCTACACAGGCACAAAGTCAGAGGAGGAAGGAAGTATGGTTGTCTAATTTAGAATAATTGTGATTGTGGGAGAGGTTTCAGTTTAGTGTGGATTCTGTAGCCTGTGCTTAAACTCCATTTTTCAAAGTCAATAGACTGGGCTATTTATTAAGAGGGAAATGAAGCAGTGTTTGCTTTTTATGTATGCAGAGAACAGTGGAGAGTCATGTATGGAATGTCAGCAAGCCTTCGTTCCAGGATACTGATCCAGAAGGGAAATAGCTCCATTTCTGCTCTCCTACAGTGGGTCTGCAAAGTTTACATAGATGGAGAGAATTGGAGCTGCCACTGAACAAGAAAACAGTTATTGGTAGTTTTCTTTCAATATTGAGGGAAGATCTTACTGGAAAGATATTTATGAACTGTGACATGGAAGAGGACTGTGTTAGAAACACAGTGTAAAATTCAATCTTGGGGGTTTTTTTTGGTTTTTTTAATGTTTGTTTTTTTTTTCCCTTTTTTTTTGTTTGTTCTATTTTGTTTCAGTCAGTTACATTTTATGAAATTTTTATTGTCTATAGTGGACTTCATGTGTACAGGCCCTAATTATAATGTCTAGAAAATCCCCCATTTTAGCACTCTGGACAAAACTGTAATTAGAAACTGTTACACAGATATAAAAAAGGAAGAATGTTTTCATCAAGTGAGACATAGATACGGAAAAAAATTTGATTATAAGGGTTAGCTTCTGAAATCACTCCTGCATGAGTGATGCGGTTTGAAGATCCCTGCATTGCTGTGGTCTGTATTTCCCCTATCCTGTAGAAATGAAGGGAAAGATGCTTGGTTTCCAAGAGTGGCCATTTCAAAATCCACATTTAGAACTGAAGAGGTTGTTTCAGTCACAGGGTTAGGCTCCTAAGACAAGCATCTGTTCTCAAACCACTGTTAGCTGGGATGTTTCCTGAATGGAAGAAAAAATCTAGAAGGTCTTCAGTACCATGCCTGTGAAGGCACTTCTTACAAATGAAGAAAAAAATCTTTGCATAGCTTCTCTTTAGTTTCAATCTATGCTCTTAAGAGCCTAAAAGTCCTGCACACTTAACTGTTGCAGATTTTTGGCATACCAGATGCTGTATTACATTTTAAAATCAGGCAGTAAATAGTAGGTTTTTTTCTAGACATTATTGTCTGTAAACCTCAAACCTGTGTGTGAAATACTTCCTCTTTTAAAATTTGAACAATTTTTCTTCCAACCCAAATGGAAAAATGAAAATCAGAATACTTTCTTCAGCATTGTATTGCATGCAGATGAAAGAGGTTATTCTTGTAAGGATAGTCACAGAATCTGTTAAGCCAAAGTTCAGGTAAAAAAACCCCTCTAATTGAATGCAATAACTTCACTATCTTCCCCTCCACTTCCCCTTCCCCTTAAAATGTTCTTTCTGTTGGTTTCTCTTTGTTTGTAACATGTCTGCACTGGAGAATGACATGCAACATGATGTCATGTTGGCTGTAAAGAAACTACACCAACCTACCAATGATATTTAGTAGAATTCTCTTTAGTAGAAAATTCATTTGTTTTACTGTTTAAGTAAAGTTGTATAGTTAAGGTAAAGAAACAGACTGAACTAGTCACAGGTGTTTAAAGTTACTGTGCCATTCACAATGCTTTCAACTATCAGAACCTGTAATGTATAACTTATTTCTTTACTTATCCAAAATTTAATTAGTGTGTTTCCATTTTAGGCCCAAAAGGGAGAACACAGGAGAATTGAGTGAGTCTGGAGCCTCTGTTGTCAAATATGGTCTTAGAGCAGAAAAAATCTTCATGCAGGTTCACTATTTGAAGGTGAGTGTTGTCAGCTGATTTTTATTGAAATTGCTTTTTGAATATCATAAAGACTTCTGTCTTCTAGACATCAGCAAATTCATAGCTTCTTCCTTAATTTTTTGCAGGGTTATTTTCTTTTGCGGTCTCTGGCAAGGACAATAGGAGAGGCCTCATACCTTGCATCTTTACAGAAATTTGTCCTTAAGTTCCATGGACAGCTTGTCCTTTCTCAGGTATTGTGCTTGGCTTGTTCCTCACCTTTTGGAAAAAAAAGGACCCAAACCTTTGAATTGGCTACCTAAATCATCACTTCTGGTTGTAGTGTAAAGAGAGAGGCAATTGTAATTTGGCAGTATAGGTAAAATTCCAACCTGCTAGAGGACAGAACATTTTTTTCACAGTGACACTTGAATCACACACCCTCCTAGTATCCAATAATATAAACAATGAGTGATTTTTTTTTTTTAATGTGATACTTCAAAAGGTCAACATCCATAGGTACTGATGTTCTTAAAGATAGGGGGTCATTTACCATAATGGAATTGCCTCCTGTAATCCTTAAGTTGTGGTTTTTGGTTGTGATCAGTCAGTCTTTTCCCTGGTTCCTCTCTGTTTCTGAAAGAGAACAAATTATACTGCTGAATTTATTTTCTTCCTTTCTGCATGCTGTTTCATTCAATGCTTCTAATTTCACCATCTTTCTTATAAGGACAAGCTCAGCTAGGGTTATAAGTAGACATTTACCTCCCACTAAGTCTTTCTGTAAAAGTCATGTAACTACTGGCTCTAGTTTGTTTTGATTTAGGAAATTACATAGCTCTCTGAGCCCAGAGTTCTAGCAATCCTGTCACTGGTGATGAATCCAGCTTGTGCAAATACTGCTGCAGCTTCTTGCTTCAGTAATGTTGTGAAAACAACCATTCGTGGGGGTGTCTGTGCACCAGACCACTGAAGTCATCATGGTAAAAAACAGACCTGGAACAAAACCCATGACACAACAAATATTTAGCATTGCTAGAAGAGCAGTATGATGACAGTGAGGGGCAAGGAAAGAGGGAGGAGAAAGGGTATGAGTGACTTTCTGAAACCAGTTTCTTTGTTGAACTCTGTCTTTACTGGAGTTATGGTTGACATCTTCGAGTATGTTCAGGATGGTGATAAATGTCTCCTTGAAACACAAATGTCTCCAGTTCTATTTTGTGGAACTGGAGTCTAACGCTGTTTCTTCCAGCCACAGTGACTCTTTGCTTGCATGCTTGCTGTTTTGAATCTCACTCTTACCGGGTGAGTTGTATGCCCAGGTATTTTACAAATAGCTTACAGACCTGTGATTTCTTTTGTATGTCAAGTCACTCAGAAGTTAGGAGCATTGGCTCCTAACACAACTGTTCTGTTCTGTGGAGGAATGTTTGGGGTGTTTTAGGGAGTTAACACTGTTGCAGCTCTTTCCCGTGCTACATTGTTGAGACTGTGAACGGTTACATTTGGCATAGTGTGGAAAATGCCAGTGACTGCATGAGTCTGGTGTACATTATGGCGTCCAAAATCATAAAAATGATGCTTCACTATTACACAGCTGGAAGAATTTTGAAAATTACAAAAGTCATGAGACTGCTAACAAGAAGCCCAGTGTTTTAATCTGGTGCTAAGAAGGGTGCTTAGATTTTGGTGAGAGAATGTTAACCTGTTGCTCCCAGTTGATGTGGGGTGAGTGGTCAGTTTGGACTGTTTGGATGCTGTAAAATGTTCAGCAGATTGTACTGCTAGTTATGGTAGCTGGGCAGCACATACAATAGAGGCTTCTCCCTTTGTCTAGCTATGTAATGTCAGTTGGTAGCTTACCTACTCCAGTCTCCTAAGATTAAATACTACCCATCCAGAAATATCCATTTTGGGTATTCGATAAAAAAATGCTCAGGGTTTTTTTATTGGATTATTGAAGCAAAAGTTAGACTTTTGTTTCTTAGGCTAC
Organism: Pardalotus punctatus; assembly: GCA_013400915.1. NCBI lineage: Eukaryota > Metazoa > Chordata > Aves > Passeriformes > Pardalotidae > Pardalotus > Pardalotus punctatus. Next base: position 17,549 of record VZTX01013926.1, on the reverse strand, counting down.
TTTTTATTTGGATATGTGCAATATGTCTATAACTATGTGCTTAACATATGTAAGGAAAAGAAAAGGTACTTTCCTTCATTTGGAAATACCGTTTGATATGGTGGAGAAGGAGTGTTGTACATGTAAACTTCTATTGTCTACTTTTTTTTAGTTTTTTTTTTACATCAGCCTAAATTCAGGTCCTAGTGAAGTTCTTGGGAAGGAAATTTTAACATCATATGGGGTTTTGGTCACTAAAAAATGCAAATGGGATAGGCTGTATCCAATTTAAATGCATCTTCTGTCTAAAGAAATCTTTAAGATTGTGTTTATGTTGGGGTCTGGTATAGGTAGATAAGGAATCACAGCAGGAATTATAAATGTAGAAGCAATGAAATCAAGTTAGTACAAAGTTTCTTATTGAAGATCCTTCTTGAACAAACATGGTGTCAGTGTTTAAATGAATAAAAGATTTAAAATAAACAGAAGTGTAAATGGTAAGTTTAAATATTATAGTGCTGTACTTTCACCTTGTCCAAAATAGCTGTAAAAGTTCCCAGGTTTAGGAATTGTGGGAATCAGGGAAAGTAAAACAGTGAAAAATTGCCCATGTTATGAATACTAGTCTTGTTTTCAGCAGTGTTGGTAGTAGTTTTCCTAGATTGGAGCTGCAGGTGCAAGGAAATTACTTCAGATGTGAACCATTAATCAGTTTGCCTTTTTCCTTCATTTTGATTGCATGCTCAGTATGTTTTTAATAGTTGCTTTTCTTTATTTTAGTTGAGTTAGCAACCGATGAGTAAAGCAAATCTGGACTCTTTGAGGAGGATTTTAAAAAAACTTCCATTTTTCTTTTTATGAGAGAATTCACTTACTAATTGCTTTGAGTGAACTTTTAAAATGATAATTGGAGTGTGTTTGACTAAAAATAAAAAGAAGTGCAAGTTGCTGATTTTCCTAAGAGAGTTAAAGCTGTTGTTCTGTTTCATCTTGAAACAAGAACAGTTCAGAAACAGAACTGTTTGCAGGCTTCAATTTTCATGTAACTCTGTCTGCTATAATGGACAACAAATTGACTTGACTAAAGGTAGTCAGTGGTTCCATCACCTGGGGCTTTACGCTGTTAAACTGTTTGGCTAATGTTTGCTGCCTGATAATAGAACATGTAGTGGGGCAGTCTTGCATACTCTTGATAGATTGTCATCTTTGGAGGTGCATTCTGGGATTGTCACCAAAAGCAAGAAAGATGTCTAGGGAAGGAATTTCAAATAAACAGAAACCTAGGAAGGGTGCTCATTATTTATTTTTCCCACCCAGAAGGACGAAGTAATATTTACCGCTTAGTTATGTCACTTACAAACTGCATGTTTTTTAGGAATAGTTTAACTTTGAGTGGATAATTGCTGCAAGGAGCTGGATGTCAGTGTAGTCGAAATTTATTTGTTGTCAAGTGAATGTCCATTTGGATCTATCACTTTTAGTCATGACATCTCTATTGTTTTTATGCACCCTGTTATATTTCAGTCAGAGAATTTAAACAAAAGTATCTGTTAGTTGTAGAGTACTTGAAATGTCTGGATTTGAGGTTTTCATATGAAGACATAATGTGTCTTTTAATATTGAGTGCTCCTTATTTGATATCAATATGTGTGATCAGAGAGAAATACTTGCCTGATGCTCCAAAACAGTTCAAGAGTAGAAATTAGGCTGGCCATTGCTCAAGACAAAAATTGGAGTAATAATAAAACATGCCTTGGCATGAAATAAAAGGTCTTCTAATACCACATATATCTAGTTACTGCTTAAAGTAGCCTTCATTTCCAGTTACCTGTTTCAACATGCTTCTCAGGTTTTGGGTCCTCACTCTCCTTTGCTTTTGACTCAGACATGGTACATCCATTAACAGTGCAAAGGAAATTACTCCTTGATGTCAAATTCACAGTCCAAATTTGATCCGCCCAGCAGGAGCCCAGTGTTAAGGTTGTGATTAAACTTATTGGCTTCAGTCAGGACCATGGCAAAAGCAGACAAGAGTCACCAGGGAATGTAATTATGATGGGCCAACAGATCCTTAGCAAATGTGTTAAATTCATTTTTCAACAGCTTTTTCAGTTTGGCCAAATGTCAATAAAATTCCACAAACTGAAGAATAACAGTTTCTTTATATAGGGAAAAGTTGTTTTCCAGCCTCTGCTCTCTAGCCAGGTAAGAAGAGCAGGAGTATATAAGGCAGTGAGATTATTTAATCATATGAATATTAGGGAGTTAGTTAATATTGCAGCACTGTGGTAGCATGTGGTTTCTAATTAATATTTTCTTTATGCCTTTATTTAATTACTTGCAATAAAGACAAAAAAACAAACAATGATTTGTTTTATGATCTGATCCAGAATTTATATATGATAACCCTGGTCATCTACAAGTCTTTGCTTCAAAGTATAAAACAACTAGAGCATCTTAAAGAAGTGGCATCAAAGCTTAAAAAACCCCACATTATCCTCTGAGTTTTTTCTTGGACACTTCTGAACCATTTCATCTGTGGAAGAAGAAAAAGTAGCCTGAGGATAAAATTTCACTCTAGATGATTAAAGTTTGGCAAAATTATAAACAACTGAAAAGTCAGACGTATAATGAGATGTATCATGAAGACCTGATAACAGGCAAATGTTAAAAGCCATGCTAATATGAGGTAAGTGGTAATTGGTTTTCCTGCTCTGTTTTGGAGCATCAAAATAGGAGCAGTTAAAATAAGATATAATAGATTAATCCTAATTTTAAGAAAGTGCGTAGAGTTATGGTTACTGCCTTATTCTTAATAGATGTTTGTAAAAAATAATGACAGCTTTAATCACAAAGGAGATACTTCATTTCACAGTATAGTATACAGATTATAAAACCTTTCCTAGTACCAGAGGTATCTTGAAGTGCACCATGTGATTGATCATGAAAAGCTGATGGAATCCAACCATGGAATCTTGCTGCATTAATATATACATAGTGCAAATAGTGTGAAGGATGACTACTTCGGTTTTGCTAGTCACACACTTTTGAAATAGCTTTAATTATGAGCTTTTCATATTCTTTGTGTGTAAACTTACTCTGTATGTCCAGCAAAACTTCCACAAGTGGAAGGAGACAGTAGTTCTCTGTTTACATACAGAATAATGGTACAAAACTGCAAGTGGTCATATGAAATAAGGGGATTTCACACTTTATCATTATGTCTGCAATACACTGTAGTTGGGACAGACTAACTCCTGTCACATTTAATTATGGCGTTCCTGCCACAGCAACACTGACCCCTGTACTGTGCAATTTACTTTTTGTCATAAGCCAATTTTACAGCCACTGCAACACAACCTGAATCTCACCTATAATCTAAAGGAGGAAGGCTTAACTGTGTTACCAGTAGTTTCAATTGTGCAATCAATCTTACTTTGATTCCCTAACAGTGCCATACTCAGACAGAGAAACAGCATCTTTTGTTGACTGCCATGGCAAGGTCCGTAAATAAAAGGTTATTGCCTTTTGGGAAACATTATTCAAGACCTTAGAGAGAAAGTCAGCCTGTACTCATGTACTGAAGTGAGGAACATTATTAGCCTGTGAAACTTGTCTCCACAAAGATTAGTGTCAATAAACCAGATACATTGGTTTTATGAAACCACATATAAATGAATCATTCATATGAATAAATCCTATTATTATGAGATTGTTCAAAGGACTGTATTGTCAAAGTGATTGTCATTAAAATTAGGTTGTGTAGAACATAGGGTGCCAGAGAACCTATTAGTGATGTCAGGTGTAACTTTCCTAAGAGAGCTTATCATATTGCTATACGTGAGGGTGATAGTAATGCTATTCTGTTGGCATTGCATCATCTTTGTAAAACTATGAAAGAAATTCTAGCTATCTTTAATTAGAAGAATTTACTCCTTAGGTGATGCAGTTATCAGCAACATTTGTGAATTTAGAATGAGGAGTAGGTGTGAGCTGATCAGGCATGTGCTGTAAGGGAAAAAAGTATGTAGTTATATAATTAAGAACAACATGATAACATAAGCACAGTGAAAAGAGTGTAAACATCCTTAATTTTGGTGTTTCTTAACTTTTGAGTATGTGAATCTGCAGCCTTTAACAGTTATAAATATAGTTTGTGTGTGTATATTATAGATAAAATAAAAGTAGGGATGTGGGATTCTGTTAAAACAGTCAGCTGGCTTTTCAAGCCCATTTTCTTTCAATGTTAACACTTCTTGCTTGAGTGGGTTGGAAAACTGACAAATGTAATGTATATTGTATAAATAACTGAGCCATATATCACCATAGTGGATACATAAACTCTTATCATTCTGTTATCTGTCATCTTTAATCTCTCACTAGCAATGCAGACACAGGGTTAAGACTTCATAAACATGCTAACTGCGCTGCTTTGTTAATTTTCTAGGATTTTCTTAGCATGCTGTTGGAAGACATCCCTAAACAAAAAGGGTAAGTAAGAACAGGGCTAGAAAAGCCAAATACAGAAGTAGAAATAAGATTTTAATATGTGCTAGCCAGAAATAGTAACAGTGCTAACCTGAAAATTCTCATTACATATATACACAAAAAATTACGACACTTGCTGTGGTTTTGCTATACCATGCTCTCCCCAAGCAATACCTTTAACTTGCATGTTAGGTCAGAAGTAATGTCCTGTGTTCTCTATGTAACCTGAAGTGCCAGGCATAGCTGCCTGTTCAAATTAACCTGGGGTCCTCCTGCCAGGTGCTTTTGGCACATGGCACCCTAGAGTAAGGATGCCAAAATCTGTGAATCTGGGATACCAGAGAAGATGGATTTTTTTGAGAAGTTGTCTGGTACCATCCCTTCCCTGTAGTACATTGCATTACATGAGGAAAGATGGAAAATGTGAATGGAAGTCCAGCATTAATTGCCAGACATGTCCTTCAAAATAATCTTACATGTGACTATGACTGGTTGAGGGTGATACAGACAGACTTTAGCAGCACTTTGAGTCTGTCCCTGCTTATATGTTGGTTTGTTCTGTGCTAGTATAGACTGTGCTACAAACACAATTTTTTTTGTAGTGGAGCTTTACATGTTATAGTTTTTAAAAATAAAATGTTCACTTGAAAAATATAATTTTGAAGGCCAGGATTCCAAAAGTGTTCATAACTCTGGGTGAATGGTTTGGAGGAAAAAAAGAAGATGATATTCATAGAAGTCAAATCTATTAATTTTTTTAGTGAAACTCTTCTGTTCCTGGTGGTTGAGGAAGAGAGAAGCTAGTTTTCATTGAAAAAATGTGTTTCGTGGCATCTCGAATTTAGTTTCGGTGCTGTTACATTCTCCAATTATGTAGTGGATAATAGTCTATCTATATAATTCAATATATTTCCAGCTCAAATAAAATTAGGAATATAATATGGAATATATGTGAAAGTCAGTTTTTTAATGGTATGATTATGCATTGGTTTGTTTAAAAAATTTCTTGTTTTCCTTGCTTTTTTTAAACTTGTGTTTCTCTGAACTCCAAACCCAGTGCAAATCTTGTTTGCATAAGCATCTATTTTTCTGCCTAAAAACATACCAGTATTTTTAAACTTTCATTGAGACTAATGCAAAAGAAGTATGGTTCCATTTGTGATGCATCACATTCCAAAATGCATAAAAGAAATTTCAGATGTATGGTAGTCCATTTTACAGTCAGATATATAGCATATCTGAACTATTTATTGCCAAAATTACTTTGCAGATATCTGCAGCAATGTGAGGAATAAGAGAGTATCTTGACATACAGAAGAACTTTATTTCTTATCTGCTGGAAGGATGTTTTTTTTTTTTTTCTTGAATGCATTCTGTTGCTACTACAGAAATACTCACATGAGGTAAAAGAAAAGGGAGGAAAGATAAAAATTAAAAATTTTTAGAGATCATCTGCTGATGAGTGCTTTTTTGCACAAAGTTTGCTGTAGGAACAAAGTGCGTTTCAGTATTAGATCAAAAATTCTTTGTAGTACACAAAACCTGCCAGGTAAGTTCAATTCTACCAAGTAAAATTTAAATGTTTAAACTACATGCTTCAAACTTGGCAAATATTAAGCACTCTAATACACTGAAGTTTGTAATGGAAGCTGGTCTTAATCATAGAAAAAAGAAAAAAAAAGTAAAGGGACATTTGTAGTAGGCAATCAGACCAAATCCTGTCATCAGCTGTGACAACAGGGGCAAACTATGTAGCTAGCAATAAAATTTGGCATATGGGAGACTTTTGTAATGAGAAGAGGATAAACACTGGCAGAAAATTATCATGAAATTGTGTGGAAATTTTCTGTAGTTATGGCACTGTAGTAATGTAACTTTAGCTTTCTACTGTTGCATACAGAGACTGGATCTAAAAGATTCTCACCTTCAAGTATTTAATGCCTTTAGTTTTTATTCAAAGGAGATTTTTTACTACATTGCCAGTGATGAATAGCTCCAAGATCCAGATGTAATTTTTCACTGATTTTTGCTGCCTTCTGCACTCAGAGGAGGAGAGTTTTATGCCTGCTTTATAGGGCTACTTCACTTCCTGTTCTGACTCAATTATAATGGCATGTTAGCTGTAGGAATCCATGCTGTGAGGCAGGATCCTTCTGTTTCTGGACTGCAGCTGAACACTGACATCAGATAAGCTGAGCAGTACCTTCTGGTCCTTTATAGTTTCTTCGCTTGACTTTAAGATGGATTGTCAGTGTGAAGGACTAATGGAAAGAATGACAAACAAATACTGATAATTATTGTTCTCTGTTTACAGAGCCTTTTAAAATACTACATGCACTGGCTAGAGTCTCACATTATCTTGGCCTTTCTGTGGAAAATCTACAATACTTTCTGTGTGTAACTGAGGCATTTTATTTACTCATATAATTTGAAACTTCACTACATTGAAAGAAACCAAACCAAACAAATGAAACACCAAGGAAACCCTGTCTTTTGTGTCAGTATATACAGTTGGCACTAGATTTGATAGAATTCCAGTGGCTCTGTTTTCCCCAAGGCTTATACCCATAGTCTTTGCTTTAAGTTGATCCTTTCCACATCTGCCCAACACGTGAGCTGTGCAAAGAATTGGTGTTTACTCCTGTAACAGAGTTTCACCAGTCTTAGATAAATCAGAGTTGCTGCTTGTGCAGCTACTTTATGACTGCTAAATTTTTTGAGCATGTCAGTTCTGTTCTTGTTTTCTGCTGGTATTTTTTATTCCATTTTAGTCAATAAAGTAAACAAATCTACTAATAAGTTATTGTTTTAATAATACATTATAGACAGAGGAAGGCTTGTGTTATAGCTCTGCTATTTGTACTGTTAATGACCCAGGCTCTCTAACCACATTCCTTGGTTGTCTTCACAAATTGTCAATTAAGTACTAACACAATGCTGCAATTTCAAACTGCTCAGCTGTACAGGTATATCTCTTTCTTTCACGTTTGCTTTCTTTGATTCACACGTACATTTTTGTGAATGTGGTGATTTTGAATGATACAAACAGCTGGTAGGCACCTAACTACTGAAGCAAATCAATATAAAAAAATATTCCCAGGAGGTTTTTTTTAATAAGCCAAAATACATATGCTGGATAAAATCCAATGAAAATTTGTCTGCAGGAGGGTATGTCCAGTTGACAGAATCACTAATCAGTCATTGTGTTTTGATTTGCTCTGTGCCTCCATATTTAGCTGGAATAGCATATTTTGAAAATTACTGATATGTGTGTGAATGTATGCTAAAAGAGATACGCTTGTTTAAGTATTTTCAGTTGCATATGGCAGACTTTTCTATCTCCCTTTACCCTAAAAAACAAGTCGCACACTTTAATGGTTTTTTCTCCATGATTTAGGCATTAAGTGGGTTTATGTTAAAGTTTGTAGAGTACCTTAGAGCCTTGTCAATGAAAACTTGATATATAGCTATCTTTTATAATGCTAATTTTCAAATTATCCTTAATGTTAGTATTTTACAGACTTAATTTTAAAGTGTTGAAGCTGAACTCTGTGTGTGATGTTAGATCATTCCTAGGCTGATTGGCTTATCTTATAAACAAATAGACAAGGGATGAGATGATGGATGTAATGGCATTCTCATTTTACAGTAGGGAACTGTTGTACAAAGCAACTCAAGAACCTTGGTCTTGTGAGAGTTAGAGTGCTAATCAACTCACCCAGATACCACTGTCCAATGCAAAATCTTAACCAGAAGGCCTTTCAGGAATTCACACAAACACCAGATTTAAAGGCCTTGCAGAGCTTAACTGCAACATAAGCAGGTGGTAAATGCCCTTGCTGAACTGCAGCCTCCACAAATATCAGGCTCTCTGTGCTTTCTCTAAGACACTTGTTTTGAGATAGCAGTCTGTCTGTGATAAATTTTTCGGGGTTCTTTCTAAACCAAACAAGTTAGTAGAAGCCTTTCCAACATCTTTGTAGTTCTTCAGTACTGACACTTAAGACATTTGGAGTTGATCTTTGCAATAGTCTGCTCATTATTAATATATTTTTTTTAAATAGTGGATGCCTGTTAACAAGTTGCTTTTTGTTTTGATAGGTGCCAACAAGAATATCCTAATTTGGAATTAATGGGTGTGCAAGTAAAATAAAAAAGATGGCATATGGTCATATGACGGGTGTTTATCTGAAACTGTGGGTGCTGCAGGCAGAGAAAAAAAGCAGTGTTATTGTCCTTGCCCTTGAGAAAAATGACAAAGTTTTAGGAGACACTGAGCTTTCTAGTGGTTTCTGCCTGGAACAGTGTGATGCAAGACAGGGTAATGCCCCTCAATGTCATAAGCTCATTTCAAAGCCAGTTTTTGAAATTAAATAGACGGTATATTAAACAACGGCTCTTCATAAGAAATGTAACATAGATTATTTTGCAGAGATTTTTTTCTCATGAGAAAATCTCACACTATAGGTTTAGTTTCTGGGGAATGGGGAAAAAGGATTAGCTGACATTGTGAGGCTGTGTTTCTTATCCCTTGGTAAGACAAATTAAATGTACAACAAAAGGAATTTTCCCCAGCTCCTAATTCTGTTTCAGCATTAGAACACTAAGGGTTTAATTAATGCAATAACAAATAACAAAAATTTTTATCCTGCTTATGCTTCTTGAGACAGAATAAATGGTACAATCCAAGTGATCTACCTTTGCCTATATAAAATTTTGGTGTCCTGTATGCCCCCTTTTTAGTAACCAGACAGAAATAAGAGATCAAGAGCATTGTTTTATTCTGGGGAAAGTAAATTGACCGACTGTTTGGAAATAGTTCTTTTTATCTCTATTCCCCATGGAAGGGATTCAGCTAACTAACTTAAGACTACACACCAATTTTTAGAGCACAGTGGTAAAGTGAGGATAATTATAGTCTGAGAGATATAGCAGTCAAATGTTCTAAAGCTAGTAAGTTTGCACAAATAACAAGGAACAAGCCTGCAATGTTTAATCATTTATTTTAATGTAGAACACTACACAAACATCACATATATGTTCAGTTTTCTCTAGAAAATTGATTTATACAGTGATCTAACACACACAAGAGTAATTTCCTGAAAATTTAGAATTCTGCCTATGTAGAAATGCTCCTTCGTGAGTTCTGTGATTATTTGAACCACATGATCAGTGAAGAATTTTTATTGAGTTGCTTGCCTTCCTGATTCAGAGCTTGGAAATTGCTGTTCTTTTAATGAATGCTTTGTTGGTTGAGTCTACATTACACATGTGAAAGTAACCGCAAGCATTACAATGAGTCTTGCTAAGGCATTACCATGTACAGGACATTTGTTCTGATTCTCAGAATATTTACATTCATTGAGGACTTACTCAACTTCCTTTTTTCAGTACGCACATATGGCACACTGCATGGACAGTATGATTTTTCTTTTTTCCTTTTTTAAAAAAATTTTGTATAACTTTATATTATTTTATTTATTTATTTTTATTTGGCTTCCCTACAAGTTGGGAAGTCTTCAACCAGACTTGAAGTAAATGCCACAGAAGTTGCCTACAAAAGTAAAAATGCAAATATAATTTCTGAATTTGCAAATACTTACACATGTGGTTATTTCAGTCCCACACAGCTTCATCATGACAAACTATTTCCTTTAGTTGGAGCTCCAGACTATTCTAGGATTTCACTGTAAATGTTATCCGTTTATAAAGAAACGGCAGAAAAGACAAAACTAAAATATATTAGACACTTGGTAACTTTGAGAATTAATATCCATTAGTGCTTTTTAAAACCCCAAAGTTTAAGAAAATTTGTATTTAATTGCATTCTAGTTAGTACTTTACAGTTGGGCTGCCTCTGTAATAAAATACTTGGTTGGAATGTTTCAGCATAAATTTACTTGACTGAGAATTTTTTCTGTAAAAGAAACAAAATTCCCCTTAGCAGGAAATAGAGCACCCGTTCATTCTTTACATGTTTCATAAATGCAGTTTACCACCTAACACTTTCTCTGTCAATCCTTATAAGCACCAAATTTATCATTTGAGTTTTAAGTACACAGAATCTAACCTACCTTTAATTTGCTCATATGACCTCTGATGGATTTATTCATTAAAAAAAACCAAGAATGTAGTACCACTGCAGTACAACCAATACTTGGAATTGGGGGGTTTGCCTAGCTTCTAAAGGGTTATTTTTCATATGGAAAAACTTGGTATTTTTTTGCATATCATCTAATTTATATTTTTTTACAGGTGTGGGTTAACTGTAGAAAGTATCTTCCAGAATTGGCTGGACACTTCTGGAATACCAAAGGTAAATATAAATACAAGGTCACAGTTCTTTCTGGAGTCTTGATTTTCTCATTACATGATATGTTTTGTAAATCACTACCTGAACTTATAAAAAGTATAATTTAAAAAAAAACAAACAGTTTTGATGATTGCTTTCCATACCTTTCTATGGGTTTAGCTTTTGACCAGTTTAAAGTTTTTTTCTTCAACAATAGTCTCAACAAACCTGCCAAAGGGCAAATCTTACAAAATTTATCCTATGAATTAATACTGTAGTCATATGAAAGTATACTTGACTTAATGATGGAATCTACTAAATGTAAGGAGCACTGTTTGCAGTTGTCGGAATATGATTTGAAAGCATTACTGACAGTAGTCATTAAATATTAAATTATTTTTACATTGATAACTTGTGAAATGTGTGACTCGCTTATGAATCTGCTGCATAGATAACGTATATTATTGGTGTTCCAGCATTGAGACTGAGCATTGTTTTCTGCTTTTAATGCTAAAAGGTTTTAATATTAATGTTTTTAATTCTGTGGACTGAAAATGCTTAGATGAAGTCTCTATTATTCATTTTGGACCAAAACTGGGATGAGATAACAAAAGATATCCATATATTAATCTTTCTAAACCCCAATTTTATACAAAGTAATTTTCTAGCATACACTCGGGACTCAGTTTCTAACTCATTTCCCCTAAGCAGGCATCCCCAGGTTGCTTTGTGATTTATCCTACCTAGTACTTGAATTTGTTCCCACTTGTGTTAGCATTTAAAAAAAACCCCAAATTTTAAAAGTTAGATTGTTAAGTTCTGGTTTCGATGTGCAAAAGTGCAGATACTTAAGCGGCATGACTGAGTGAGCATGTTTGCAGGTAGTTGACAAAATAACTGGAGAGCTCATTACAACAGACAGTGGTCACAGAACCTCATCTGTACCCAGCCACTGTGGTTGAGGTCTTCCCTTGACAGCTTGAGAGATGTGCATGTCCACTGATTCCTGTATGCTGCAGACAGCTTTAGGGAAAGATCTACCTTGAGACCAAAATGTTCTGAGACTAGTATTTGAATACGGTATAAAATCAAGGTGGAGTTAGTTTTTCAGCTCAAAGTTATTGAAAATAAAATTAACTTTAATTAGAAGGGAGGGAAGGAAAGGACAATGAGTATCATGATGCATCTTGATGCTCAGTCATTTCCTAGAAAAGAAACTTGATTTTAATTCTATGTTTGACCAAGGTTTTGTTTTGGTAAAAAAATTGTACACATTGTCAAACAGCTGATTCAAATATATGGCGGAGATTGATGTTGCCTAGCTGTAGCTGTGAGAGGCTGAGCTGGCCACTATAATATATGAGTTTTCTGGCATTTAATTTACAAATATCTTTTTGAGGATGTGCTTTATTAATGTCTGACAATCAACTCTGAAATAACAAATAAGGACGATAGGAGCAGACTAAAGAATTGAAAATGATTTTGATTGATGTGAAAACTAAATTCTGTTTTCCTGAGTACCATAAGTTGCTCAGAATGAATATTGAGTAGTTTCATTATACCCTGCTAGTATCTGTTGCTTGTCTATACAAAACATGTATCAAAAATATTTCCACACCCAGCAGGTTTGAAAGTTGTTGTAAATTTTCTTTAATGACTACAGAGATTTCCCAAGTAATTTGGCTGTTCTGCATAAAAAATGTCAACAGAAATTTTGCTGATTTTGTATTCTACTTTTGAGCAGAAGCATGCTGACCTCTTCCCTGTCTTTCTCTCTCTCTCTTTTCCCTCAATAATGTTTTTGTTCATAAAATCATAAATAATTTTGGTTGGAGGGACCTTAAAGACCATGTAGTTCCCAGCTCCCTGCCATGGACAGGAAGACCTTCCATTAGAACAGGCTGCTCACAGTGCCATCCAGCCTGGCCTTGAACACTTAATGGGAGGGACCATCCATAGCTTTTCTGGGAAACCTGTGCCTGTGCCTCACCACCCTCACAGTAAAAGATTTCTGCCTAATATCTGACCTAAACCTACTGTCTTTCAGTTTGAGGCCATTCACCGATGTCCTGTCACTGCCTGCTCTGTAAAAAGTCTCTTTCCATCTTTCTTTTAGGCTCCTGTCAGGTACTGAAAGGCTGCACTATGTCACCCTTTCTCTTTTCTAGGCTGAACAAACCAAATTCTCTCAGCCTTTCCTCACAGGAGAGGTGCTCCATCCCTCTAATCACCTTGGTGTCCCTCCTCCTCTGGCCTCACTCTAACAAGTCCATGTCCTTCCTGTGCTGGGGACCCCAGAGCTGGATGCAGTGCTCCAGGTGGGGTCTCACCAGAGCAGAGCAGAGGGGCAGAATCCCCTCCCTGGCCCTGCTGCCCACGCTGCTTTGGATGCAGCCCAGGACACCTTTGGCTTTCTGGGCTGGGAGTGCTCATACCTGGGTCATGTCCAGCCTCTCACCCACCAGCACCCCCAAGTCCTTCTCCCCAGGGCTGCTCTCCATCTGTTCATCCCCAGCCTGTGCTGGTACCAGGTGCCGTGACTCAGGTGGAGCACCTTGGTACTTGGTCTTGTTAAACCACGTAAGATTCACATGGATGCAGTTCTTGAGCTTGTCCAGGTGCCTCTGGATGGTATCCCATACTTTGGGTGTGTCAACAGCACCACTCAGCCTGGTGTCACCTGCAAATTTGCTGAGGGTGCACTTGATCCTTACGTCTATGTCATTAATGAAGATATTAAGTAATACAGGTCTCAGTACAAATCCCTGAGGGACCCCACTTGTCACTGATGTCCATTGGAACTCTGAGCTTTTGGCCACCATGCTCTGGATGAAACCAGCCCATCACTTTCTTATCCATCTAATAGTCTATCCATCAAATCTCTCCCTCTCCAATTTAGAGAGAAGGATGTTGTGAGGCACTANTCATGTCCAGCCTCTCACCCACCAGCACCCCCAAGTCCTTCTCCCCAGGGCTGCTCTCCATCTGTTCATCCCCAGCCTGTGCTGGTACCAGGTGCCGTGACTCAGGTGGAGCACCTTGGTACTTGGTCTTGTTAAACCACGTAAGATTCACATGGATGCAGTTCTTGAGCTTGTCCAGGTGCCTCTGGATGGTATCCCATACTTTGGGTGTGTCAACAGCACCACTCAGCCTGGTGTCACCTGCAAATTTGCTGAGGGTGCACTTGATCCTTACGTCTATGTCATTAATGAAGATATTAAGTAATACAGGTCTCAGTACAAATCCCTGAGGGACCCCACTTGTCACTGATGTCCATTGGAACTCTGAGCTTTTGGCCACCATGCTCTGGATGAAACCAGCCCATCACTTTCTTATCCATCTAATAGTCTATCCATCAAATCTCTCCCTCTCCAATTTAGAGAGAAGGATGTTGTGAGGCACTATGTCAAAGGCTTTACAGAAGACCGGGTAAATGATGTCTGTAGCCCTTCCCTTGTCCACTGATGGAGTCATTCCATCACAGAAGGCCATTGGGTTGGTCAGGCAGGACTTGCCCTTGGTGCCCTTGGTCCTGCTGGGTGTCTCAAATCACTTCCCTGTCCCCTATAATCTTCCCAGGCACCAAGGTAATGCTGACAGGTTGGTAGTTCCCATGGTCCTCTTTCTTTACCCTCTTTAAAGATGATTTATGCTTGTTGCCTTCCTCGCTTCTCAGACTCTTATGGGAACCAGCTTCCACTTTATTGAAGGAACTGGAGTTATTGTCATTTAGTGAATAGGAAACCTTATTTCCTTTGTGCTTTATTAAATCATTAGAGGAGCCTTTATTCCTGAAATTCAGACTATAGCAGTTGCTTAGTAACTCTCAGTATGTTAATATCTATAGTGTAAGTATGGCTATAATTGCTCACTACAGAAATGTGAATCTACTTGTGTGCTTTACAGGACCTGATGTTGAAATCCACTTTAAAAGTATTTATATTATTTCAGCAAACTAATAACCTGGTTAATATGGTGAATCTATGTGAAGGCATGTAAGACCACATTTTACATGCAGATGAACTATCTGCATTATAAATAGCAGCCCAGGAACACCACAGAATTTAGTCTCTCTCCTGTGGTTTACTAGGTGAGTGGACTAGGGTGTTGTTCACAGGAAGGTTTCTATCAGCTCCTTTGTGCACAATCATATGACAGAGCCAGTCACTCAGTGTGAGCAGGATGAGGTATAAAGTAGCCACTACAACTGACTACCTTCTTTCACTACTGAAGCAACTGAAAAGCAGCTGGTGGATATCTGCTCCAACCATATCCCAAAGATAATCCTTGGAGCAGAAAAGCAGCATCCTGCACCCTATACACATGATCCAACACCTCTCTGCTTATAACTCTTGTTATACTGATTCTGGAGTCCTGTAACATGATAGTTAAAGTCACTCTTAATACTGTAGCCCCTACTATGAGAAATTACTTGACTGAGCACTTAAACATTTTAAATTACAGATACTAAGACTTCACTGAATTTGCAGAGGAAACTTCCTTACTGGAGAGACTATGGCCTGTCATGGGATTGGGAAGTGTGCATCATGCTGTTCTTAAATCAGAACATGATTCCTTTATATCTCTCTCATGTGAGAATTTTTGTATTTTATACTGGCTGTGGTGTTTCTATGTTTTTATTTCTATGTTTTGGTGGGTTTTGGACAGGAAATTCATGCCATTCACTGAGTATAAAGAAAATTCACCTCAAGTGGTTCCCTTACAGCATTAGCTATCAAGGTGCTTCCAAGAATTGTCTTCTGCATTTATATTCAAACCTATCCTCTGTATGCAACTGGTACTCTTTAAAATTCAGTAACAAAATAGTCACTTAAAAACAGAGTTCTTAGCCCACCCCTCAAATCACTGTCTTCACAACAGTGTCTAGCTTAAGGACACTGTAAGGGTACTTGTGCCAAAGATGGATAAGGGTAAATACTTTCCACTCCTCAGACTGCTGAAGCAATGTTACCATCTTCTTTTCAGTAGAAGAACCTTGTATTCTTTACATTTTATATTTTCTATAGTTGTATGTCATGTCGTCTATGTAACAGAAGATCCTGTACTCCTTTACCTGGGCTTTGTTACTTTTGCCATTCCAAGTCCTGTCTCCGACTCTGTCCAGGGAACTGTATATATATACCCCTTTATACTTGCATCTTAGAATTATTGAAATTTGTCAATTAATATTAATTCTAATCAATTTATATTTGTCAATTTTTATTACTGTTTCACTCTTCAAAAAGTTACTTGGTCTTTTCTAACTCTTGGGCTAGTTTCCAGGCTCAGGTATATACCAGCAGTAATCAAGAATAATTTGATGTAAGGGAATCATATTAATAAATAAAACCAGAATTTGGCCTACTGCCATAAAAAAATAATTCTGCATGCCAGCTCATGTTTCCAATTTGTTATTTTCTAAAGCATTAAAGATTAATGTTATAAAAAAGAAAGTGTGTTTATAACCTGGCCAATTCTTTCTTACATGGAAGAGTGCCACTGTACAGTGGTTGATTTCAGGCTTGCTGAGCAGGGTTTTCTCGCAAAAAAACCAATAAGGAATTTAAGAGATTAAAAGAAAGCATTTCTCAAATACAAGCTTTCCTGAGGATTTTTTTCTGAGGACACATTGAGGTGGTGTTAAATAAGGTGAAGCAAATTGCATGGTTGAAATTACCTTTTATCAAATCATGCAACCTTCAGTATGCACTTGTGTCTCAGCAGTGACTCACTGGGGAATTATAGCAACTTTTCATCATGTGCAAATCATAATGACTTAATATGACTAACTTTAGACAATGAGTTAAGTTGGCAAGAAGTAGAATCAGAAGAACAAAATAGCTTTAGAACTGGAAAACACCTACCAAATAAATGTAGTCCACTTCATACCTGCTCATGATGATTTGTTTTCCTAATTACAGTTCTATGTTTCTTTCTGTATATGCAATGTTTAATTAGAGTTTAAGGCTAAAAGGCCATATGCTTCTTTAGGAAGATTTTCTCAGATCCGCACAAACTTGTCTTTGTCTTATATTGCCCAGTTACTATTACCTGATGTTTTTATTCTACCCTAGGTAATTAACTTTTTTGAAATAAGGTCATTCCCCCTTTCTGAACTCTGTTGTACACTGTTCAATTGACAAGTAGATCAATAACCATTAGATAATCTCTGCATCTCATAAACTTCTAGACGTATTTCTTAAACTCATTCCAGTTTTCATCACTTTTTCTTTTGCCTCTGAAGTGGCATTGTGTCATAACATGCTGTTATTTACTGATAAATTTCCTATATGAATTCTTGCTCGCCTGTGTATTTCAGTTGGTATCTTGTGTTATGGAAATGATCTTCTCTACATTCACTCTCCAGTTTAAAAAAAAAAAGAGGAAAAGGCAAAAGAGAAGAGTAGTTGGCCTCCTCCTTCATGATTTTTAGTTTCCAATATATCCTACACTGTAATCTACAAGTCTCAGTACCACAGAATGGATAAGGTTTGAAGGGACCACAGTGGGTCATCGGGCCCAACCTCCCTGCTCAAGCAGGGTCATCCTAGAGCACATGGTAGAGGATTGTGTCCAGGCAGTTCTTGAATATCTCCAGTGAGACACATTCTACATCCTCTCTGGGAAACCTGTTCCAGTGTTTGGTCACCCACACAGTAAAGAAGTTCTTCCTTGTCTTCAGGTGGAACTTGCTGTGCATCAGTTTGTCCCTGTTGCCTCTTGTCCTATTGCTCAGCACCTACTGTGCAGGGCCTGGCTCCATCATCTTGGCACCCTCCCTTCAGAT
>VZTX01013925.1:37210-51255 GCA_013400915.1 Pardalotus punctatus | reverse complement strand
CCCTGTCCCTGCTCCATCCCTGACATGGATCCATCCCTGACATGGATCCATCCCTGACATAGATCCATCCCTGACACGGATCCATCTCTGACATGGCTCCATCCTTGACACGGATCCATCCATGACACAGATCCAACCCTGAAACTGCCCCATCCCAGACACGGATCCACCCCTGACACGGATCCATCCCTGACGCGGACCTATCCCTGCCATGTCCCCATCCCCGTCCCTGTCCCCCCCCCCGCNATCCCTGCCATGTCCCCATCCCCATCCCTGTCCCCATCCCTGCCATGTCCCCACCCCTGTCCTTGCTCCATCCCTGCCATGTCCCCACCCCTGTCCTTGCTCCATCCCTGCCATGTCCCCATCCCTGCCATGTCCCCACCCCTGTCCCTGCTCCATCCCTGCTGCCTGGGTGTTGTTTTCTGCTCTCCAAGGCCCTCACTCTGCTGCAGTGCCCTACTTTTCTCTTCTGCTTTGCTGAAGTTTAAGTAAAAAAAAACACCCAGCCAAAACCCCCAAGTGCCTCAACAACAAACCCATGAACAAAGAAACAAGTGACTACTTTTTAACATGGGCTTGAGCGTTCTTAAGCAGTTCTGGAAAATAAATAAGACTCAAATCCTGTAATTCATTCTTCTATACCTGAGGCAATACAATGTGCATTTTTGTAGGGTGGCTTTTTGCTTCCAATAGCTTTGTAATAGTCTTATCCAAAAGATGAACTGCAAATGCTTTTTCTTTTTTTCCTCTTTTTTTTTTGGCATAAAGTACTTTTCTCTCTTGGAAACAAAGATTTAGAGAACAGAGATTTTGTTTTAAGATCTACAGCAAATAGGCCTTAGATTTGATTATTTACATTTGAATATTAGAAGACTTCAAATAATCTGCCTGTGAAAGACAAATAAATTAAGCCTTCAGAACTGAGAGAACAGAGTTTTAATCGTGTTTTCCGAGAGGAAAAGGATAAACTCTAAAATGTAGGTTATTACTGCTCTCTGAAATATCATTACAGTTGCAGAGTGAGAAGATAGAATTATCTGAAAACTGTTTGGGCACTTGAAGAAAAAGTTAAAAATATTCAAAGTACCAGAGAAACTGAAGGTTTGTCATAAGCACAGCAAGCTCTAGGGAAGAAAGCATGATATAATTGTTTGGATGAGTCCCATAATCACAGGACAGGGTCATGCCAGGCAACAGAGGGAGTAAACCCAGTTTAAACCAGATTATTTGGACTATACTGGTTTAATATATATATATATACTGGTGTAGGTACATAGTCCTGAACTGGTAAAAACCTAGACCAAAAAATAGTTCATCCTTTGAATTTAAAATTCAATCCTGACTATCAAACCAGTTGGTTTAACTCACTGGTTATGGATATTGCTGCACCACGGGTCCAATTCCCACATCCCACATGGAGAACTTCACCACTTTTAGCGGCTTTGCATCAGCTCAGGCCTCAAACCTACCCACGAAACTGCACGGTGGGAACAGTTCCAGTCACAGGACATCTGGATCACGTTTGCATAACAACATTTCCCGCTGTCTGAGTGCTGACCAGCTCCACAGAGGTGCTTTTGGGAATGTCAGTGCTCCGGGATTCACTTCTGCTCCCACTCTCGCTCCTGTGCTTTTCAGCCTGGTTAGGATTTAATGGGAGCTCTTATTGCAGCGCCAGAAAACCCAATTATGCAAAATGAAGCCGTTGATAACTGGGCCATTCCTCCATGGGAAGTCTCGGTTTTATAGACTGGAAATGGAGATGTAGGAACGGTAAAATCTTATTTACAGAGCAGATCCCTCCCTGGGCACTTAGAGCAGCACAGTCTTGCAAGAGTAGCAGCAAACTGATTATACCAACAGTTTTCCTTGGAATCGTTAATTATTTTAAACAGGGAGTTCCCTGTTGTGTCGAAATCATGTTTTGCTGTTGGATTGGGATGTCTGAAAGCTTCACCATCATGACTTTGCTTTAAAAGTCGTTTTTTCTCTTGAAATAACTGACAAAACTGCTTGTGGTTAGAACAAGACTGAGATTTACAAGATTTCAGTGCACCCAAGGATTCAAAATTAGTTTTCTTCTATCCCAGCCCACTTGACAAAACCTCCATGAGTTTGTTAATGAGGAAAGATTTCAGGACAAAGTCTCCAAAAATCCAAACACTTCTAATACTCTCAGTCATGACAAGAAAAGGAGATGTAAGAACTTGACAAATCCTACCTCAGAGGAACCCATCATGATGCAGGAGAAACAATACCCAGCAATCAGAAAAGTTGCTTGACATTATTCCATGAAGAAAAGGACATTTGTAAAGAGATTCATGGGAATTAGAACCGAAATCTGAAAAACAAATAGGATTTGATGATGAAGCTCCCATATATAACTTACAAAATGCTCCCCCAGTTTAAATCTATTAGAATGCATTATATAAGAACACATAAAATCAGCTATAATCTGTATAAACACAGTGCTGGGAGCTTTGTTCATGGAGCAGGGACACGAGGAATTATGTCTCTTCCTAGGGAATGCTCCCCAGCCAGGAATTTGCCTCCAAAATTGAAGACAAAACACAAGACAGGAGTACACCAGAGCAAGAAAATAAAGGCCAGAAAAATAAGAAAGTGCTCAGAGTGCACCATCAGCACCCTGGCTCCTCTTTTACATATAAATATTACAGTAAACACAGTAAAAACAGTTTTTAAGAGTTTTGGGAGAAGTTAAAAAATATGAGCAAAGAACTCCACAACTGATTTCATGACCAAATATTTTTTTAGCTGTGCATGGGATCTTTTGTCCCAGTGTGATCCTGGCAGGAGTCAGACCTGGAAGAAAAGAGGAGAAAAATAGGATTTCAGTGGTGTACAAGCTGTTAATAGCACTAGAAACAAACCAACCTGTAGCTGAAGCAATTTAAAGTCAAATACCTTGCTGAGAAATTCATAGGATTAAATTCCATGCTCAAAAAAATGGGCTGGGAAAGGCATTATCGTCAGGTTTTCTAGTGGGTAAGATAGGCCTTATCACAGAAGATGTGATATGGACATCACATAAGACTTATGTGTGGAAGGAGATATTGGAAGCCTGCTACGGAAACTGGAGCCTGAATATCAGAAAACTTTTGATTAATGTCTCTTTTTACCATTCTTCCACCTTTGCATTCGATTTCTGAATTACAGCATTTTGATTTCTGCCACTCACCGGCGCATGCATCGTGCTGAACTTCACCTCGCAAGAAATCTCTCCGCCTTGAACGTGCCTCAACATCCTTTTAATACATTTCCACTTTCCCTGAAAACCCCGAGAATTGTTGCATTGATTCCGAGGATCAGCCCTGTGGGACTGGGAGATAAATGCGTTACACATTCCAGAGTGAATCCTTAAAAAGACACCGCGGGAAGATTAATGCGTTTGCAGCCATTGTTTCAACGGCGCCAATAAAGAATAAGAAGGAGAACGGATTACAACTCCAGACAATCCATCCTTAAAAAAATCCCTGGGAAGGGGCTGCACCCTTCTTGATGGCAGGGATGTATTTTCCACTCAGATATGTGCGAGCAGATCAGGGAGGTCGTGGTTGTCCCATCCCTGAAGTGTCCAAGTCCAGGTTGGAGCAATCTGGTTTATGGAAGGTGTCCAGTGGAACTGGATGGGTTTTAACATCCCTTCCAACCCAAAACCAGCCTGGAATTCTATTTTTTAAGGCTTGTTCATCAAGGATGTGCTGTTGATGCAATCAGGCAGCGCGAGGTGACCCAGAGCTGGCAGGTCACAAAGAAAAAGCAGAGCACAAATAGCAAGTGCTTATTGTAAATTAGTTCTGGTCAATATAAGGACTTAAAAATTTACCCAAGACAATTGTCAGATAATTTCAAATAATGGGGGTGTCTGAGAAAATTGGTCTCTGTTGGTGGATGTTCTCTGAAATGACATTGATCAAATGACTTATGAATTATTTATTCGGCTGTGCCCTTAACCTGAAAAGTGAGAATTATTGATTTCACTTCATATATCATATTATGGAATCAAAATAGAGGGAAAAAATACCACGATAAAGTGGAAGGGAAACAAGACCTCAGCCAGTGTTTACCTGTCCTGTAGCACAGATAAAGGTGGAGAGTTTGCAACAGCAAATTTCGGGAGTGATTCTGGCTTCAGTGGCATCTGCAAAACACCATAAAGAGGATTTTCCTTCAGCAGCATGGAGGACTTCGAATAGCAGGAAAATACTTTTGGAAATAGAAGTATTTGACTCTGATTCCAAACAGAACCACAGTTCCAAGCTTAAATTCAATATCCAAGGGAAACAATGAAGTGTTTGTGTCACTGGATTAACAGGCACCATCTGGGGAAGAGCACTCAAACTTTGAAGAGAATTTTCTAGAAAGAGCTGAAAATGTTCTTTGTTTTTAGCCCTGAATTACAGACAGAACACAGAAGGAAGGAAAGAAACAACAATATCATAAACTGCAGTCCCAAAAAAGTAAAAAATATTAATTCCTTCTCATTAATACATAAATACAAAAAAACACCGCGGAATGGTGGACAACACCTTGGTGAGGAGGCACAAAATGAGAGTTAAACCCTTGGAATAAAACAGCCAGATATTTCCCATGGGCTTCCTGGTCCATTAATCTCCCTGTCATCCCTATCCAGCGTTTTCACATCTTCCTGGAACTCGGTGACGCCGGGAAGTTCGCAAGGCTCCGACGGGCTGCGTTCAAATAACAATTACAAGGACAAAACTCGGCATCGCCGAACAACTGCGGATCACAGGACCTCCCTCCAAAATTCACACCTGGAAAATGCACTCCTGAGTCCCGTGAAAGGAGATCCTCGCTTTTAGTTGTGCAACTTCTTTTGAATTCGGTGGGGATCAAAAAACCTGTGAGAAACGTGTGGGCTTTTGACTTTTAGTGGCTTCATGCAGCAAAATTTGGGAATCGTTATGGTTTGCTTTTCTGTTGTTGGTGGGTTTTGTGGAAGCAGGTAGAGAGGTCAGGCAGACAGGCTTCGAGATGGTGAAGAAGAAGGATTTATTTACAAGAAGTTCTTTTTATACACAGTAATAAACAAGTGTCTATTGGCCAGAGACAATCCACCCCCAAAGACCTATTGGTTATGGCTTGTACACCTCTAACACAAAACACAGAGATGAAGAAAGTACAGTTTATCTATATTCTCCATGAGAGAGAAAGGAAAATCCTAAAACACTGCAACTACAAACCACCACTCCCAAAGTGTTCCCATCTCCAGCTGTTGGAAAATACAGGGGGAAAAAATTAACGAAAAGCATTATTCAGTGTTTTGGGGTTTTTGTCAAATATTTCCATTGTGGTGTAAATGAATAATTTTATTAATTCAAATGAAGCCTCAAAGGTCCTGAAGGAAGGAGTCAGCATTTAGGACTAACCCTAACCTTGCCAGATTTGCTAAATTCCTCTCAAATTTAGTGTTTATTGAAAGATAGTTCATAACCTACAGTATTAGACAGGGCTTAAAAATAAACCATTTGGGGGTGTGTGGGGTTGTTAGAATGGAACATCTCTTCTTACAGGGAATTTCGATGAACTATGGGAGAAGAACTGAGCATTTGATTGCCTGCTCTGGAGTAAAATCCATCCTGTGAAGGCAAAAAAAACAGAAAAAAAACCAGAAAAAAAAATCAATATATATATATATTTCTCCTTTCAAATCACTGTTGGCAAATTAGATCCACATTTCTTTGGGCGAAATTGCTTTAGCACAAACCACCTCTATCAAATGAGATTTCAAATATCTTGTGTTTCCAAGATTTTCATGGCCGTTTATATAACACAGTTACTATATAGGAAAGTTATCCTCTGCCCTGGATTTGTTGACATAATCTTAGCATCGTATTTCACATTTTGGGGGATATTTTGGCTCCATGTGCTTAGCTGGTGCAGTCTGGGGACTTCAGAGGTTTGGTTTGCCATGGAAACAGCTTTGACTGATGGCCAACCTTTCAAACAGGAAGCACGAGGATAATTCCATTTCCCACGGCTGACGGACAGCCGGACAGGAGGAATTGTAACCGATCTCACTGTGGAGGTGGCCACGTCAGGAAAACACTGGGAAAATGCTGATTATTTCACCCGTGGACTGAAATTGCCTCATGCAGAGAACATTTGGTGCCGTCCCACATCCCAGGAACACTCAGGAAGTGTCACGGTCACTGACAATGGGATCATCCAGGAGGCCGATGAATAATTTAATGTCAGGTATAATTTGGAATGTTTTGTCCTATAATGGGAGAGCATTTTCAGCAGGATTGGGAACACATAGCCTTTACCAGGTTTGCATCTCAAAGCTGCTTCTTTTCCTTTTGGCACGTGGGCAGGAAGGCACCATCCAGGACAATCCAACTTCAAAATGCTTTTGATGAAATTTAATGGTTAAAACTCGATTAATAGGATTTGATAATTGATTTTTGAGACTCCCCACCAGAAAGCAGTGCTACATCCAGCTCTGGAATCCCCAGCGCAGGGAGGACGTGGAGCTGCTGGAGCAAGTCCAGAGGAGGCTCCAGGATTTTCTGATTCTATGAAGAAAAACATAAACTTTGCATTTTTAGTCCCGCTCCAGAGTTTGTGGATCCCTCTGGGCTCTGCCAGAGTCACTCACTTCCAGTTTTTCCCTCAGAGACCCGGAATATCCATGTGCCAGCTGAAGGCTCCACAGTTGGCTGCTGCTGCAACAAAACAGCAGGAGAGGCACTGAAATTCCAAATTTTAATATTTTACCATTCATTTTCTTTTTTTGTGCGGAAAAGAAATTTCACAGACTTGCAGATTAATGGAATTTTGTGTGCAAAAAGACAGCAGGACTTGATTTTTTTTTTCTCCCAGATTGTCAGAAATATAAAAGAAAGCCTTTTCCCCCTGAAACAGGAATTATCACTAAGTGGGAATAAACACATTTTACAATTTATGATGCACCAGTGTTTCAGTTTCAGAATCAAAACATTGCTGTTTGGAGCTGTGCCTTCCTTCACCTTCTTTTAAATCTCTTTGTCTCTGTAGCACCAATTCCTTTCTTTTCTAGCAGGTGGAACAGGGGCTGATAGCAAAAAATTAATCTATTCAACAGCAGCAGAATTTGTCAAAGCGTGATCTATGGCTCACTCTGCCTCTAAAAAACAGCTTTTCATAGAAAGTTGATGTGTTTTTTTCATTACTGAGGCAGCTCTCTATTTAATAACAGCATTCCAACATGTGCTATTGATCCGTGTATTGGAACAATTCTTACAGTTCAGGCTGCCCGTGGATTTAATAAACATTTACTGGCATTTTCTCCAAGGTCAAGGCCGTGCACGTGCATGGATAAAGCCAATAAAACATAAGGGGCGCATTCTAGATGGTTCTACATTATTTAAAACTGAGAAACACTTAAATCATAAAAAATATAGCTTTACAGAGCAAATGGGTTCATTTAAATCTCATTTCTTTTGGGTGCTGTTTATGCAGCATGAACTTAAATTCAGATGTACTTAAATCCAGATGTACTTAAATCCAGATGAACTTAAATTTATGAACTTAAATTCAGATGTAGGATTTCGAGACAGAATAAAACAAAAATACCTTATTGACCTCAGCCTGGCTGCTCTGGATATTCCCACACCCCTGAGAATTCCCCAGCTGAAGACAATGCCATGCCCAGTGAAAGATTTAAATGTTTCCATTTTGAATGAATTGACAGTAAATATGATGGGAGCTCTGCGAACCAAAATTCCTCCCTGAGGGGCAGATGCTTCTGTCGGGAAAAACCAATCACAAAGCCACAAAAAGATTTGGGGTGGAAGGGACATTAAAATCATCCCATTCCAACCCCGCTGCCATGGCAGGGACACCTCCCACTGTCCCAGGCTGCTCCAACCCCAATGTCCAGCCCGGCCTTGGACATTCCAGGGATCCAGGGGCAGCCCCAGCTGCTCTGGGAATTCCATCCCAGCCCCTCCCCCCCCTCCCAGGGAGGAATTCCTTCCCAATATCCCATCTAAATCTCCCCTCCTCTATCTCAAGGCCATTCCCCTTTGTTTTGTCCCTCCATGACCTTTGGAGCTCCTTCTTCCTCCTCTCCTGCGAGCCCCTGATGTTCCTGGGCTGCATCATGGGTGTGATCTCGTCCCCACTGAGCATTCCAGTCCTTTCCTGGGCTGTGCAGTCACTCCATAAATCCGCTCCGCTTTTATTGACAGGACCCGCAAAACAGGAACACAGAGGTTGCTCAGAGCCACCTTCCGCCCATCCTGAATATGGAACGATTTTTACAGAAAAAATGTCCTCAGGATTTCAGGGATCAGCCCGGCAGAGGTTTCTTGTTCTTGTAAACAATTTTTGAGGCGTGTGAAGAGCCGCAAACGGCTCTGCTGTGAATCGATGCCTCTCAGGTAGAAAGGGATGCATTGTCACAGGATAATATCTCTCCTGTTTTCCTGGTCTTTCAATACTGTCAAAACAAACTCTCGGCTTGAAAATAATTCCCGCAATGTTTTGGATTCCCACTTGTTCGACAAATAGGAGCAAGTCGAAATGAGAGGGATTTGTCATGGCAGAGCCAACTCCAGAACTCAACGTGATCCACGTCCGTCCCAGGGCTTTGTGTGCTGGGGAATCATCTCCTAATTCAGGAAAAACTGCCCATTTTGGGCTGCTCCAGGTGCCACGTTGGATAAAAATTCAGATTGGAGACAGGGACAGAGTCCCTGCTAAGTGAGAAAACATTTTTTTTTACATTTTTAAGAAGTTAAGAGGGATCAAAATCCCAATGCTTTGCTACAGGATTGCATTTCCTAGAATGGTTCAAAGTCCCTCCCACCCCTCCTTGCAAGGCCAATTTCCCAGGAATTCATGAGCCTGTCCTCCCTTTGGTGTGGCTTTTCCAAAGGGAATTGACAGGTTCTGCTTCTTCCACTGACTTTTTTCCCCAAGATTTATATTTAATTTGGAATTATCAGTTTTCCTTGTCCCGTAACTCCTTCCAAGAGGGAATGGATTGTTTCAAAATCAAAGTGCACTCTAAGGATTTGGTTTGGTGCATTAAATGGCATTTCCCACAAGGAAGTTTGATGGTCTTTCATGATTAGTAAATTAATTGGGAAAACAAAAAGAAAAAGCCAAGGAAAATGGATGCAAGTCTCAGATTTTAGATTTAAGCATGAGTGAGAACAAAGAATCAAAGCAGGAGCCATAAGCATGGAGAAAAACAGAAATCATATTGTTCTAAGAAGTCTCAGTTATTAAAATATTTTTAAATTGTCCTTTAGCACAAAAGCAACCTAAAGAAAATGCTTAACCAAATGTATCTGCACAGGGTCATTTTTTAAAATGGTTTTAAAATGTTATTAAAACAGACAAACCCTGGCACAAAAGAACGTCTGTAATTTTAGCAGATGATTACCAACTGCACTAATTAAGTAGCTTTAATACACTCCATCCAAGTCAAGAGACAATTCATGTGAATTTTGCTGCAAGACTCGGCAATCAACATTCCCACAAAATAACTTTAAATGAGTTTTCCTGCAGCTTTTATTATCCCAGACCGAGCTCTCAGTCCATGATTTACAGATCCCCAGGGCCGTGGATCACTAATGAGGCACTGAAGGGAACCAGGAAAAGCGTGGTCGCTGTCCCTGCACCTTCCCTGGAAACTTTGGAGTGCCCCAAAATTGAAAGATGAAGAGAAAGGGGACAGAGGGAATAACTTTTTCTGGTTTGTTACTCTATTAAGTTTTTAAACTTCAAAGAACTTTCAAAATATCAAACGGTATCTTCTTGCTTTCCCCTGAAAAATTCCTATTTTTCTGCCATTCTTAATTAAAGAGATGGAATATTAAAAATTAATTTAAAGGCACAAACCCAAAACATTTTAACATTTGCAAACCGTTCATCCTAAAAAATAATTTCCACACCTCGAAACGTGACCTAATCTTATTATTGAAAGTGGGCAGCTTAAAGTCCTGGGATGGTTTGGGTTGAAAGAGATGTTAAGGATCATCCAGTGCCACCCCTGCCATGGCAGGGACACCTCCCACTGTCCCAGGCTGCTCCAAGCCCAGTGTCCAACCTTGGGCATTCCGGGGATCCAGGGGCAGCCACAGCTGCTCTGGGCACCCTGTGCCAGGGCCTGCCCACCCTCCCAGGGAAGGATTTATTCCCAAAATCCCATCCATCCCTTCCCTCTGGCAGTGGGAAGCCACTCCCTGTGTCCTGTCCGTTCATGAACAACCAACTCCATCAAAAAAATCAATTCACCGACGGCATCGCCGTTCAACAAAGCTTGGGATGACTGAGGACACAGTCCTGGAACGGGAAGCATCAAGGTCTCATTTTCTGTTGTCTCATGATCTAGGGGAAGGTTCCCAGGGATGTTGGGAATTAATTCCTCCCTGGAAGGGTGGGCAGGCCCTGGCACAGATTCCCAGAGCAGCTGTGGCTGTCCCTGGATCCCTGGAATGCCCAAGGTTGGACATTGGGGTTGGAGCAGCCTGGGACAGTGGGAGGTGTCCCTGCCATGGTAGGGTGGGATTGGATGGGATTTCATTTCCTTCCCAACCCAACCCACTCTGGGATTCTGGGATCCATCCCCACAACGCCTTCATTTCCCTCTAAAACCTGACAGGAACAATTAGTCCCTCCACTTCCATGAAATCCCTTGATGGATTTGCAGCCTGTGGTTTCACCACTGTTCCTTCCCTCCAGCCTGAGTGCATTCAGCATTCCTGGCACCCAGCAGTATAAACCTTTCACTCTTTTATTTGCACTCCCCAGCTCTCTTATTTATCTTTCTTTTTAGAAATTTCAGGCTCAGAAGTTTCATGGAGCGTTTGAAATGTTCCCTTCCCAGGTCACAACTGAAAGGACCATATTTTTTCATTTATAGCCAGTGTTTTACAAGGGATCAAAACCTCAAAATTGAGAAGATAAAGATCTTACCTAAAGAGATATAAAAAGCTTTGTACTAAAGCAACAACTTTAAGGCTATTTTAAATCAAACAAATGAAAAATCTGAACTAAAAGTGCAAATTTGTAAAAGTAGCTCAGCCATTCCCGAATCTTTGAACTTTTACTATCACTACTTTACAATTTGTTTAAATGTATTTATTTATGGCGTAGTCTCCCCTACAAAACAGAAAAAGTAAACCATAGCTCTGATTTGTTCTCACTTACTTTTTAAATGCTTTTTTTTCCCCTAAAGATGTCACAGAAAAATGTTTGTAGCCAACATCCCATGGTAGCTTTAATTCATCCTCTTCTAAATAAACCGAGGAAATAATTTCATCTGAAGTCTACTTGTCCATCCCTGGAAAACCTTCTCCTGTTCAACCCCACGATGCTTTTTCTCCTCAATAACTTTTGCCTGTGGGTGAAAACAAAAACATCAAATTAAACTCACACAACTTTTTAGCATAAAGATCACAGTTTTTCTTGTCCTTTCTTTAAATATAGTGAATACATTTACAAAAATGACAATGCCGACACCACATCCTCCTTTTTACTTCCTGGTTCTGGGAAGGGAATGCCACAGTTTTAATCAGCTGGGAACTTGGCAGGGCAGCAGCTGGTTTGAAAACAAATCCATAAATAAATAAATAAATAAATAAAACACCATCCAGATCTGAAATTCAGCTGTCAGGGACGATGTTTTTCTACCACACCTGTGAAGCTTTACAACCTTTCCCTTTTTTTGACCTTATTTTTTCCCGTCCAGCCCAGGTGAGTGAGCACAGAGCAGATGCTTTTTCCAGCACAAGGAACTGCACAGAAAAGAGAAGAAAAACCCTAAAACCGCAGGGAGCAACTGCAACGCCAAACTGAAACAAGGCAGAGCCAACAGGGAAAAGCACTGAAGAAACGGGAACTTGCAAGAGCTGCAAGGAGGAATAAAGAGGGATAAATAAATATAGGAAACACCTTACCCAAGGTTTGGGGTCCTAATGAGAACTGTCATTTCGAATTGATTTTATTTTGTGTGGGTTTTTCTGATTCTCCATTCCAGCCCTGTGTTCCCTGGTCGTTTGTGTGAGGAAATCCTTGATTTGAGGAGGAGGTCGGTGCCTTTCTTGGAGCGGTGGGCGCTGGAGCGGGGATGGCTTTGGCTCATTGGGGACTGGGACAAACTCAAAAATCCCTGCAGAATTCGGGAGATGCAGCAGGGGCTGGAGGCTGGGAAAGGCTTTGGGACCTGCTGGATTCCGGTAGAGGTAAAAAATGTGGAATAACACTCACGGGAAGGAAAACCCAGCAGAGAAAACAGCTGTGGGAGAAACATCTCGCTTTGCGCAGGAAATTCTGCTGCATGGCCTCAAAATTCACTTTCCAGCTCTTTCTACCAGATATTCTTGGAGAAATATTAAACTGCCTGGAAAAAAAATAAAAAATTGATTTAAAATCAGAAAGAACTGTCAGAAATTCCCTCCTTTCATGCCCAGAGACTCAGGCTGGGGTTTCAGCGACACATCCAACGCTGGCAGATGGCCCACACAGCACCTCCCCAAACACTTGTTCCCAGCCTGGAATAAAGATCTGCAGAGCTCCAAATAAATCACATTTTCACTTCCCCCAGCACACTGCAGGCCAGCAGACCCGAGGATTGCACAGCAGACAGCTGCACTGGGTTCCTGCAGCTCGAGAGCACCAATAATGTCAATAAATCGGCCAGCCCGGCACGGCCCTGGGGCAGCTCCCGCGCTGCTGGGGTCAGGAACAAAGATTTCCTCTAATAGGGTTGGGATGGGGCAGCAGCACAGCCCCAGGGCCAGCTCAGGGCACAGGGATCACCCCAACAGGACCCTTGGAGTGGACAGAAAGTAAAAAAGCCATGCGGATTTTAGGCATTTTCCTATTTGAAGCGAAAAGAGCACAGAAATATTAATTCAAGGCTGTGAAAAACATGGATTATTGCTGTTTTCTGGTTGAGCTCGGCTCATTCTCTCAGAGCAGCACCACTTCTCTTTACCATCCGTATGCCCACAAACACCTGTACTCAGAAATCCATATTTACAAACTTTTCGGGTTCTGCCCCGCAGACCAAAATTGTTCCTCTGCCTCTCCAGTACCCAGAACACAAAGAAGGGAATAAGATTTCAGCAATTCTGGCTCATGGCTTTTTGCTGTTTTTCAGCTGGATGTCACTTCAGGATCCCAAGTTCTGCCCAAAGTGCCACACAAGCCCAACAGACCAATTCCGGTACTTTTTTCATAATTCTCCATGCACTGTATAAATAAGTACAGGTAATGTCCTAATGTATTTAAGGCGACATAAATCTGAAAAAAAATAATCTTCCTTCTTCACCAGCAATCAAATCACATTCTGAGCTGCAATAAACCTATAGGGTAAATACTTAAAGACAGGAGGATGAGCTAAGTGAGTAAAATCTAGCTAAGGAATGAGTAAATAGGTACATAAACTACACATGAATGTTTGATGGATGAGTTGAAGTAGGGAGAGATGATGTAGGGTAACATAAGGGAGCAGAGCTTAAAGGGAAATATCTCCTTGACAGTGATATAGTAGATTATGAAATTAGATTATAATATCAGATTGTCTCTCAAGAG
The DNA here is from genome assembly GCA_013400915.1 of Pardalotus punctatus. Classification (NCBI taxonomy): domain Eukaryota; kingdom Metazoa; phylum Chordata; class Aves; order Passeriformes; family Pardalotidae; genus Pardalotus; species Pardalotus punctatus. The sequence continues at coordinate 37,677 of VZTX01013925.1, read as the reverse complement.
AAGAAATAGAAACATTGTCATTTAGATAACTTCAGATACGATTGGAGAAAATACCCAAAAAGCTAAAATACGCAGCAAATATCCCAGGATTTGAGGGGACTATCTGGAAGATAAGTGATGGCAGAATCCTGTCCCTATTTTCAGTTTTCCTACCATGGAGACCCAAGGGGATGATACAGAGGATGCATCTACATTTAAACCATAATTCATTTAATGCTCTCCATATTCAAACCATAGAAATAACTGTGCAGAGGAGAGGTTTATTGAAATTCCGAGAACACCAGGCCTTATTCTCCTCACAGGAACAGGAACATTTCGAGGCCAATTTGCATTTTGTAGCCAGGGGCATCATTTGCAGGTGACTGAACAATCAATTAAAACAGCTCGAGCAGGTTTTTCTGGAAGGTTTTTTTTTTTTTTTTTTCACAGAACCAGGCCTTTGCTGCCCGTTCACAAGGTTTGGGGGA
>VZTX01013925.1:25634-37182 GCA_013400915.1 Pardalotus punctatus | reverse complement strand
CACAGAACCAGGTCATTGCTGCTCGTTCACATGGTTTGGGGCATTTTAGACATTAATAACACCATGTTTTCCTCAAGACTTGTGGTGCTGTCTTATGGATTTAGGTTTTTTTTTTTACCCAAGCTGGTGGGGGACTGAGCCCAGCTTTTCCAGCAGCCCTGGATGTGGATCAGCCTGAGGAGGGTTAGGGATCTGTGCTGCTGGAACCCTTCATAACTTTACTAATTCAAATTTATCAGCTCAACGCAGTGCAGAAACCATCACAAAATGCTCCAGCGGGAACTCCACGGCCTTGACTTTGGATAAAGCAAAACCCAGCTCTTTGAGGATGGGGAAAACGCTGGAATGGGTGGCCTAGAAAGGGCAGGGATGCCCAAATCCTGGAAATATTCAATGCCAGGTTGGACAGGGCTTGGAGCAACACAAAGTGTCCCTGCCCATGGAATGGGATGGGCTTTAATATTCCTTTCCAACCCTTCCAACCCATTCCAGGATTCTGAGGCAGCAAAACTGAACAGATTTGGGAGTCTGAATGGAATTTGGGATCACCCTGTTTACCCCGCACTGCTTCAAAAACAATCAGCTCTTGGTCCACGTGGTTTTTGTAAAATATTTTATAATTCCTCTCAGTTTTATGTTTTGATCAACTCCAGCCTCATTCCAAGAGCACTGTCAGCCTTCGGAATTTTGTAATGCAGATGCTCTGCTTTATCGATTTGGATTTAATAATTAAAGCCTTGTCCTTGTATTTACAAAACATTAGCATTTAAAGCCTCATGATTTAATTATGTCATCTATTGCTCTAGTGAAGCAATCAAGTCAATCACTGGTCACTAGGATATGTAAGGACACGTCTAAAACTACTCCTTTTATAGTTCATGAGGGGAAAAAAGCTGGAACTGAGAACATTTTTGCAAATCAAACATCTCAGTTAAAAATGTCACTCTGTATCAACTGTTATATTTTATTCTGGATCTGACAAGTTTAAGTAAGATTTGTGTGTCTGTTGAGTCATGTTTGAAACTAAAATCAATTTGGAAGCAGCAAAAAATCCAATTGCTGTCCTTTGCAGAATGTCAGAGTATCACCCTCCTGCAGCCGGACTGCCAAAAAAAATAAAGGAGAAAAGGTAAAGAAATGGAAATCGCAAATGGTCCATAGATTTTTTTACATGACAGAATAAGTGGGAATGGCTTCAAATCAAGAAAGAGAGCAGGGTTAGATGGAATATTAGGGGGAAATTGTTTCTGGCAGTGCCCAAGGCCAGGTTGGACACTGGAGCTTGGAGCAGCCTGGGCGGGGTGATGGAATGAAATCTTTAACATCCCTCCCAACCCAAACCATTCCATGCTCCCCCAACTGGAATTTTTAAATAAAAAAGGGGCTCTTTGACACGTTTCTCCAGATCCATTGCTTTACCCAAAGATTCCCAGTGCTGCCGCCTCCCTGTGTGCTGCCAGCCCCAAGGAGACCTCACCTCTGCACGTGTTTCATGTTCAGGGCTGCGTGCAGCTCCCCAAAACGAGAGCCAACAACGCTCTGAGGTGCCCAAGGCAGCTCCACCTCAGCCTGACCTGGGGGAGGAAGGAAGGAGCAAACCTTCCGAGGTGAAGCGGTTATAATTAATTTTCTCTGAAATTTTTCACAGAAAATTCGTCATTGAGGGGGGTCGTTTACTCTCCTCTCCGCAGATTTCTGAACAGCCAAGTCAAAGATGGGGGATATTTTAGAGTGAGCAACCCTGATGAGAAGGCAGCAAAATCACTGCTGCTGCAAACCCTCCCCTCACTCTGAGCCCTTTCTTCCAGCTGGGCTCAAAAAGAACTTCCCATCAAAGCCAGCAGAAAGCTACACACAATCTGAAACCTCCATCTGACCTCTTGTTTCCAAAGGGTTGTGGCTTAAACCTCTGGGTCCTTCCAGCTTCCTTTGTTGCCGTCAGAAGTTCCCTTTCAGGCGGCCTCCGTGGCTCCGGCCGCGCTCTCACGGCAGCTCCCTCCTGCTCTGCCGGGATGCCGGCGGCTCCCTGACCTTCCCTTCAAACAGAACCAGACAAAAGGGAAAGGATGAAACCAACTGAAGCAGGAGAAAGAGTCGGAGCAGGCGGCGAACCACCCGAGTGTCGGTGGGAACTGCGAGTTCCAGCAAAAAGCATTTTAACGCTTTCTCTGCAGCGCGAGGAGAGGGGGTTTTGTCCTTGCTGCGCCTTGGGATGGATTTCACATCCTCAGGGGGATGAGCACGGGCAAAACTGGCCTGGGACAAAGAGAAAAGCAACCAAAATCCCCCATCAGGGCTGGTAAGAGCTGGTTTGCAAAGTTGGGGTCTCTAAATAAGGAGGGAACTGACCTTGGAAAGGAAGGTTGCTACAAGTGCTGCTGGGAAAAAAGGTCAGGAGGAGTATTTTCATAGCTATTCGGCTTTATTGCATCAGCCAGAGGAGAAAATTTTGAGGTGTTCTTTGAAAGACAAAGCTTGGGAAAAAAGACAAAATACAAATATCAACTACGATGTTAAAATTGAGACCGTTTTTAGCATGGAAGCATCTCTGAAGACACAGGGGGAAGAAAGGTGTTACGAATGAAACTCTTAAAAATTATCTTTAAGCATAATAAGTGGGTAAGAAAGAAAGGATCAAGATCTAGTGAGTCGTTGTGGGGATACAGACATTTAGTGTCTCCTAAAATGAATCCATTTCAAGAGCACAGGCTTCTGGAGATGTCTAGAAATCCCATTTTGCGTCTCACTCCCTGATAATGTTCAAATCTGAGCATAATAACCCACTCCCAGGGCTGTGTTCTCCTGCTGCTGCCTTTTCATTTTACAGCCCCAGTTACGCACCGTTCCTCGGAGCTGAATGGAGCTTGATGTTTCCTCTGCAGAGATTATTTTCACAGTAATAATCCAAGTTTTTCATTTGCAACATCAGCCCGTCGCTGATGAGGGAATAGAACAAAAAAAATAGCATGTGTGAAGGGGCGTTTTCATTTTCCTCCTATTTGTTTGCTTTTAATTTCTCAGACATTTGTCAGAAGAGGAGATGGGTATGGAGGAACAGGTTTTTCCTGTCAGTTTTGAATGGGGTTATTTTGAGTTCTGCAGTTTTCTCCCCATCCTTTGAATCATCACAGCCATATTTTGATGTCCAAATCACTCTGCTTTATTTTTACCTTATTTGACTGAAACTGGAAGTACTACACAGTGAGTTTGGGTTGAATGCTGCCAGAAAAACAAACATTGGCATCATGAGGAGCCCCAAGAAGGGCGAAAGGCCCTTTAAAACCAACAGAAGTCTTGTTTTAAACTAATATTAGGACTTACAACTAAATCTTGTCCTTTTCGGGCTTTTATTGCAAACTAGGAGACCATTCAGAGAGAAAATGAGCTTAAGATCCACCAAATAAATTGATCAGAGAGAGAAGTTATTGAGGTTGTAGAGCGTGTAAATATTCAGTGAAAGATTTCCAACCTCCTCGAACATTGACCTTGGAAATTCCACGGAACCATCTGCTCCCGGAATCTGTAAAATCTCGGGATCAGGGAACATGGCTCTCCTAAGGGCCGGGTTCTTGGGGGAAGCAGAGCCAGGGAAGCATGACCAACAATTTCCCAGGCTGAAAATCTCTGGAGTTATCAGCAGAGATAGCGAGGGGAGGCTTTATGATGTGCAGGGCAGAGCTGATTAGAAAACTCACTTTAAATGGATGCTAAAACAGGGAGAGACGGAGCTTGGCTGGCACTCAAAATTTAAATAGAGCATAAAAGCTGTTACTTTATTATTTCACGAGGAACTAAAGGAAAGTAATCAAGAATACTTGTACACAACTTATTGTGGTAAAAAAAAAGAAAAAAAAAGAGGGACTGTAATTCAGATTTTGGATTCCAGCAGCTTTACGAACTAAAGCAGCAATAAATCCAAAAATAACAAAATGAAATAGAATTTAGGAAGCTATTTAAGGACAATTTGAATTAAACAGTGTATTAGTGAGCATTTGAGTGAATCTATGTATTTTTATATTGCTCCAGCTCTTGGTTGGGTATAAACAGCAGGATAAAATAGGAAAGTTAAACTCCTGGAAATCACAATTACAGCATTTTATAACGGCAATTTATATTTACAGTGTTCGCCGCTCAAAGCTGAAATTGTGGCAGCTCTGTCTCTTTGAAACCTGTTTACTACAAGACACATTTCCTGAAGGTTTCCACTCTGTCTCCAGTAAATATATCCCACATAGATGGCCCAAGGCTTGATCAGGACAAGGAGTTTTCTCCAAATACATTTTACACCCCTGCTTTTGGTTAAATTCAAAGCAGAAATATTTTCTCTGTGGGTACCTTGTTATTTTCTGTTATTTCCCCAGAGGAGCAGAGAGGTGTTGAGTGGTTCAGTGAAAGGTCCCTCTTGGAGGAACACGAGCTGGAATCTCAGGGTTCCTGGACTTGCTGACCTTTAATCCCCACAAACAGGTGGATGAGAAAATCTCCATGGAAATGGGGTCCTGAATGGACATTAAAGAGAGAGCAGGGGGAAGGAAGGGAGACCATTGCAGAAGTTTTACAGAAAATAATTTTTTTTTTTAATTAATGAAAAAAATGATGACGTTTACCTTAGGCACCAAGGAAAAGTTTTATTCCCTTCCACGAGAATTCCTCTCTTCTTCTGCAGAGAATTTTTATTGTTTTCCACCAGAATAAAAAGGTTTGTCAGAGCTGCTATTGAACTCCAATTGCAAACTGCCTTTAAAAGCTGAGCTCACACTAGAGGTGAATCAGAACAGCAATGGTTAATCAGCCGTATCAAATTTATAAAAGCAGCACATCAAAAGCGAGGAGGGGACCACCAGGGCACCGTTTCACTCCCGTGTTTTAATTGGAAAGCTTTCCAGGGGATAAACAGGCAGGGAGAGAGGGAGGTGTTAGGATGTCTCGCACCTCTGGCAGCGATTTCAGTCAGCGGAGGGAAGGTGTGAGACATCAAAGCCAGCTCTGTGATGGCGGTGGTGGCAGCCCACACCTCGTTTGACATCTGTAATTAGTGTCTGCAGGTGCCAGCGAGTGAGGATTCTCACTGCAGCCTTTGGGAGAGACAGCAGAGAGCTGGAGAGACTCTTCTGTTTAGCCTTGATGTGGTTTGGGGTTGAAAGCAAACACGAGTGTTAAACACAGCGCTAGGAACGACCTGGGAAAACGGGGAGGCCAAGCAGAGCTGAGGGCTGGAACAGAGACTGAGACATTTCCTTTGTGCTTTGATTTCTTCCCCAGCCCTCTCTCAGTGCTTGTCAACCTCTTCCTGCCTGCCAGAGCTGCCCCATGTCCAGGGTTCTGGTGGCTTCCCGTGTCCATCACCCACCTGAGGCAGCTCTGCTGCTTCCCAGAGGAGAAGGAGGGTCTTTCCTGCAGCTCCTTTTTCCAGCAGGATCAGTGCTGATCCCTTTCAGCATGGTCAGGACCTGTCTTTGTGGCTTTGACAGCTGCCAGCACCGTGAGTGACATCGAAAAGAGCGAACAGAATTGCCCAAAACGCTTCTCCGCTTCTGGTTTTTGTATCACATCATGGAATTTGCTGAAACTACAGTGGACAGCAAATGTTTGTCACACACAGCCAAAAAAAAAACAATCCTACCAGACCCACAGAGAAGCCAACAGCTGTAAGATGAATTTCTCAAAAATTCCTCAGCCAGAGACTGTCTTAGAGCAATTCAAGGGACACCAGGAGCCTCAGCCTGCTCTTTTCTCCAGCAATCTTTGTTTCATACCCAGATTTATCCTGTCTAAATGTTTAGAAGTAAAACTTTACATGAGACTTCCCCAATTTTTTTCCCCAGAAAGCATCTTCCCTGGGAGTATTAAAGGTGTGTCATTCTCTACTCCTCAGCTGCAAGAAAATAGAAATGGGAGGAGTGGGAAAAAAGTGAAATAAGGACAAAAATATTTCAGGTTGAATAACAGGAGAAACTCCTATTTCCTAACAGACAGATACAATAAACTTTGAAATAACAAATTGGTCAAAACACAGAAATAAATGACAGAGAACAACTCCTGCCCTGGCAGGAGATGAACTCATAGCAGAGTCACTTTTATCCATCTCCAACTTTAGATTGCACCAACAGAAGGAAAAGAGGGTATGGACATCAAAGGAAATTTCTCTAGGGAATTCAGGCTCACTATTGGCTCTCTGTCCTCAGGGATGTGGTTACGAAATGAAGAACTCCTCCTCGAGCTGCCATCATGGCAAAAGGAGAGAGAAATTCCAGTTTGGGAGATGGTGTTTGTGAGAGAGGGGGAGAGCACAGCAGATCTGAGCAGCCAGAAACGGCTCTGCTGCGGCTGGGCCAGCAGGAACCCGTGACAAGCGATACAACTTCGTTTAAGGATTAATCGCCACCTTTCAGGGCTCCCACCCGCGGGAATCCTGAAGAGAGGTTTCCTGGAAGGCAGCGTTATCCTTGTGATGTCCCAGTGGCTTCAGAAAGGGAATTGAGGCATCTTAAAAGAGCANTGACTGCTTTTTGCCCCTCGTCATTGAGGAAGAGTCACGGTCCTTTCTCTTCAGTGAGGTTTCTCTTCAGTGAGGTTCCCCGCAACATTGGTGACGGTGTGGATTTTACAATAAGTGACATTCTGCGACACAGGATCCTCTCCAAGTGCCTCTGTACTGCCCCATTTATCCATTCCTGTCAAGGGTGTGCCATTAGAATATAGGGATGGGTTTTGGGTACAGAAAACCAAAACAAGGAGTTTTCCAAGAGCTTACCTGGGGGAAAAACAGGAGCTCCGTTTTTCCGGAGGGGAAAAGCAGTGTCAAAGCGCATCCTAAAATAAAATAGTCTGGTGCTTGGAGAAAGGCAGGAAAATGCTGAGGAGATGTTCTGAACATCTTTGGAGTGCTCTGGTTTTCTCCTCTCTGTCTCGGGGTTAGCTTGTTCCCCCCAGGGGCAGATCTTTGTCAGGGATGACACAAATCTTCCCAGATTTCCAATAAAGTCTCACAACACCGACACCTTTGCAACAACAGTCAGGTCTCCTGGCAGAGCTATGTCAGCATATTTTCCCATGTCTGTGATCCAGGGGAAACAGATCCTGAAGTGGCAGAACAGCAGGAACAACCTTTCCTGCAAAATGGAAAACCGAGAAAAATATTGCTTTTCCTCACAATCCCCCGTTTTTAGGAAACAACCTCCCATAGAGGTGGTGCAGACAGCAGAAGCTTCAAACAAAATTTCCCAAAGCCAGAAACCCCAAAGAATTCACGAGGGAGAAAATCCATTTTTAGCATTTTACCAATAGATCATGTCCTTTAGAATATCCCCTTCCAAAACATCTCTGAGATTCCTCCCAAGAAGTGAAGTCACTTGGGCATCCAGGGAATTTCACATCAATAAAACAAGTCAGGCTTCTTCTGCAACTTTTATGACTACAACCATCTCCTGTCCCCCTTTTCTTTATTCCTTTCTGCTCCTCCAGTGACCTCAGCTCTGTAATCACTTCAGGCAGAAGGAAAAAAATGAAAATTACTGAGGTCTGCACCCCACAAACTGCTCCTCCTCCTCCTGCTCCCCCAATATTCCTGCAACTGGGATCTCCACTCCTGAGAATATTCTTCAGATGAAAACTAAGAATTGTGTCAGCTTCATGGAACTTCTAACCAAAAGAGGGCAGGGCTGGATGGGATCTTGGGAAGGAATTGTTCCCTGGGAGGGTGGGAAGGGGCTGGGATGGAATTCCCAGAGCAGCTGGGGCTGCCCCTGGATCCCTGGAATGCCCAAGGCCGGGTTGGACAGGGGTTGGAGCAGCCTGGGACAGTGGGAGGTGTCCCTGCCATGGCAGGGGTGGGATGGATGGGATTTAAGGTCCCTCCAACCCAGCCCAGTCTGGGATTGAGGTGAGGCAGGGCATGTTGGGCTGGGATCAATCTCTCACCGGATCCCATCTCTTCCCATTTCAGTTCCTCAATTCTCTCTGGTTCCCTGCTGCAGCGAAAGAGGATCAAAGGCACGGAGCTGCTGCGGGGTTTGGCGGCTCCTGCCCGGAGCTGGGCGCTGCCCCAGGCCCACAAACCCATCCCAGATCCCCTCCTGACCCGAGGGACCCCAGAACAGCAGCAGAGCCGCTGGGATCCCCGGCCTTGGGGTGATCTATTGAATTTTAGAGTCCCTTATGCAGATCCAGAATCAGTTTTTAAGCTCAGAATTCAATCTCTCCTGACAGTAAATTTCCTGTTTTCCAAGCACCCCAGGATCAAATTTGCAGCTCATATTCCAGGTGCTCCTTCTGTGACCCAGTTTTATGAGTTTTACATGGCCCCAAATTGAGCCAAAGCCTGAAACCCAATGACTTTTTCCCTCTTTTTGCCTGCGAAGCTGAGCTTTTCCATCAACATAATCCTGAATGGAAATCCCATATTTTAAGGTGATGTACATTTATAGAAATAGGAAAATATTAAAAGCAAATTTGTTCAGCAAGTTAAAACCCTGCTCTTAGCAGTCAGAGGTAATCAGTTTGTCATTCCACAAAATGCCAATGTGCTTGGCATGAAGCAGCTATTAAATTCCTTACTTTTCCAGTATAAAAAGCCATTCTGGAATCATGCATGAAGGCTCCTGGTACAAGAGATGGGATTCTTCCAAGCATTACATGGCATTTCAAGAAGCATTAAACTCTTACCCTCCCATTTTAAGCTCATACATGTTTCGTCAAAATCCTGATTTAGAGCAACGCAGCGAACAACAGGGTTCTGACAAAGAAAGTTGTCAAAAATAGGTGGTGAAAAACCCAAAGTGTGAGATATAAACCACTAAAACTGTGAAATATTGCATTGCATTTTTGAAATGTAGAGCAATGAGGCAGTAATTCACAATTAAATACCACATTTAACAGGCTGTGTGTTCAGAATACAACTCAATAATATAACGCATTAATAACTCAATAATATAATATCCAATATTCCAGGGAAATTAATGTTAATATTTAGCCTCTTTATTAATGGCTAAAAATGAAACCGCCATAAACTTGCACCGGGGTAGTCAGTAATGATGCATTACTCTCATTATTTCCCATTTCAAAATTAATTTTTTTGTGCTCCGTACCTGAAGTTCCCAAAGGTGCAGTTTTCTCCTCAAACGTATGGATAGAAATTTCTGGAAAAATAAACCAAATGAAACAAATAACCAGGCAAAGCCACCAATCTTTGCTGTGCTCTGCATTCACACACTGCCCTGCTCTGTTTTAGGAGCCATTTCCAGAGCTGCTCGTCATTCCCATGTGAACCAATGGTTAAAATAATTCCGTGGTTGCTTCCAGCCCGTTCCTGCTCCCACTTCCCAAAGCCTCCCCGGGCCCAAAACGAGGATGACATTTTCAAAAGTTCCCCAGGAAAAGCATTTTATACAAGTGTTTGAATTTCTGTTCGTGTTCTATATCCCCATAATTGTCAAAAAACAGATTTTGCTTGTGGCTGGAATCTGTCCAGGGCCATTTTACATCATGGAATGGGAATCATTAAGGCTGGAAAAGCCCTCTAAGGTCATCAAGTCAACCAGAACTGCCAAGGCCACCACTGACCCGTGTCCCCAGGTGCCACATTTCCACATCTTTTAAATCCCTCCAGGGATGGGGGATCCATCCCTGCCCTGAGCAGCTGTGCCAGGGCTCGAGAGCCAAATCAGAGCAGGAATTTTTCCTGATATTCCATCTAAACCTCGCCATGTGGGAATCTTTGTTTCCACAGCCTGTGGCAGCTGTGATATTTCAAAGTTTGGCGCGGAATCTGTGTTTTGGTCTGAGAGGAGCAACTGTGGAGTGTTGTAGTCGTTTCCCAGCCCTTTTTCTTCATGTGGATGTTGCACATCCCATTTCCTGCAGGTCTCCTGCCCACTCCCATCCAACTGCGAACACATTGACTCATTCATCCCAGCCGAAGGATGCAGAGAAATCCCGTAAAACATCCTACTGGTATAAAGGCTGGAACTGGGAGAAAATTCACATCCAAAAGACGTTTCCAACCATGGAATAAAAATTCTTTGAAAAGTACAATTGTTCTCTACTTAATACCTGACGTTTTCATCTCTGCCGAATTATGAACTGGTTTATTCTCTTCTAATTTTTTCTCCCTGAATTCTGGAGATGGATTGTCCTCTCAAAGTGCTGAAAGGTGCAGTTGGAATTAAAAGCACAGGTGCAGAACTGAAGGAAATATTCTATGGCACCAGCAAAGGATCCACTGCACATTTCAATATATCCTTCATATGTTTGTGTCCATTTAATAAATGGGAATTTCAGGAAAACCTCTTGTTTGAACCAAGCAGGGGGATCACCTCTCCTCCCATTCCTTGTCTGCATCAGGTTAGAGACTGCCACAAAGAGTTTTGTATTAAAAAAATAATTTGAATTTTACACTCTGGGCATTTTGGAACAGAAAGGATCCAAGTGCTCCTTCCCTGAGTTATTCCTGTTCCGAGTTTGCTCCAGATCAGCTCGTGCCCTTCAGCTGAGACACATGAAAATCAGGCACGAGGCTGCCCTGCCACATTTCTCCCAGCTCCTGAGAATTAAAACCCTTCCCATTGCACTGCTGGTTTACATTTTGTGCAGCTGTAAATTTATTCCTTGGGCAGGAACTGAAATGGAACCTGCAAGCAGAAGTTTTGGTCTTTAGACTGATTAATTCCATCAAAACATAAAAACCACGGGCTGGAGTTAACAAGGGAAATACCTGTATGACCAAAATGAGAAGTTTTCTACAATATGAGATTCTAGAGGCAGAATGCTGGAAGTGTGGTAAATCCTAAATTGAATTTAGCACAAAGACATTAGGTTCAATAAAAACTGCCACTAAGAGCATTTTTCCCATTACTATGTTGTGTCTTGAAATTACATGAAATGAATAAATGCAAAGATATCAAGAAATACTATTTAAAACATAATATCAACGGAAAGGTTTGGTTATTCTGCTTGATCCAAAATGAAATTTGAAGAGCTGATTGTAAAGGTAAGCACAATTAATTATTTCAGCCACTAGGAATTAAACCCTCACCTTTGTATTCAATCCAAGCTTCTTCCTGCCCCAGTCCTCTCCTCCATTTCCTTCTTCCCAAGACAAGATAAAAGAGGATTTTATGGATACCCGGTTATTCCCAGAAGCAGCTCCGGTGGGACAGAGGCCTCGTGGTGCCGGGACTGAGAAGAACAAAGGAACAGAACCATGGGGGATGTTGGGGTGGAGGCTGAGACACCTTCAGGGAAGAGAAATCTTCCAGGGAATCCTGCTGGGTGTGTGGGGAGGGTCACAGCATCCTCAGAACATCAACCCACAGACAGAAAAGGAAACCACAGCGCCTCGTTTGACACGTGGCAGCTCTTGTTTTGTCACAACACAGCCATCCCTTCCCTCTTCCTGCAGAACGGCTCCGAAGAGAGAAAAATACATGCGGTGCTTGTTTCTAAAAGAAATGTTTGTTATTCAAAATGTGACTTTCTCAGAGCTCCTGCCCGCTGGCCTCACTCACACCGCGACCACTGACCCACGGGTGATGCTCCCTGCCTTGGCACG
>VZTX01013925.1:7054-19091 GCA_013400915.1 Pardalotus punctatus | reverse complement strand
TTTTTTTCTCCTATTGTTTAGCACTTCCCTGAACTCATTAAAAACCCATTTCAGTCACTCTGGAACAAAACTGGAGGCTGAGAATCCTTCAAAGTGCAGAAAAAAATAATCCCTTCATCCCCAACTTGTTCTGTGTTTCAGCAGTTTTGGAATCAATAATGTTCTTTAACCATCCCTGACAGTTTGCACAGCACAACTGAAAGCTTGGCTGAATGCAGCAAATAAATGAGGCAGAACAAAAAGAAAAAACAGATTTTTCAACTGTTCCAAACATGATTTAGGTACATAAAAACCATTCAAAGAACTTGGGCTTTGTTTTTTGTAGTCAACCAAAAATGGATATTGAGGGAGAGTTGAATCACGTATTAATATTTTCTGTGAGTAATTTGAAATAAATGGATTTTAATATGAAAAATATTAAATATTTAAAGAAAAATAACAGGGTTAGTGTTCCTATGCAATAAATGAGATCATCTGCTGTTGTGGGATGTATCCCAAAGGAAATTTTTGAGGATAAAAAGCAAATTTTGCTTCCAAGTCCTATCATTTGCATTATTTAATATTTTTAATTAATATTTTGAAGGCCATTTATTCCTATTTTTGCAGTTTTTCAATCCTTAAATAACCTTTTTTCTTTGTCCTCTTCTCAGGACTATCATTCCTATTATTTTAATAATTGTCCCAAATGCAGAGTTCTTTCCCATATTTCACACTGTAAATATTCCCCAAACTTTACCCAGAATTGCTTAGATTTATTTGGTGGTGGTGGCGTTTTTCTTCTTTAATTCCCTTTTTTTTTTCCTTAAGTATTCCAATATTCAGGTATTTTTGAACCTTTCCTTCAACGTGTTCAATGAAAAAGCCCTTAATTACCCATCCAGATCAATTTTTAATTGACTTAAATGTGGCTCTACCTCAGTTCTTTCAGGCTGACACCACATTCCGTGCAAATATTCCATGATTTACCTGGAGCTGGCTTGAAAACTTGGAGACGAAAATAAAAAATTGCAGGGGAAACTTATTGTACAAAGAATGCAATCCTGATCTTGTGAATGGAGCAGAATCTCTGCTCAGAATTAGTAATAACGAGAATAATTATAATAACGACAGTAGGATAATAATGAAATACTGAAAATTATGAAAAATATTAAAAATAATAATTAAGATATTATAATGATAACAATAACAGCAACCATAATAACAACAATAATCATAATAAATAATCTGAGGACACTATGGAATGTAATTGGGGTCCAATTAAAATCAGCATTTTTTCAGAGTTTGATTTGTGCCACTCACCAAATTAATCCCGTTTTCCTTCGTCTCTTGTGGCACTTCCCAAGGTTGGAGGAGCCTCAAAACCTGTAGGAAAAACTGGAACATTTTAAAACCAGCCCAAACCTGCCATTTAGGAGGTAAAAGTCCCTATAATTTATTCAGCCACAGAAAGTACCCATAAAATAAACATGAAATGGAGGATAAGACAATTTTCCCGCTATTCCTCTGTGAGTTCTTGTGGCTTTTTCAACTTTCAATGTTTTAAAAGAGGCATTTTCCCGTCTCAGAGTAGTCAGAAGTTTGGATAAATCTCTTCTGTTTGCTGCTTCTTCCCCAGCTGCTTCAAGGCTCAGATGGAGCTTAATCATCTCTTGAAACATAGGTCAGATTTTGGGGTGAAAATCTGAAATATTCTATAAAAACCTGCATGCTGTGGTTAGAAAGCACTTCTGAAATTATGATTTTCAGCTAAAATCTTTTCCTCAGAGCCAGCAGACGCTGAAAGTTTTCGAGAGCAGAGTTGGATGAAAAAAAGCAGCTTGACTGAAAAACTGCCTTTGCAAAATGAGCATCCCTTCCCAGGCCGTGGATATTGCCAAAAGCTTCCAGAGGTAAAATAAAAAGCAGGCTGGGGGCAAACAAAACTCTCTATATTTTTTTACTTAATAGCCATAAGTTTTTTACCACGTTTCTCACCGAGAGGGAAGTGAAATTACTTTCCAAAAGAGAGCAAGGCGTTTACAGCACAATAAAATCAGATTAAAAAAGCGAAGCTCGCAATAGGAGCTGCAGAAAGAAGTTTAACACAGCCACGCACACTCACAAATCCAAGCTGGGCAGACAAGGCGAATATTCCAGGAATATTATGGAGTAAATTCAGCACTTCTGTGTCACATTTCCAGCTCTGTAAATCCTGTTTTAATAGAAAGAGTATTTATGGATTTTGGCTCGGCCCAAACTTTGATCCGTTCTCTGAACATCGTAAGAGCAGCTGTTAAGGCTCAATTCCCATCTAACCTCGACTGATGTAAAAACTCTTTATGGGAAGCAGCAGCAACCAGGCTTTCCTGCTTCTGGAAAAGGAGGAAGGAAAAGGCTGCTGGGATGGGGTAAAATACAGGAGATAAAAGCCTGTCCGTTAAGGCAAGCAGCGCCGAGCTGGAGACGGACAGACACGAGGTGTGCTGCAATCTCAGCCCCAGAAACGCTCAGATACCAGGCAGAAAGTTGCTGTCTTGGTGAATACGGCAAAGTTGGTGAAACTTGGAAATTGGGGAATGATCCAGCGGGAAAGGAACGGCGAAACCCCGTGCGGGAGGGAGTGCTGGTGCTGGAGATGGGGCAATGCCGAGGGTTGAGGAGGGGTGGAACAAGGCTCTGCATTTACCCAAAGTGTCTCTATGGCTGTGAGAGATCACTGCAGCCAGCACTGCTCTGGTGCTGTACAGAAAGGCTTTTCTCACACCCGAGCCGGTGTCAGGCACAGTTCTCACTCACCCAGTGAGCCGGACAGCCCTGGCATTCCCAGAGACAAAGAATCCAGAGTTCCTCTCTCCTGGAAGTTCCAGACATTTATTTCTGAAGGGGTCCAAGGCAGAAAGAGGGCAAGATGGCCCCGAGAGCCCCCAGTTCTAGGGACGATCTGGGGCCAGATAACAGGAGGCGGGGAGAAACCCCCTTAACCAACGGGGAGCAGGGAAGGGTAGGATTAGGGGTAGGTTACAACCAGAGGGGATTTCACAGTTTTGGGGAGATAACATTGTGTTTTCCAGGGGGTGCTCAGATCAGGAGGTTTTCCACCAGCGAGGTCCTGTTGTATTCGGACCCGCAGTGGTAGGATTGGTAGGGTGCACTGCCACAATGGGGCGGTGTTTGCTGATAAAGTTGGGAACTCCTGGATGTCAAACTCAGCATCAGAGGCCTCGTGGAGCACTCAGTGTTTGATCAGGGAGGGCAGAGGCACCGGGGAGAAGTTCCAACACAGATCCAGAGCCTGAGCAACCAACAGCAGACTGGGAGTTACCGGGAAGTCACGCCGAAAAATGATTTGCTACAATTATATGTGATGAAAACGTTCTCACCGCTCCCCACCATCTTCGTTCCCCAGTGGACAGGATTGCCCCTCAGAAAAACCCCACAGGAAAAAAACCTCTGTCTGCGGGGAGACCACGCAATATCCCAACATTTTTGGTGCCAATTCCCAACCTCACGAGTCCCAAAATATGGATTTCTGCAGGTGAGGGCCATCACTGGTGCACAGGAGCTGACTCCCAGCTCGTTTCCAGCTCCCTGCTCTGCTGCTCCAATTAGCAGACACGTCCACGCCTCATTTCAGCCTTCGTGCTGCGCTTGTTCTTTAAGAGATCCTAAAGCTTATGCTCAGCTGCACATTATGGATTGGAACGGTGTTGGAGGCATTCCAAAATCCTGGCCTGACCAAGTTATCTTGGGGGGAAAGTCACTGCAGATGAAACTCCAAAGATAATGAAGTCGAGTGTCAGCCGGAGTTGTTACTTCCTCATGAGCTGAAGCTCAGCCAGGGATCTGCTCCGAGAGGACACTGTCACCTCCCTGAAATCAAGGAGAGAAAGGGAATCAGCTCCAACGGGGGGAAATCATCTCGGGAATTGCTGGGATTTGCGCTGGTGGTGTCACAGGAAAGCGCATCCCAAAGATGTGGGGTTGGATCATTCTGATCTGCTGGGAAACGGGAAGGGTTTTTCTGGGATTCCAATTCCGTCACTGCTAATGCCAGATCTGGGTAGAACTTTACATCTTATTCTCATTTCACAAGGGTTTTATGATGCCCTCAGGGTTGTTGGGGTGTCCTGAGCAGGGCCAGGAGCGGGACTGGATGATCCCTGTGGGACCCTTCTAACACGGGATATTCTGTGATTCTTGCTACCATCAACAAATTGTTTGGGTTTTCTTTTTCTTTTGTGGATTATGATCTCCAGGCTGGCCCTGTGAGACCAATTAGCTGTTTGTAATTAATGACTGGCTGCTGCTTGTCAGAGCAGTGCCCCTTGTCCTGAGAGGAGCACCCGGGTGCTCTGCGACACCGCCCTGCTCTTTTTGATGCTTTCATAGGCACCAACACCCTTTTCTATCCTGGTAGAATTAGAATTCGTGGTCCGGTTGTCAAAGGAAAAATGAGAATCCACACAAAGACCTGTCAGTGTGGGAATTACC
Source organism: Pardalotus punctatus (assembly GCA_013400915.1). Lineage (NCBI taxonomy): Eukaryota > Metazoa > Chordata > Aves > Passeriformes > Pardalotidae > Pardalotus > Pardalotus punctatus. The sequence goes on along the minus strand of VZTX01013925.1, from coordinate 14,621 downwards.
TGTGGCTGCCACAGGTGACAAGTGTTAATGAATGTTTTTTCTGACCCTTTTCCTGTCAGCTGGGAGAGAAAAATCCCTTTTCACTCCTGACAGGGCACTCCCAGCCTCCAGCTCCTCCTTGGGCTCTCGGAGTCCTGCTGCAGCCTCAACAGCTGTGACCTCAAAGAGAAATGAGATAGGAAATAAAAAATAATTCAATGTATCTTTGTGAGAGACATTGGCAGGGAAGCAGAATTCCCGTGCTCACTCCGACGGGGTGTGTAAGAGCGCAATGTCCTTAATCCTCAGAAATTATAAAAATGTGATGATTCCAACTAAACAGCTCTGATCCCAAATGTCCAACTGATCCCAAAATCCAACAGAACTGCAGGAGCAGAGAGTCCTGACGGGACCCCCTTAACAAATAACAGCCCCCAAAAATCTGCAAAAGGGCAGCTTTAACCATTGGGATTAAACATAAAACTGACTCGGCACCTTGTACATGGAGCAGCTGAATTAACACACCTTCAACCCTGCAGGGCCAAAATTCCAGCAGCAGGGAATTCAGGGCCAAAAAAGACACATCAGATGGAAAATTAGGGAGAAATGCTGAGGGAAGTGGCCTGCGCACCCTCCACAAGTTAACTCTGGAAGTGGACAATGCAAAATTCATGAGCAAAGTTGGCAAAGATGCCTCAAACCCACCGAGGATGTGGAGCAACAAAAATAACAAGACGCTGTCTTAACAAGATGCCCTTAAATAAAAGGATTTGTGGCGGTAATAAAAAATATCAGCAAAAATAGATACAGCTTCAAACGGCAGCCGAAAGGAGCAATTCTTCCCGAGCAAAATGAGATCAAGGCAGGCTTGGAAGTAAAGATGCACACAATGAGTGTAAATGGCAAAGAGAACAACAAAATGAAGGAAAACAAGGAGATTAGCTCAGGGAAACAATAGGCAAGAAAATAAAACCAGATATAACAACTCTCTTGGGGAAAACAATATAAAATCCAAACAAAAGGAAGAGCAAAGTACGAACAAAAGACAATGGATGGAAGAAAAATGTAATTACAAAAAGGAGTCAAGATGCTGAAATACTACAGATTTAAATAACCACCCAGTCAATATAATTCCAGGAGAAAATGTTATTTTGCAGGAATAAATACAAGAACAGTGCGTCCCTCTCTAACAAAAAAAAAAAGTTATCCGGTTCCTGTGTCCTTCCCAAACATTTCTGAGCAGATTTGAATGCAGAGTTTTATTTTCCCAGACATTATCATTTGGTCTGGGTTCCCATCAATACCATTACTCACAAGGCTTTTGTGTTTTTCCTGGCATTTTGTGAGTCAGCCAACCCAGGCCAGGGATAATTGACAGGAATCACTCAGAAGGAACATTCCAGACTCAAAGCAGAGCAGAGAGACAAGTGCAGACATTCTGTTCTGCTCCTTGAAATGATACCAGGAAAAGACTGAATTCATTTTTAAGAACAGGTCATTGCTTTTTGTCTGAAACAATCAGGAGAGTCGGTTTCCTGATGGGAAAATCTGATATAAATCCAACATCTATTGAAATTAATAGGAAGAAAAGGGAAGGGGAACTTTTTGTGTTGTTTCAGAGACCTGTGAATCCCTTTCCAACACATTCATCATAAAGTTTTTTTTCTCCTAAGTGGGTATCATTTAGAGCAACTCACAGGGCACAGGTTCTGCTGACCCAACAAATCCATCTCTTTAAAATTCAGGAGTTATTTACTCCTCACTCACAGTTCTCTCTTCCCTCTTTGCAAAAGACATAAAAAACATTGAGAGAACTCACCATTCCTTCTGGGTTATCGATTGAGTGGGTTCTGTGTGGAGCAGATGCAGTTCCACGTGTGCAGCCCACTGGGATTGTCACTGCTCTGTTACATGGTTGAAAATATATCAATTTTAGAAAGGCCAATACTTCTGAAAGTGTTTTAGGCCATAAAAAGAAATGTGCACTTATCAGAACTTACATCAGGAAAGAGATAGGGAGGAGCTGGGTTATCTTTGGAGCGATAACAGCAACGGGAAGCAGAATCTGCTGAATTTCCAAACTGCAGCAGGCATTCTCCATGCACTGGAAAAGCCTCAGGCACTTCTAAATATGCTGGGTTTATTCCGTCCCATGTTGGTCTCAGAGGCTGAGCTAAAATTAGCTTTTTTTAATTTATTTTTTCAGTTAGGTGTTCAGGATCTTTCTCAGTTGTGGTGAGGACGGGTTTGCAATAACGGGGCTTCCATTTTGGCTGCTTTTAGGGGGTGCTGATGGGCTCTTTTTAACCCTCCTGCAGTGCCATATAAAAATCCACAGGAACAGCATCTCCTGGTCCAGACAATCCCCCCCGCTCTCTTACGGTGGGAGGTCTTGGCAAACAGCCCTGGTTTTATGATTATCACTTCCATAACCTCAGTTCTCTCCTCACCGACTTTGCAATTCCATATAATCCACCCTAAGCACCAAACCCCTCTTTATGAGTAACAACTTTGATGATGGCATCCAGTTCCATGTTCTCAAATTGCCCCAAACTGCAGCTCCCAAAGACCACAATTGGAAATATCTTCATTCCCAACCTCTGTTAAAGGTTGCCCAAAATGAGGAAATTAAAAAACCCGCAGGTTGACTTAATTGGGTTGTGCCAGGTTGTCTCTCTGCTCCACTCCCGTGACCCATTAAGCTACAGGGCATCATTTCCTGTTAATTAATAGGCTCAATTACAGCATTTTGAGATGAGCCTCCTTTAATTGTTACAACCAAGCAAAACCCACTGACAGCCCCAAACAGATCTGGATAAATCCTGATTGTCAGTTTAACTTCCTCTATAACCTCTTCTTGTTTTTGGAGATCTGCTTCTCACCCTGGGATTTCCTTCCACAAAAAACTGACACAGAACTGCTTGGCCAGCACATTTCTCACTTCCCAAAGCACCAATTCCTCACTCCATTAATCAAGCATGGAAAGAGCTGGCCACAAACTGGGAATACAAGCAACAGTGGAAGAAACCCTAAAAGACTGTAAAGCAAATGATGTAGAAGATTTACTTTGATGTTTCTTAATTTTGATGACCTCGAGGGCTCAGTTGCAGCCTACCTGAATTTACTTGGTATTGACGTCATTGAGACAGCCTTGGGAAACAAAAAAAAACAAAACAAAAAAAAACAAAAAAACCCAAGTCCTTGAGCAGAGTTTTTCCTTTCAGAGTGTTTTGGGCACTCTCTTTGCATGCACACCCTGGATTTGCCTGCCCTGGTGCCCCCTTCCCTTCAATCCAAAGCCTGAGAGCTGCCGAGCCAGACTTAAGAATGGGCTGCAATTAAATCCTGAGGATGCTCCATCCACACACAATTAATTCCTCAGGACAGAGAGGAGCCTGCCACATCCCACGGACAGCGCTCTCCAGGATGAGTTCCTGAGGGGAAATTACATCCCAGTGAATCAGAGCAAGAGAAGGTGCTCACTCTTTGCCATGGAAACAGGTGAAGGGACACGTTAGAGAAGGAATTGTTTCCGTGGAGAGGCTGTGGAGAGCTGGCAGGAGCAGCAGCCGGGTTGGAAAACTGAAGGTGGGAAAAGTGGAGAGTTTTGAACCAGGCCCGTGCGGGAGGGAGGAGATGCCACCTCCCTGAGCAGCTCTTGGCTGAAGCACTCCCAGCTGCTCAGACCTTCACTTTTTTGTTTGCTAAAATCAAGAGTGCTGGTTTCGTTTACTGGAATAAAACCGTGTGAGGAGGAGCGGGGACTCTGCGGAGCTGGGAACAGCCCGATCCCAACAGATTCTTCTCCTCGGCTTCCCCTGCCAGCCCCACATAAACTTCACAGGCAGAAAAACCATCCCTGAGATGAGGGCTGTAACCAACCTTCACCATCCATCCCACCACGGTGTTATCCAGAGCTCTGATCCCCATCAGCCGCTCCATCCCCGCTGCCGCCAATCCCTGTCTGACGTCCACCAACACCAGACCTGCAAAGGGAATCGGAAGGAAAGAGCATCCCTGCAATAATTCAATCTGCATAAAACACCTTTCCTGCAGCTATCACTCCCACTCCTAGTTAATTATGACATCTCCAGCAATTTCTTCATTGATTGGAAAGAGGGCATCGTTCATTTGGGGTTCTCAATCAATTGTTCTCCTCTCGGTACATTTAACTGCTGCAGAATTTTCCACAGCTATTTTGTTCTTCGCAGCTCCTTGAAAAACACCTCAGCCTCGAATTTATTTCCAGTCATTAAAGCAAAATCTTTCAAATGGACAGTATGATTTATAAAGTGGGAGAGATACTTTTATGCACTGCTTTATGGATTCTGAGCCTTCAATATTTGTTATAGCTCTTTATTCATTTGGTCTGAAAAGGCGGAAAAAAAAGCTCGTCGCTGAATAAAGAGGAAAACGATTCTCAGCTTTCAAACAATGAGCATATCAAATTAAAAACCATTTATTTCAGTGCCTCTCCTGCTGCTTTGTCACAACAGCACCGTTGTGGAGCCTTCAGGTGGCACACGGATATTCTGTGGCTCTGAGGGACAAACTGGAAGTGAGGGATTGGCAGAGCCCAGAGGAATCCTCAAACTCCGGAGTGGGATTAAACTGCAAAGTTCGTGGTTTTCCTCATAGAATCACAGAAAGGTTTGGGTTGGAAGGGACCTTAAATCCCATCCCATCCCACCCTGCCATGGCAGGGACACCTCCCACTGTCCCAGTTTGTCCCCCGCCCTGTCCAGCCTGGCCTTGGGCACTGCCAGGGATCCAGGGGCAGCCACAGCTGCTCTGGACACCCTGTGCCAGGGCCTGCCCCCCCTCCCAGGGAAGGATTTATTCCCAATTTATTCCCAATATCTGATCCACACCTTCTCTCTCTGCCAGCTTTAAGCCATTCCCCCCTTTCCTGTCATTACCTGCTCTTCTCCAAGGTCTCTCTCCATCTTTCTCGTAGCTCCCTTCAGGCCACAACAGTTCACCCTAAGCCTTCTCCTCTCCAGCTGAACAATCCCAACTCTCCCAGCCTTTCCTCAGCAGAGCCTCTCCATCCCTCTGATATCCTGGTGCCTCCTTTGGCATGGCTCCAGCAGCTCCCTGACTCTGGAGCCAAGGCATTCCAACATCTCCAGGAGGCTGAAGGCCTCCCCCCTTCCCTGGGAAAGGCAGCACAGCTGCTTTGGTGCTCAAATCATCCTTCACTCCTCCATCTCCTCACAGACCCAAATATCCCAACCACATCCATCTTTCTCCAGAGACCTGGAACAATTTGCTCAGTCATCCATCCCAGCCCGAAGATCTTCATCTCCCCTCCTCCTGGCCAGCTGACATTGCTGCTGCCCGAGCCTCGTGCCCAGTCCAGGAGGATCTTGGCCATTCATCCTCTCTCCTGTTTCTCCCTTTTCCCTTCCCAGATAACTCTCACTCACCCCTTTCCATCCATCCATCCATCCATCCATCCATCCATCCATCCATCCAGCCTCCTGACTTTTCCAGTGTTTTCCACCTAAGCTATTTTCATCTAATCTTTCCTGGGACTGCTGGCTCAGGATGGCTCTGCTTTCAGACCTCATTTATCACATCACCACATGGCAGTTTCACCTGATTTCTGGGAATTATTCAAATTTGCTCTTCGTTGTTTTAAAAATCTATTATGAACCTCTCGACTCCCCTGCATTGTGCGAAGAAAAATAATTATAAAAATACCCACTCTCTTTAATACCAATAATTTGTCATCTACTGAGAATTTTTTTCTAGGTATAATAGTAGTTTAACTCATTAACTTTATGCTAAGTACAGCAATTTTTCTGTCTCCTACCCAAATATTTCTAATAGCAATGATACAGCTTAGATAAAGTGATTTAAGTTGTACATACAGCGTGCTTATGCAATTAATTACCTCCAAGATTGAGCTCCAATCTTTCACTTCCAATTACGCTTTCATATTTCTGATGATCACCCTGCAAGAGCTCCTCTTCAGTTCCATAATCCAGTTTGACACGAAACCACTCCCGAGTGGCAGGGAGGACGAAGGAGCCGCATGCCTGGGTGCGATGGGGAAATCGGTTAAGAGGCTCTGCCTTCATAGGGGGTGCCAGGAGAAAAAAATCTTGTTGTGTTTGTGCAGCAGCAGCCGCACTTCAGCTGCTGCCATGGAGGGAACACGGAGCGAGCTGCACGCAGGGAATTGCCCAGGGAAGGGGTTTGGGAGGGCTGGGCAGGATGCAGCGGCTCCAGGGAGGGAATTGCCCTGTGCCCATCCACACTGGTGCCTTATCGGCTGGTAAAAATAGGAAAAATAAAAATAGACACAGCAGTAAAGGGAAAAGGGGATTTACCTGGGTTTGATAGGATCCTAGGTGCTCAGCTTGTCAAAGGTGGAACACGCCGAGCAGCACCGTACAACGCGGAGAGAATTTTATGGACTCCACAAAATTAGCATATCTACCTAAAATCCCCCAATAAGAAACTCAATAAATGAAGTAATTGTCCCCCTATTCTAATTACCCCCCCTAAATGAAACTACAGCCGAGTTTACAAAAATACATCCCAGAGATGAGGCTCCATCCAAGGTTGGAGCCTCTGGTTCTGAGATAGTGAAAATGTTTTTTCTTCTTCTCTTTGCAAGAGATAAATATCAGACTACGAGTTATAACCATCCAAGGTTGAAGTACAAGGAGTGTTTGTGAAGGGTACAAGGAGTGTGTATAGAGGGTACCAGGGAAGGGAAAGGGCATAAAAACGTATAAAAAGGGTATAAAAAGAAAAGACAAAAGTCACCGGTACCCCCACCCTGCACAGCTCCCCCAGGAGCTGCAGCAGCAGGGCCAGGAGGGCTCTGCTCACCCCGGAGCTCCTGCCTTGCCTTGCCAGGCGTTTAGGGTGCTCTCAGTTTTGGGGAGCTCTTCTTTGAGCCCTGCCTCACTGCCCAGCCCCTTGGAATGTGGAGATGGGAAAGCCCCGGGAGAGCTCTGCCCACTGTCCAGAGCGCAGCGATTCCCTGAGTGCAACACAAACCTTCTCCAGAGTCAGAAACTCCCAGATTTAAGGTTTTGGCTTCCTAGAGGAACACCTATAAACTGAACATTAAATCCCACCCCTGGCAGTGTCCAGGGCCAGGTTGGACAGGGCTTGGAGCAGCCTGGGATAGGGGAAGGTGTCCCTGCCCATGGCAGGGATAGCACTGGATGGGCTTTAAAATCCCATTCAGCCCAAACCATTCCCTGACTATAAAAAAACAAAAAATATAAATAAATACAACTTATTCACGGTGTGATTCAAAGCCAGCTGAAACCAGAACACTCCTGTTACAAACAGCTACACCGCTTGTGTTTAACCCATTTATCAAACAACGGCTGGGAACGAGATGTTTGGGGACCGAAGGAGAGCCCAGCGCCGCATGTGGAGGATTCGGGGTGCCGTAGAAATCTCTGCGATGTGCCGGCGATTTGGACAGAGCTCTCCAGAGTCCAGTCCCAGAGCATGCAGGTTTTTTGGGGAAACAGGGTGGGGGAGGGAAGCCTGCAGGCAGGAGAGAGAGGGAGAGGAAAACCCCAAAGGGGCAGAGGGAGGCAGAGAGCAGAAGAGA
>VZTX01013922.1:0-160801 GCA_013400915.1 Pardalotus punctatus | reverse complement strand
GTGATGTAGCGGCAGGCAGGCAGGCGCTGTAGCAGGACAGGCAGAGCAGTGGCGGGCAANCTAGTGCCAGGAATGGGGAAAAATTCCACACCCCTCAACCTCCAACAGTACTGTTATGTCTAGTAAATTCAACCTGATCTTTAAAACAGAAAGACACTTCTCCAGGTTTACTGGGGCTCTATTATTGTTATCTTCAATAAGGATATTGAATAACTAGTTGGACTGTCTTGAGGGAAATACATATGTGTAGTGATCGACATTGCTTGAGCCCAGATGAGTATGTTTTAGCCAAGTTTCGTAAGCTGTTTGTTGGTTTTTTTAGTGTGTTTTCTCTGACAAACACACAGATGAAGGCAGTGTTGTACATATTTTATGTTACCTAATAAATATTTTATTAGCCTTATGAATCAGGTTAGAGGGAAAGAATAGAAAATTAATAGTTTATGTTAAGCTGATGTCAGAAGGCATGTAACTCTTAGAGCTAATATATTTGCCACATTTCCCAGCTGGCAATCAAATTGTTTTGGATCTGCACAGCACTTCACCATTGCTAGGCCATTTCCCTCTGTGTACGTAATATTTATCATTACTGTGTTCATTAAATCAGCATCCTTTAACAGATTTTCATGTTGCTTCAGTTCTCCTTGTGCAATGATTGTCTCATGTCTTGTCTACCTGGGTGTTCCTTATCTGTTAGAGGAAGACAAAGAGTGAAAGAAGCAGCAGTACTCTGATGCTGAAGTCACAGTGAGCAGGAAGTCTTGCTCGCTATGTTTGTCTGTGAGTGCCTCATGCCACTGCCTCTCGAAGACCAGCAAGAACTCATATTACACTCCATACATGTGTCACAATCATGGCAACTCCCTTAAATTACCAGCTTTGTATTCTGTCCCCATGTGGACACAGATCTAAAGCCTGCTGAATTCCTTGAGAGTTGGTTTGTCAAGCTCAGATAGTCTTTATTATCCACGAAAGAGTCAGGAGAAGAGCATGTCAGAAGAACGTAGATATACAGGAGGAGTTTCTCTCAGCTAGTCACAAGCAGGGAGTACATGCAAGGACCAAAGCAGAGAGAGACAAAAGTATTTTGGACATCCTTAGGAGATCCAGAGGTAGATGTCCTTTATGTAACACCTACTGAAAATGTCATGGAAGTACAGAAATCCTGGGAGACATATTCTACTGTGAATCAGTGGCAAACAAAGAATTGTGAAGGTTTTCTCTTGTTCAGTCCTCTTTGAAATAGCCCAAGTACAAGCCTTCAACACTCAAGCAGTCAAAACATCTAAGCTGTTTGCAGAAGCTAAGCATGTGTTTTACTGCCAGGCAACTGGGATTCTGGTTTTTTGCTTCCTTTAGTCTGTGCCTAACCCATCTTCACTGGAAACACAGTGGTGAGAGAGTGGAAACACTTTAACAGAATTTGCAAAGAGGGGAATGATGTGATACTAAACCTGACTCACAGTAAACCCACTAAGCCCGGTGGAAAGCCTTAGTTATGGTTTTGAGACCTTAGATTTGGTATTGAAAAATATGCCAAGAATAGCTAAAAAATGAGGCAATTTCTGCCATACTGAGGATTTTCCATAGAGAATTCCTGTGCAAGGTCTGCCAGCATCTGATGTGCTTAGCCTACTGTAGGAAGGCTGTCTGAATCACCACTCTCTGTCCTGTGCTTTTCATTCGCTCACTTCTGGACGCAATCCATGTCCCTGATGTCCCTCCATTGATTTCAACTTGCACTGGATTGAGCCCAGCAGTTGCCTAAGCATATTAATTTCATGGTTGTTTGTGGTTATGTTTTGGAGATTATAAGGGTACAGACTGCTATAAATATCTTTATAGTTTGGCCTTATAAAAATGCAGTGCCTTTACCATGTTCTCATGGTATAATTATTGTCATTATCGAGTTACACCTTTTAAATCACTCTGTGGTTTAAAAGTAGAAAAAATTCCTTAGAAAAACATAATAGCCTCCTCCATGGAAGAATATAATTTAATGACAAGTTATTAGGTATGGAGCATTATGAGTTGGCTTGTGAGCATTTAGCCTAATCCACTAGCCAGTGCCAGTCCCAGCATGTGGGTCTCAGGTCACAGTATTCCATACTCAGAAGTTTCTTTAAGCTCTGTGAAAAGCTGTGCTAAGTAGAACAGTGACTATGCCCATATGTCACTAACTATATATGGAGGCAAGGTTTGAGAACAGGGAGCTAAAAAGGGTTCACGTTTTCTTGGCTACTGTATCAAACAGCTTTACATCAACATCTTCAAGTTACATCTAGCCTTGACCTTCAGTGTCTGACTTGGGACTTTCCAGACTGATGTTCTTTAAATGAATGGTATCAAGAGCTTAGAGCCCAGAGTCTGGTCTCTTTTGTTTGGGCTACTATAGGATTGCACATACAATTGCACTGTGTGTTAAAAGAACCACAAATAAGCTCAAGTGCCCAGTTAAGTGCCTTGGCACATCCCTTCAAACCCCACCAAGGAGCTGTTTCGGTCAGAAATACCTGATTTCTGTATATCTGTGAACCTTCCATTAAAATCCAGACTAATTTCTGCTGCTGCACACAAGCTCAGATGTTCAGTTGCTGTTGGCTCCAACCTTAAGATCCAAAAATGTGCTCAGGCATCTTCACCTGCAGGACCCAATTTTACTGGTGTTCCCAGGGCTAGTGGTTTCTTTCAGGCTGTGCACCAGACAGCAGTGATTAGGATTAAGAACAATCTCACGGCCCTCCACTGCCTGATTTAGTAAGAATTTGCCTTCCAGTTTTCCACTTCTGGCCTGCATTGCTCATTTTGCTGAAGCCCCTCTCCTCCACATGAAAAACTTAGTCTTTGTTAAAGCAAATTGCTTTTTACTGGGGTCTTAGTGCTGTTGCAAATCTAGCCACAGGTGATATGTGTGGTAGCTCCCTACATCAGTGTCTATGAAGCATTTTAATCCAAGTCACACTTTGATCCTTTGAGAACATTGTCCCTCCTTGCAACAGTGGAGGGGTGCAGTGATAGCTGGGGAAAGTATCCTTTGTACCATGTGTGTTGCCTGCAGTACTTCAGCAGTCAGTATTTCATGGGTGAAAAGTGCAGCCCTAGTAATTTAGGGGCAGCAGAGGAGCTCTGCAGTGCTGCTCTGAAAGATCTTAAGCTTTCTAGAAAATTTGTAACTGGAATGACTGGAAAAGATGGTGCTTGCCTAGACCAGCGGCACAGCTTATCTTTTCAGCAAATTTCCTGAAGGGTCTAGACAGCCAAATCTTTTTCACAAGTGGGTCACTGACACCACCTGCATGTGGCATCTGACTTGGCAACAAAAGTCACAGTAGGTGTGCTGCCCACATGAGTTGTAATGTGCTTCCAATCCCAGAAGACAAATTCATCTTTGACAGGTAAGAACTGGTCACCTGAACATTGAAGTTAATACTGTTTGGTGCATTGTGGTGGCTGTGCTAACTGGGAAGTTGCCATGCTGTTGGGTTGGCTCTGGAGGGACCTCTGCAGAGCCCTGAGTAGCCAAGCAGGATGCCCTTGGTATTAGCACTCTGGGCAAGCGCAAAATGCCAGAGTGTGGAGCCAGCACTATCACACTGAGATTCATCTGATCTGTCATATTTAGAGGTGTCTCCCAGCCTTCTCCTTGTCATAAAGTTTTAAAGCCTCACTGCTGTCATTACATTTATTTATGCATGATGCCAGTGATGATTACTATCCCTGATTCATGGAGAGAGAGATGAAATTCAGAGAAACACAGGGCATGTTTCATATGTCCAAGTTGCACATTAAACAAAGCACAATCTTAGTGTTATCTGAGCTATCTTGGGATCAGGCAAGCTGTGTTAGCTGAAGTATGTGCTTGGATTAATTAGCAGCCTGGGCACAATGGAAGTATTGCTTTGAAAATGTATGTTAGCACCTCTGTGTATGGCTTTTAGAAATATTATATTGCTTAAAGTTTATAGAATGACTTTTAGCCCTGTTCTGCAATGTGCTATGGGAGCATAAGCAATGTAAGTGACCCTGCTCTCCTCACATGAAGAGTGGATGGCCAAGCAGGAGCCTTTCAAGTTCCTGGCTAGCACTTTGACCACTGTGAATTCTTTCCATAAAGACTATTCACGGGGGACTGTTCACAGTGACTTGTAAGAGGGTTTTTCAAGGGGCTAATTACATCTCAGTCCTGCTATGGAAGCTTATTCCCTCAGATTCCCTTATGTTGTGAAGGTTTCTTTCTTATACCCATTCTCTCTCCTTTTTTTTTTTTTTTTCTTTTTTTTTTTTTGCTGTGAAACATTCGCTGGCATGACTCAGACATTTATTTTGCCTTGCACAGCATTCAAAATGCAAATTGCAGCTTGAAGAGTTTGTTGGAGCATGATGCTCCAAATGGAATAATGGATTTGTTCCCTCAGTTGAAGGAGCTAGAAGGAATCAGTTAAAGACCTCTGCCTAGGTGAAGTCTGGTAGGTAACATAGGTGTTTCTGCACTGTATTTTCAGCCTGACAGCTCCCTAAGGAAAAAGTGGTTGTAATTATTTTTTTAAATTATCTTCAGGTTTATTATCCTGTGCTCACACATGCACTCTTTAGTTTTTACAATTTCAGACAAGTAACTGCTTCTCTAGCAAAGCTTCGTGATGAATATTCCCTCTTGATTTGTTTTTAATTGGAGTGTTCCTACATCTTTGGTGTGTTCATACATAATTTAAAGAAAGCATCAGCTCTCTTCCTACTGTCAGGTTGGCTGCACATGGATTTACAGTATATAGTTCATCTCTCCTTCTCCGTGTGCGGGCTTATGCTATTTTGGACATGTGCCTGGCTCTGGCTTTCAAATACATGGCTGAAGGGGGAACCATGTCCATTGTACCAAGCTGATGCTTATAATGAGACAGAAGTCACCTTCTTATCCTTTCCCGTCCCCTATCAATCTCAATTTCTAATAGTTTTTTTCACCGTCCATGAAGAAATCAGGAACGTACAGTATCACATTAGGGGTGAGGAATGAAGAGCACTGGGGGTTTGTCTGCATTGTACCCTGCGTGGTGCACATTAGAGCAACACCTAAAAACACCCAAGTAAATGCTGAGCAAACTAGCTGGGATACAGAAATGTACCTGATCATGATAGAATGGGCTAATTCCTTCTCCTCTAGAAGAGTGTCAAACAGTATTAGGCTCTGTATCAAGAAGATCTAGGTCTCAGCACAAAGGGAGACCAAATAGTAGAAAATAATCTGTTTTCTGATGACAGCTTTCTCTGAAGCACTAGCTGGTTTTTACAGTTTTTAATTAACAGGAGAAGCATGATCAAGTCCTTAGTGCCATGCTCTGGCTAACTGGAATTAGATTACTGTAATGAGTTCATTTCAAGATGCTCCAGTGTGTCAGCACCACACTGCAGCCTGCTCTCTATTATGGCTAAGACCCTTGGTGACAAAGGGAGACAAAGGAAAATTCCACCATGGGAATTCAGGTATGTCTTCCATGGCTCATCCTTTTTACCCAGGGTGTTTGGCACTTTGGGAGCATTTATATGTTGATATTCTTTAGTTCTGCTCATCCCACTGCATCATTACCCTTTTTGTTTATTTGGTATGGTCTTCCGAGAAACAGGCTGATGGCTGAATCAATTTTTTAATAGATAAGCAAAATAATACATATCAGTCAGTTGCTCTTTCTTTTTGCTTGATCAAAAGGCTTAATTCATTAATGCATTCAGGCTGTAAACTTTCAGTTCACAAAAGTGTAACAAGAGCTCATTATCTTTTCAGGTATTCATACAGCACAGTATGGAAATATGTTATTAACTTTATTGAATATGTACATAGAATTGGAGAGTTGTGGTACAAGTAAATGTATTTGACTTTGCAAAATTATTTAAACCTAACTCAAATAATGAGATCAACAGGCACAACAAATGGAGAACAAGTGCACACATATACTGTTTAAGTAAGTTGATATCCTATGATGTCACCTGCCTAGTGGGTGAAGAGAAGATGGTAGGTGTATTTTTCTGGATTTTAATAAGGCTTTTGGTACTGCCCTCCACAACATCCTTTTGGACAAGTTGCCCAGCTGTGGGATGAATGGTGTGCTGGATGATGAACTGGCTGAAGGGCAGAGCTCAAGAAGTTGTAGTGAATGGGGCTACATCTGGCTGGTGTCCAGGCACCAACAGTGTTCCTCAGGGTTCAATCCAAGGGTCAGTGCTGTTCAATATATTTATCAATGGTCTGGATGCAGGAGTTAAATGTACAATTAGCAAGTTTGCTAATGATACCAAACTGGGAGGTGCTGTTGACTCTCCTCAGGGACATGAGAACTTGCAGAGGGATCTAGATAGACTGGAGCATTGGGCTGTGATTAATGGCATGAAATTTAAGAAGTTGAAATGCTGGATTCTGCACATGCTCAGTTCACACCAAGCACGAAGTGGTCCCCTGTTGCTGAGGAATTCTGTCCATTTGTTCTAGCCAGGGCACCAGGAGGCTGGTTCAGCTTAACAGAGAATATCATGACATATATTTCTTGCTAGTGATCCTGTGACTGTGCTGTATGTGTATGAAGCGGGTGCAGAGCACCAAAGTGCTCTCTGTCACCATTTCAGATTAATGTCATGGAGATCTATGTATTCATAGATCTCCATGACATTAATCTGAAATGGTGACAGAGAGCGCTTTGGTGCTCTGTGCCTGCCAAACATCACTTAATTACTCAGAGCCCTTTTCCTCTTATCTGCTTTGTTAAATAATGCAGTGTAACTGCATATGGTAGCTCAGGTTATTGGTCTGTGAGTTCAGTGTTTGCTGTGGTGCAATGTTATGTGCAGAGTCTGTGATGTGTATGCTGCAGTTCCCATCTGCAGCAAAGGCAGATGTGAGAGGCATCTGGAAAGCAAGTAGTGTTGAACCAGCCAAAGAGCAAACTGCTGGTTTTGATGCTAAAAATGTTCAGGTTTAGCACTTCTAAGTGGTACAGAAGGATGTTTGCGTCAGTCTTGTCTCATCTAGTTCTCTCTCTGATTTGTAATTAAATATATTAGAGTAGGTGACTTTTTCCAACCCAGTGCAGCACATTCAGCAAACTCCTTGCAGAAAAATTTCTTCTTGATGATGCTACAGTTCAGTGTAACAAGTGCAAGTCTGTTATAATTTAATAACTATATCACTGCTGATCTTGAATTACTTTAATGGTCATAAGTCAGTTTCTAGCAGAGAAGTGGTGGTAGCTAGAGTTGCTTGTGCCCTTTGTTGCTTGCCTCATCAGTACAGCCATTGTAGAATAAGCCACAGACACTTGGCAGTTCTCCTAGACGCCAAGGAGGTCCCCTAGGACTCAGAGGAAGTCAGAAATATGTGACAGAAAAGTGCTTTGTCATATGGGTAAGAGTTTCTTCAAGGCCATCTCAAATTCTCCATCAGTGTCAAATTCACTCTGAAAAAGTAAAAAAAAAAAAGATAAATACAGAAAGAAAGGAACTTTTCATGTAAGATCATGGTCAGTTTATTTATTTATTCTAGCAGGATCTTCATTTGCTGATGAATATATCCATTTCCAAGTCAAAGCTTGTTCACTTCAACATGGGTCTGAACCCAAACCAGCATCTTGGTCTTCTAACTTCAACCTTTAAAGTAGTTTGAACAATGTGTTTATGTTAACTGAAGCAAAACCATATATACAGCCGCACACGACCACGGAAAACTAGAATTTGAGTTCAGAGGCCCCATGTTGTGCCAAAGGCCCATTTTCATCAGTTTGTTGAGAATTTATTTGCTTTTCTTGTTTTCTTGCCACTTTCTTAATCTGTGATCACACTTCCTCCTTCCACTCATGCTTCATTGTTAGCTTATGCCTTCAGTTCTCATCTCTCTGTTTTCTTTGGTCGAGGGTTAAGAGCTCCAAACAAAGATTAAAAGAATTTTATCAATATTATCAGTTGATTCTGCTTCAATTGGCAACTCCTGTGCTTTTCAAGGATGATATTTGATGTACTGTGCTGGCTTTCTTCTTTTCAGAGTTATTTGGGGAACTTTCTCCAAATTCTTTGCTGGTATTAAATTATCCTAGTCATCTCATCTCCTAAGATAGAGGAGCATGCATTTATTTTAAGAAATTACATAATGGCATATTCTTCAGGTGGCTTCATGTCTCTTTCACTGTTTTCACTTTGGTTTTTGTAATTTCTCTCATTTTTCTCTGAGATAGAACCATCTCTTCTGCACTTGTGTATTCTGTGTTCTCCATGATTTGAAATGATCCCTTTGGAGTCAGGTTCTGCAGTATGGTGATTTGTCTGGTTCAGGCAAGACCTGGAGAATTTGATCCTGCGTGTAAACTAAAACTCACATTCTACAAGAATGTAGCTGTAACTTTTTTTACATGCTGGGATTTATCCTGTGGCATGGCTGTAATGCTAAGCTCAGCAAAACTTCTATTACTCTTAAATGATTTAACGATAATGTATGGCAAAGTGAGTCCTGGTCTTCATGAGGTTATGTCAGATTTTTCAAGTAGGATAGAAGAGAATACTCTTTCCACTGGAAATTACCTACAGTGACCATCCAGTCCAATGGCCTGATCAATTTAGGGCTTTTATGTTTAAGAAAGTACGTACAGAACATGTGCTGCCTTGGCCATTCATGTGTATTTTGGCACACCCTTTGATTGATTCCCTCTAACTTGAGGTCCAGTTTATCCATTATTCCTTGCAGAGACATACCATCTGAGATCCTGAAAAGTATTTAGATGCATGGTTCTTGCTTAAGGCGGAACTCCATTGATTTTAGCCAAAGTTCACAAGCGGGATAAGACTGAAATCGATGCTGTTCAGATATGGAGCTCAGAAAGACAAAGACAAGCCTGTTGGCTCTGACCCGCAGGCACTTGTATAAGTCTTTTATTTTCAGCATGTGAGCAGCCCTGTGCCTTTTCTACACTTCTCAAAGCATAGGTCCAGATTGCTATTCAGGGCATCATCTGCACACCTACCAGAACCCTGAAATGTGAGAAATAAAGTAGCAGTCACCTGTGTAACTCTGTCTTGAAAAGTAAATCTAAGCACAAGCACTGTTTTATGTTTGATAATGTGTTATTAGCAGAACTCCTCTTGCCTATGGTTCATGCCAACAACTCTGGCACAAAGTGCCACTACCAGTGATGTTCATACTCTCTGATTGCATACAGTACTGTATAGCCTTAAAGATGCAGGCCAGTACAATAACATGTTGCTAATGCAATAAACATGGACTTGAAATAAAGTTTTAAAACAGAAAAAAATAATTTAATGGCTGTGAGTCAAGGGTCAAGTCTAAGTTTTCCAAAGAGTCAACAACTGGTCTTCTGCCAGATCTTCTGGTTCACCCATAGACTGGTTTCCATTCAACTATGTTGGCATCTCTCTGGTAATGCCATGACTCTCTGCCAAATTTATCTCATATTACAAAATCCTTAACACTGGGCTGGAAGAGGTTGAAAGATCTCTCTTGATCTTACAGGAAAGGACCTTTATTTCAACATGGCTATGAGTTTGCTATTTCTCTTTTCATCAGTGCTGTCCTGCCATGTCTGGTATATTTATCGTGAGTTTCAAAGTATTTCATGTCCTGTATGATGGGACCTAAAATATAAAAATAGTGCTGATGTCCCAACTCTAATTTTCAAGTGATTAAACAAGAATTTCAGCCTTCATTTAAAAAACACATTTCTAGGCTCAGCATTGTTGAGAAGTAATTGGAAATACTGTTTGAAGCACTTGAAAACTACTGGAAGTGAAAAATATTGGAAGTGCTTATATACTCTGCAAACCAAGAAATCAGAATATGCTAGAAAATAGAGCTCACTCTTTCTTTAACTCAAGTCCCATGGGTTTTAAGTTAATCTTGAGATTTAGGAAGAAGAGCAGTCAAGACTTTCTCTTTGACTGTCTGTTTTCCACAATTACTTACAGTGTTCTGTTATTCAAACCTCTCGTCAAGTCAAGTGGATCAAATGGAGGATGTGTGTTTGGCTTAGCACCCTCCTTTGCTGAGTTTCAGGTTAAAGGGGACCCACAAAGGGAGTTTCGTACCCATTGGTGTTTCTCTTCCACAGCCAGGCCACCCCACTTCACCTTTTTTATTTCCATTTAGAAAAGCTCAAGAGGTTCTCCCTGTTTTTCTTAAGTTTACTGCATTTCCCTTTGTGGTTGCAAAGATTACCCTGCCCTAGTTTTCCTTAAAAAATTGCTGACAGTGTGCCATCTGCAGCCCTTGTAGCATGGCTGGGGCAATGCTCAGCATTTACAAAGGAATGTTTTTCTCTCAGATGTTTGAATTCAAACCATACTGTTGTCAAACTGTACCATGTTTTTATTTATGAAATAAATAAAACTTTATTTCCTGATGTCTTATTTTTTAAAAAATGAAGGTTTATTTAAAATATTAGGCTTTGTGTTTACTCTCAGATCAGGGATGACTTTTACTCCATATAGTTCAAGTGCAAGTGTAGTGCTTCTGTGCCATGCAACACATGAGAATGAAGAAGTGCTGTGGGCTCCCTGCACTGGGCATCTGTGCTCAGCTGTACTTGGTCTGACTGGGCACAAGTCTTCATTGCCCTGCAATGGCATCTGATTTGTATGAGCAGAAGTGAAAGGTGAGATCTGTCACGACAGTCAGATTTGGTAAAGTGTCCTAAGCAGCTTGAAAGGCTCTCTTTCAGAATGGCTTTAGGAAAGTTAAAGCAAACTTGATGAGGTTTTGAAGCTGGCAAACTTTTGGGAGATAGGCTCATCATCACCTCACTCTGTGGTGAGCAATTTGGGCTGGAACCTTATCAGCTCTGGAGCAATGTTTTCTCATACAAAAGGGTTACCTCAACATTAGAAGTGGATGCTGCAGCTTAGATAAAAACTTAGATAATATCTAAGTTCAGTTCAGCTGTCCTAGGACTTCACAAGAACCACTCTTTCTCTGCCTCCTTTTTGGGGTTTTTTTTGGTCCACATCCCATTTCTGCCTTCCCCCAAGATACATTCTGTTTCCCACCCACACCTTTCCTCATCTGAGAATTACTTAACTTTCTGAAGAGGAGTCCTGTGAAATGTATCCTACACAGATGCACTGCTAGGGTGGAGCTGGGAATAGAGCATGGGTGGAAACAAGGGACTGGGACAGGGATGAGGGAGAAAGGAGGCATGAGCCAGCAGTGTGCCCAGGTGGCAGAAAAGGCCAAAGGCATCCTGGTCTGTATGAAAAATAGTGTGTCAAGCAGTACTAGGGAAGCAACTGTCCCTCAGTACTTGGCACTGGTGAAGCTGCACCTCAGATTCTGTGTCCAGTTTGGGCCCCTCAGGAGAAAAACGATGTTGAGATGCTGGAGTCAGTCCAGAGAAGGGCAATGGGAATGGTCTGGAGCACAAGTCCTATGAGGAGCAGCTGAGAGAACTGGAGTTGTTAAGCCCGGAGAAGAGCAGGCTCAGGGGCGACCTTATCACCCTCTACAGCTACCTGAATGGAGGGTGTAGCAAGGTGAGGGTCAGGTTCTTCTCCTAGGCAACCAGTGACAGGACAAGAGGAAATGTCCTTGAGCTGTGTCAGGGGAGATTTAGGTTGGACATCAGGAAGAATTTTTTTTCACTGAAAGGATGATTAGACATTAGAATGGACTGTCCAGGGAGATGGTGGAGTCATCATCCCTGGAGATGTTCAAGAAATGACTGGACATTAGTACTATGATGTAGTTGTAATGATGGTGTCCAGTCACAGGTTGAACTCAATGATCTTGGAGGTCTTTTGCAACCTTAATGATTCTATGATTCTATGACATGGGAAAATATGAAAGTGCAACTCCAGGACAAGAGACCAGAACTGCTCTTTTCAGTGGCTCTGTGAATACAAATCAGCTTAAGATGATATTGTACTGTCCCCTCAGAGCCCTTCATAGGCCCATGGTATGCATGGAGAATGAAGAGCAGCCTAAGTAGTCAAGATAAAGTTGCGTGGGAGATGGGTTGCCATCTAGAGCAGGTATTCTCAGAGATGATCCTGCTATGCCTAGTTTTAGTGCCCAGCCTTTTCCACTGATTCCCTGGCATTCATGCCTTCTTTTCTGGTGCTCTAGTGTTTGGAGTTCCTTTGGCTTCCTTTGCCTGTCTACCAGTGTCAGTGAACAAGCTTCTCCATCTTCCCTAAGCTTATCAAATTCTCTTTCTCACTGTTACCTACATTTCTCAGCAATTGGCTCTTGCAGAACTCCCTAATCACCTTCCTGGTCTCTGAGAGGGTTTGTTTGTGTGCAAATTAATAAGTTGTTGCAAGTAAAATCAATAAAGAACAAGGCTATGGCAATGCAAAACCTATTATTCATTTATTGGACAAATGCTCATGCTTGAAGGTATGCTTGTAAACATGCTAAAATGCTTGGAATATGGAAAATTCACTGGCTGACACCAATGTTTTCTATGAAGCCTTGCAACCTTAAATTGGTACATGGGATCATCATGGCCCTTAAACCAGCCCCACCAAAGCTACTGCAAATTCATCAACTCAGAAACTGAACCCTAAATTCTGGCTTTTCAAGAGTGAAAATCCTACATCAGATCTTCCTGAAATAGATCAATAGTCCTTCTCTTTGGATTACAGCTGCACAAGTGCTGTGCAGTGTTGAAACATGGTCATTTTATACTTTACAAGGAATAGGATCTGCAAGATGGAGGAACTAAGGTCACCTAAGTCACTGGTTTCGTTTGTCTATTCTAAGCCAAGAATGTATTGCCAAGGGCAGATCGATGTTGTACAGGCACCCATAGTGGAAACCCAATCCATCTGAAAAGCAGACTCCTGAAGAATGCGATATCCATATTTACTGAGAGTGAGTGGCCTGACCTACTCTTGGGTTTGCCCAGAGCAGAGCTCCTGGTTAGTCTTGTTATTAGAGATTTTTAAGACAATATAAAAGAGACTCTCTGTAAAGCTGGGTTAGACTTCTCTTTTTATTGATGGATCTACTCTTGTTTTTATCAGATATTGATGTCTTCCTGTTGTAAATACCTGGAATTCCCCTCTGTGGGCAGACCTTTGTTGCAGTGGAGTTATGTTGAGGGCTGTAACAGGTAATGCCAGATGCAGCCCATTAGAGCCCTCCTGATGCCATTTTCTGCACACTTCCAGCTACTAAACACTGAAAAGCTGGTAGGGATCACTGGGTTGGTTCCAAGTACAAAGCAGAGGACAGGAAAGTCTACTGTATGTTGGGAAGTGTACAGTATTTTTCCACCTCATTTGGAGTGACTGCACTGGGAAGCCATTTATATAGAGTTGTTATGTGAAAGGAAGTTGTATGTGTTCAGAATGGCTACATGTATATATAAGAAAGGTAACTGTGCATATGCCACGGATTTGTGTATCATAAGCATGTATGTCATAAGCAAATTTAATTGGGGGATAGAACTGTCAGTGCAGCTTGAAAAAATCTCTGAATTCACTGTTGCAAGCATGTGGGCTGGTGATTTATGTATTAGCTCTAGAGGGAAAGAATTATATCTTCAGCAGACAGCTGATGAGTCTTGGTACATTTTTGTGAGCCTAATTGACCTTTTCCTGTAATCACTAATCCTCATCACACCCTGTCTGTCCCCAAGCTTTCCAAGTGGAGTACACTCAATATTTTTAAACATTTTGAAATGGGCAGTCATAGTCTGTCATCCTGCAGACAATAAATTTCCACTGACGATCCCTGCATGAAAGAGAGACAAGAGAGAGGTATTAATGAGCTAGAACTGCGGAAGATGTTATACAAGTACCAGTAACTTTATACCAGGTATTGTGGCAACAAAAACATCTGTCTGCCATTAACTGACTTTCATCTGCATGCTTTGTGGTTTTGTGGGCTGAAAGGACATTAAATATATGTGATAGTTACAATTCCTTCACACTCCTTTACAAGGTAAGAAAAGCAGCTCTCTGAATAAGTAGGTCTCAGTATCCTTCAGAAGACAATGAATCCTGGTGGTGATCAGTCCTGAATTGACTTTTAATCAGTGATCAAGAAGGAAAGGATGGTTCTGTCAAAAGTTATTGTCATGCCATATATTGCTCAGTAATGTGTAAAAAGTAAAATGTACTTGGGTGATTTTCAAGCTATGTCTAAGGGGGAAGTTACCCACACAACAGATTTCACTCTTTTTGTTTTGCTAGTGTCTTTCACTACTAGGTCTTCTAGTTAGTGTCCTTTATTAAAGATCTGAAGGAATCAATAGTGAGAGAAATGAAACTTCTTATCCTTGATCAAGTCACATATGAGGAAGAGCAACATTTATGAGTGTAAGGAAAGTTTATGCTCTTCCCAGTTTGTGAGTGGTATTCTCTCTCAAGAGAGTGATAGGAAACTTAACAATTGTTAGTAGGAAGCCTGACTGGAGCAGTGGGATTCAACAGTGGAGGCCGGTGATTTAGTGTCCAATAGCTGCAACAGGCTACAAATTTAATTTCCACCTTAGTTTATTGTGCATTACATTTTCCTTTGACAAATAGGCGTGAATTCAGAGGATAAAATAATGTTGTGCCGTGGAGGCAATGTTGAATTTAGGCTGCTTGATACTGGCTAACTTGAATTTAGATCTAAAGTACAGTCCTTGCTGATGGCAGTTGTCATTTACATTGGTAATGGGTGGTCCTCCAAGAGGTTTCTGAAAGGTTAGATTCTGCTAATAGTGATGTCCTAAACCTGAGTCATGGGAAGGGTAATGCTGCTGGAGTGATTTAATAGGAGTTTGCATTTAAAGACCCCTGCACAGCATTGGTTCTCTGGAGAGGAAACTAGTGCCAAACTGCTGCCTCTTGGGAATGTGCTGAGACCCCTGAGCCCAGATTTTTGTACTAACTGTGCTTACATGGTGTCATTGACTGGGTGACTCTGTCCTGGAATAAGATTAATTTGACTTTTAAAGCTCTGTGTCTCATTTTAGCTTTTGTTAACTGAGGTTTTTTAATTGGAAATTTACTGTGCTACTTCACCAGTTTATCCTGAGTGTCATTTGGAACTGGGTCTGTCTCATGCTCATCAGCAGGTCTGATGTTTCAGTCATACAGTGTTTGGCTTTGATTTCCTTTAGATCTTACCGAGATGTTTTTAAATTGTAATTCCCTCACAAAACTGTTACCAAAGGTTAACGAAATGCAGGATTCATTCTTAGGTTTATTTTAAGAATCCCTTATTTGGTCTATGTGCATGCTCTTCAAAGACAGTTATTACTCTTTTGGTCACTAAGTTACCAAGAGAGATAAAAAATAAAGAGGACTCATCCGTGGAAAACAGGAAAGTTAAGGTCTACTAAGCTAGCACCCATTGTCAGAGTCACTTTTAGCTTAAAATCTTTGGTCAAGTAATTTTTCTAAAATAGAACATCGTGAAATTAAAAGTCAAGCTGTCTAAAATGAATGTATTTTAGTCACCTGAATTAATAACATGCTTTAAAATACTGGAACAGAATTGGTTCTAAATTTGTCTTTTAAGCTTGGACTTGCAGACAGTAGTATATATGCACATGGTTGATACATTTAATGGTGCAGTACCTTTTTTTCCCCCTGTTACTTGTGTTTGAAGTCAAGCATATATGTCCAGCTTTTCAGGATGCAGACAATTACTGCTATGTGCTTAATTCAGTAGTTATCTGCCTGTTTCAGTTTGTAGATCCCTTACAAGTTTACCAGTGGGGGTGCAGATCCCGTCAGGAATTGCCTTATGAGGCATAGTCTAGAATATGTCTGAACTTGCCTTTGCAGATCCTTAACACCACTTTGTAGTTGTTGTCCCCTCCCAGTTGCTAAATTCATGCATTTTCCTTGGCTTTGGGAATCAATATTGAACTGTCACTTTTGCTTTCCAGCTGTCATATGCTGTCAAATTTGAATTTTTGATGTATAGAGAAATTTCTTTTATCTCCAAATATTGTTGAATAATCTGTTTTCAATTCAGTTTAAAAATACCGTGAATTCCTATTCATATTGAGTTTGACAAAATCCTCCTTCTTCAGTCATATGAAACTTATTAAGGACCTTAAATACTGTATAATTTAGCTCAGCTGAGCTTGGTGGATGTCCAGCTTGTCTGGGCATTTCAAATGTACTTTACTGTTGGGGTATCTGGCTGTTGATTTATTTTTCAATGATGATGTCTGAGCAGCTAAGAAATAACTGGCTATCCAGATCACCCAAATAAATGGAGCAGAGAACAGTTCTGTTAAAGAAATGAGCTTATGACAGTCTGCATGTACTATTTTTATACTACATGGCGAAGGACAAGCTGTGGCACTTAGCAAGAATGCCTGGTAATTGCCACCTCCCTGTCCAAGACATTTGCTGCAGATTGGGCTGTGAATGTTCCATTGGTGCTCTCTGGGCTCAGGAGACTGATCCAACCAGATCACAGCCATGTAACAACTCTGCATTAGGAAGTCCTGCCATCATCACTCGATATGTTTCAGCTCAGACTGAAGGTATTTTGTTGTTTGGTTTTTGGGTTAAATTTTGGAAACTATTTTGCCAAGGGTTTGCGATGTGCATGTGTGTGTGGGCAGTTTCAGTTGTTTACAACCTGCTTCAGACACCCCATGTCCTTCTCTGAAATTTGACTCTATCAGTCTGTCTAACAAAAGATACTGCCCTTCCCTGCAAATGTTCCCTTATTTATGCCCTTAGGTGATCATGTCTGCATCAGTGTTATCACCACACTCCTGAATGGGCTCCCAGGGATACTTCAAGCCTCTTCTTTCCAGCTACTTTTGTCTTGCTTTATAGATAGTTTTTTTCTCCTTTTGACCTATTTACAATGGGGCTGGAAAATGTAAATATTAACTGCTTCTGAAGTCTGTTCTCCACAAATGAGCAGTTAAATCTTCTGATGTTCAAAAACAACTCTTTCATTCATTCCTGATACACAGGCATGGAAACACAGAATGATTACAGAACTGTTGGTAGGGATAACATCATTCTAAACTTTCTACATCCTTTGCGACAAGCATCACATGCTGTCTCAAATATGTTTGTATGAACAGTGACCTAAGTGATGCAATGTCTTAGGGAATAGGAAGGGAAGATATGATTTCTGCAAATTAATTGAAAAAGTCTAAAAATACCTACCTGTTTGAAGTGATTGGGAAAGATTAAACTGAAATACCTTCAGAGGCATTTTTGTGCCTCTCATTAGCTCAAGAACATTGTCCATCATGAACTAAATAGTATTGCACACAAGTTTAATGTGCTTGAAAATTAGGAGCAGTTAAAAGATGTTCACGTAGACAAGTGGAACATGTGCATGCCCCTGGCAGACTGAGACTCAGAAGATCCTTTTCTGCTCCTATTCTGCCTCATGAGCTGCAAAGAACCTTTTAGGCTGACAAATTTTGCTGACTCTTGTGATTCATACTTCTCAGAAGGAGTGTTACAGCCTGAATCTGAATTTTGAACTGGTGTAACAAGAATTTTTTTCACTTCATACACTTGGCAACACAAATTGCTTTTAGTCGTTCTGGAAGCTGAGGGCCAGAAAGTTCACTAGCGCAGAAAAGTTTTCTAGTTTGAAATTCATAAAGTGTTTTCTCTGTAGTTTCCACCTGCTCCTATTGCAGGTTTATGTCGGCCACCAGAGCAGAGGTAGGTACAAAGATTTTCTGGTGGCTTCTTCCTCTTCTAGGCACTGTGGTCCTGTGAGGACCTGAACTCCTGATGTACATTCCCATGATGCTGCCTCTGCTGTGTTAAGCCTTCAGCAGTCAGAGACAGAAATCTGCTCAGAGGCATAGGCTACCTCAGCTGCTTTGTTTTCCAGGCTTGTCCTTGTGATGCCAGACTTTACCCTGGTCCACATCTGATGGAGTCTGGAATCCAGCCGCAGGGGAACGCACTGTCTGCATTATTTCCCCTACTGTCTGCCACAGCCACGAGGAACAAGGGTTAAGAATAGCACTGGGAAATATTTAAGAGGAAAAGCCCAGAACAGGGCTGTCCCTTACGACCTTATCAATTCTTTATCTAAAGTGATAAATAGATACCTTTGAGTCAAGTATCTGTGAAAGTTATTCTTCCACTTGTAGGAACAATTTGCAGACATGGCTTCCATTTGGTAATGAACACGATAATGTATTTTAGCCAGGAAATTACAGTTATGGACCTGCAGCAGTCTCACAATGTATTACCATTTCTGGAAAACTGCCTTATTTTAGGGAACCTTTTGGTCGAGGCATCCCTGTAGTGAACTTTGGCTTTATAGAGAGCATTACAGTGACAAAAGCACTTTGGCTGCTTTTAGTGTTATTAGAGACAGCTTGAAATATTGGTGTCTTTAAACTCCGACTTCTCTCTTCTTTCCCCCTCCTCATGTAGCCAGTCATTACAGAGCAGCGCAGCACACCTTGCCTTGCTGTCTGTGCTGTGCTCGATAACAAATGCTTTAATATACTGGACTGAGGTGCCTGATAAAAGACATCAACAAAGAAATAACTCACGACTGATGTATTAGAGGTCATCTTGAAAGATTCAAGATCCCTCTCCCATAATCAGGCTTCAGTGACTAATTACACTCTTCCTAAACCTGTTCTGTTAGGATCTCCATAGCCCCAGGCAGACAACAGTGTGGGGTTCATGTTAAATCCAAGTTTTACATCTTCGCAGTTGTAGACAGTAAAAGGGGAGAAACACTCCTTTTTAACCAAGCAGAAAAATTATTAATCCATTTGCATATCTATGACTTCACTAGCCATAAGGCCTCTCCCAAGAGGACTAGCAAATGCCAAGAAATTACCAGAACTGATGAAGAAAATGTAGTTAACTCATTTTCTGGAAAGGGATCAAGGTGCACTGCATTGCCTAAATTCCTGGTGTGGCTTGAATTTGTTAAAATTGTCTTGAAATGGATAGGGCAGTTTACAGCATTCACATTGCAGCTTGTATGGTCTTAACTTTGCATGCTGGCAGATCCACTGCTTCTCTGCAACGAAAAGTGGACCAAAATAGGTCCGTCATTCCTTGAAGGTATAGGGTGTTTTTACTGAGTTCAATGAAATATGCCCCAGCTAGAGGTAGGTGAGAAGCAATACTGAAGGTCTCTTATACTTTGTGGAGCCCAGATTCCACCCAGCCTACCACTGCTGTATTTTTCACTGCTCATATGGACATGGCATATGATCCCCATTAGCATGAAGATGCCCTGCTCCTGATATACCACTCTGGACAATGAATCATATGCACTGTGAACTTTAGTCCTCAGAAATACCAGCATGATTCTGAGTACCACAGCTGATGGTGTGTAGCCACGCACTGTTGGGAGGAAATAGAAAAGACAGACTTTTTTTTTTTTTAGTTGATAATGAAACAGATGAAAAGCAAACCTGTCCACAGCAGAGAAAGTTGTGGTTGCCCCACGGATGTAATAATCATAAGTATACATCATCATGTCCATATCTTCTCCATAGTGTCCTGGATACTCTGTTGTTAACCTTTACATTAAGAAAAAAGAAGATAATACAATTTACCATCTTTTAGAAGAGGCCAGTTGAATGAATAAAACTCAATTAGTAGATTTTTCCTGCTTCTTTGAAAGTTCTTGTTTCTTAACAACACCACAACATACAGTCTCACGTGAGACCGCCTTTCTCCTCTATGCAACTAATTCAGGTAGATATTTGAATAAAATTCAGCAACTTTAGAGCAGTTCAGAGCAAACTGGAGTATTGGAGTATATGTATATACATCTGCAGCTCTGGAATAAAAACAATCTGAAAAACAAGTTTAAGCTTGTCTACTACTTATGTCTTTATTGTAGGGATTTGCTCCAGCCTCTTGTGAGTCTCTTTGATTTGCTGCTGTAGAGTGCAGTAAATGTTGCCAAGTCAAACGACTCTAAGCATTTATCCATTTATGAATTATATTAAGTGAATGTAACAATTAATTCATTATTCTTTGTTGTTTCCTCTTTCTGCCTAATTTGTAATGTAAAAATATGGACCTGGACAATATTTGTGCAGTGTGTGTGCTCAAAGTGCTTCTTCAATTATTAATCATATTATGATTGTTTCTTCCCTGGGAAATAGGCAAGTAATACTGTAATTAATTTTACAGATAATGAGCAGACTCAGGAAGGAGCTGAAAGCTTGACCAGTACTTTCTGTCAACATTATATCTGAGGTCTGAATGGAAACCTGCCACTCCTTGTATTACACCATTTTATATGGGACTTGCTAGTGGAGTTGTGTCAGCTTCACTTGGAAACAGCAAAGGGAAGAATCAGGTTCCCTGTAAGGGAGATGCTGTCCCTGTGGAAATAAACAGCCCAATTCCTGTTGAGACTAACAGGGTTAAGACACCTTTACAAAAATCCTGACAAACTTTTCCTGGCTCAATCCAGCCCAGCAGCAGTACTTGAATGATGCTTGAAAGTCATCCAAGCACATTCCAGCCAGTGCTTGTGCATGTTTACATTTTGTTAAATCAGTGGAGTTTAAGCACAGGCTTAAATATTTTACTCACTAGGAATATAGTTATTGGGGTGGGTTTGAGATTTTATAATGAGGTTCTTTGGGTGTATTTGGAGCCCAAACCAGTTACTGTTGGAGAAATCAGAAGCTGAAAGTTTACCTGAAAACTGATGTACTCTGGGCTATTAGGTTGCTTTCCAGATCATATTCAGCTTTTGAATGTGAAAGATCATCATTCAGTTGGAACATCATTCCTAACAAATCATTATTCCTTGATAAATGAAAAATGGGTCTGCATGTGAAACTCAAGCATGGCCTTATAAGATCCCCAGGTCTCATCGGTCAACTTCTTTGAACATAACTTTTTCTCATGCTTCCTGTCCTTTGGCCATGGCAATCATCCCACAGATTCTGAGTTATAGTACAAGGGCACCCATCCCAGAGTGTATTTGGGAAGCAGAAGATCAGGTCTGGTCACAGTGTCTGTTGTCAGATTTCTGACCAAGGACACGTGGATTTGCAAAGCCCTTGCAGTGCTATGCCATTGGTAAGAAATAACAGCAGTATTTCATAGGTCACACAGACAGCTGCTGCAGATGAGGAGAAAGGGAAGAAAGAAACTGTGTACTCTGCTTCCTCAGCCAGAGGAAAGTCCCCATATTTAGTTTACTAATTTGGAGCCTGAGTGTCTGATAGAACATCTTCAGAAAATCCAGGGTCATAGAAGGTTTTAAAAATGTGGTGTGAAGACCAGCCGTGGACCAGGATTTAATTTTGCATTCTCCCATCAACTCCAGGTGGTTTTTTTTTGGCAACTATTATGAGAAAACACTAAGACATGTGTTTTCATATGTTCTACCAAAAGTGTTTCATAACATCTGTTTGGCACTCAGCAAGGAAAATGTTCTGTAATCTTGACAGCAGTATGTGCTGGGCAGATGAGACTATGCACAACATAAGGTTAAAAAGCTGCTTTTTGCTCTACACAGAAACAGAAGTGAGAGTCAGTTCTTTAAACTTCTTTTATGGGCCTCTCAGTTGAAAAGTAAATCTGATGACTAGCTTCTGAATTGCTGTGGTCTCACAGACCTTTTGCAGAAACATGCAGTGTTATTCTGAAGTGCAGTGGAAGTCTTCATTCAGGTTGCCTCTCTTTTCTTTCTGACTGCTGTCTTATCCTCCCTCTCTACTAACTTCTCCACATTACCATGCAGCCTCTTAAGGTTTTTCCACTAAGAAGTGTTCAAAAAGCAAATATATGCAATTACTGAAAATAAATTATTTGGGGACTTGAGCTGCTCTGAGGTGTGTCTTGTTACACAGAGAGATGCCTACTGACTCCTTTTGTTCTGGAGAGCAAAATTCTAAATTGTGCTGTGATAACAGTGTTCAAGTTCATATGAGTCTGTGTGGTCTGTCTAATTCATTTCTCTTTGATGATTGCTGTACTCATTTCTGAAACTCTTCCCCTAAGCCCCTGCATTTCAAGGTTGTCTGGCTTGCACTGTGTCCTTTAGAAGGAAATTCAATTGATTGTCCATATAGCAGGGCTCTGTGGTGTGTCCCATTCCTTTTCTATTATCTCTGTCTTTTGAATCTTGGGGGTAATTCACACAAAATGTGTCTGCACTTAGAGATGCTCTAGTGCTTAATGCCCAGGGATAATCATTATGTGGTTTTCTCATCATAAAAGGGAGAAAGGTAATTTAAGACCCTCTGAGGGTCTTCCCAAAGTGGTCTGCCTGGCACAGGACAGTGGTTCCCTCAGGATTTGTTGTGCCCTTATTATCAAGCACTTAGCTGAAAATGTTTTACTCACTAACGCATACAAAATGCATATCAACTTATGAGCCACCTACCATGGCCCTACAGACACATAATTTATTTACAAATATGGTAGCATTTGTAAGCCATGTGTGGCAATGTATGGTTTGTACCTGAGAGGAGTCACGAAATGAGTGAGAGACACTTTTGCTCTAGTTAAAGAGGGTTTGCCTGTTCATGGGCAAGAATTGTTTGGGAAAAGCCATCCACAGTAACCTTCCCAGTGCCCTGTAAGCACTTCTGACATTGAACTCATAGCAAAGAGAATTAGGCTAGGGGAGCAGTGAGAAGCATGGGAATTGCCAAGTGCTCAGAGTTGCTGCTGCTGTTTGGGGTGTTATAAGACCTCTGTGACCAAGCCGGGGTGCTTGTGGTGCCTGAGGGTGTACATGACAGGGGGCCCTAGAAAAGAGGCTTGCAAAGCAGCTGTGTGAAGGTGTGTGTTATACAGTGGGCTATAGGCACTGAGTAATTTGGTGCCACACAAACACCGAGGGGCAGGGGACAACAGGGTGCATTTAGTTGAATTGTTTGTTAAACCCAGATACACATACAGGTGTTAAGCGTGGAGAAGGACTTGTAGTAATGTGAGACCTTTAACAAGTGGTAGTCTTTTCAGTCTGTATGATCTGCTTGCAAGAAAATACAACAAACAGGAACTCTGGTTCAGCTTTCCAAATCTGCTTCTGGATGGTATCAGGTGTATAATGTTTGGGCTCAAGAGACTTGAAGCACTAGTGGCATTTTTGAGAGATGAGAAAGAAGATAATTCTATGTTAAAGACTGGGAGAGAAAATCTTATGATAAGGGATGTAAGAAGTTTGGCCTATGCATGAGACAACAGGAAAAGCTGACAGAAAAAGGTATTTTTATAATGATATTTTTAGCTAGAAGAGAGCTGATGTGGAATGGTTTATCTTTTCACTGGTTTGCATTACCCAAACCATCCACAAGTTTTTCTAATGTATTTCACTATAATCCTATAAATCTTGCTCAGGGTAGGATATGTATTGAAAAACAAAGGCATTAGATCTTTACTAGGGTTACTGTTGTTTTTATTTTAACCTGAAAATAGCTGTGTTGTTTATTTTCCATGGTGAAGAATTGTTACGGTAGAGATTATTAGAAAACACAGAGTTAGCCATTTAGCACTGAGAAGAATGTTTTGTACTAATGTACAGTGATTCGTGGCACTCTTTTAACAATTGACTTCAGAAAGAGTTATCATGAGTCTATTATTTACCAATAAGAAGATCAAGTCACACCAATGGCCTTAGTATGTACAACTTGCTAATTAAAGAAATTAATGGGAACTGTGGGTATGCCTTGCCTTCAGATACCAAGCAGAAAACGAAATGAGTCTTTTAAAATAGCAGAGATAGTCAGTGGTAGAACTCACAGTTTCTGGCTCCAATTGTTGAATATACTTATTTCCTGAAAGTAAGTGTGTGGGTTTGGAATATTTTACACTGTTCACTTCTTGTGCAGTTACAGTGCTAACAAGATGAATGGCTCCTCTTTAACTTCCATTTTCCTCTTTGTCACTGAACTCTTCCTCTAACAGTGCCACAGCCAAAAGGAAGAACGTTCCATTTCAAGAGGAAAACATAAGCTTTGACATTAACTTTCTGACCTTTGAGGACAATGAGTGTCCCCTGAACGGCCTTACTTTCATATGTTGTTTACAATTGCTTCAAGAGTATGTCTTTCCTAAAGGAGAAATTTTTTAAGAGCCACAAGCCTGCAAGTTACATTCGTGGAACGTGAACATGGGAATTTTATGCCTCTTTAATCAATTTCAACTCTTCCTGCAGCTGGAAGACAGAGGTCATCTGCTTTAAAAAATGCATACTATGCTGAAATGCCAAAGAAGGTCTCAGTAAGCTGTCTACAGAAATTCTGGCAAATGCTCTGTATTTAGATTCCGGATTGCTGGGCTGCCAAGGAACTAGAGGTGCCCTGGAGCTTCTCTAGAGATGAGAAGTTCTCTTGTGTGGCCATGTCATGTGTTTTGGGATTGAGTCCAGGCTCCAGGCTCTGAGCCCATGAATTCACACAGACACATCACTGCTCCTATGTTCCCACTGTGTTACACTGAAAGCCACAAACCCTCCTGGGGCTGAGGAGCCACAAGGCTGTGCCAGACAGCAGGAGCACAGTTCTTCAAGGCTTACACGAGCTTGTGCAAAGCAGCAGCAGAGAGCTCAGGGCAGCTTGTGCCAGTTCCTCAAGAAAGACAGGTTCAAAATACCATTAGCCAGCTTTCCAATATCAGAGCAAATGTGTTTCTCCTAAAATGTCTCTGGAAGATGGTCCTGCAGATGGTCCTGCAAATTGAACTGGAAGGTTGTATTTGATGGGCAATTTAAAAAAAAACAAAAAACAAAAAAAACCACCCCCCCCCAACAGTTAAAAATTTAAAAATGGAAAAAGAGGGGAAAGGAATTGGGCTGTCCAGAACTTCATGTTTCCACCACATCTATTCTGAGTTCACCTCTTGCATTTGTATTTCTGCTACTGGTTATATCTGAGAAACCTGCATAGGATCACATAATTTTCAATATGTCTTGTGTAGCAGATTGAGTGAAGAAAATAAATAAGTACTTTAAGTCACATAACTCTTGGAAAATGTAATTGTTGCCTGGACAGTGTCACCATGACAGAGACCAGGCACAGCTCCAGACAGACCTTCTGGCATTCGAGCTGCTCGATGTTTGAAGAAGGGAAACAGTCATAAACAATCTGTGAAGGCTAGGGGCTGCTCTGTGACATGTGTTTGCTTTTGAGAGTAATGGAGTCAAGCTTTCATTTCCTGGTAAAGAGAAAAATTTAAGCTCTAATGGGACCACTTAGTGACACTGTCTCTGCATCTGTGATAGATTTGCATCCTTTATGGTGCAAATCAGCACACAGTTTATTTTACTGTGGTAGCATTCCCTGGCCAGGTAAAGAGAGCTTTTCTGCCACCTGTGAGGAATGTTAATTATTTTCAGTATATTAAAAATGTGCAGAATCTATGACAAGTCTTGGCATGATGGAGAAGGAAACTGAGTACTTGTAAAAAAAAATTACAAAGCAAGTGCAAAACTATGAGACTGGAAGGTATTAGTAAATCTATTTTCAATATGAGCTTACTGCAGAAGTAAACTGGGAATTAATGGTGAGAAGATGAGCTATGAAACAGAACCACTGGGTTCGAAGAGTAAGGATATAAATGCTAGCAAATAAAGTCCTTCTGTATGCATTTGGCTTCAATCATTCTATTAAGCAAAGTGAAAGCAAATTGTTGGTTTGAGTCAGCATGATAGTGTTATAGATTAGTATTCCAATAAATACTAGCAGTTCTCAAAAAATGCAGGAATGTTCTAGGTGTAAAAGCCAGGGCAAATTCTAACAAACCCTTTGCATGGCTCATACACATAAGAAAAACCTGTCTTTATTCATTGTAGAGTCAGTCCACTTCAGAAGGAATGTAATCCTGAAGCAGAAAAGCCAAGAAGAACCATACACAAGGATCAGCAGTCCTACTGCTTTCATATTTGCCATGTATGGAGAGCCATGTATGGAGACAACTGGAAGAGGAAGGAAACAAATACCCAAGGTGAGAGCTAATTTGAAACAGAGTTTTGTCATACGTCAATATCGTCAGTTTTCTTAAAAATTAGTTTCTGCCCATTTCTGGTTTCATACTTAGGGACACATTGCACATTAAAATTCAAGGCTGCTGAGAAATTCTGTAGCATGGATTTTCTTTGAAGATGGATTTTTCTGTGCAATGCAAGGCACCGCCATGGTTGCATACTTTCCTGGTATTACTTTTCCACATAGTCATATATTAAGAGCAGCCTTTGCATGAAAACAAGCTGCTTCAACCAATAAAGAGGAGTCAGCAGAATGTTAATAGCCATTTCTCCACAGTTACTTTATTGGCAACTGGTTTCTGGAACAGAACTAATACGACTATAATATGGGGCAGAAACTGCAATAAATAATGATACTCTATATACACACTTTTTTTTTGTGTCTTATTTGCATATACAGTGTGAGGTCTTACCCACTGTAGCCCAGAACCACTTTGCAGTTTGTTTGGAAAACATACTTTTTCTGTCAAGTGTATCTTAACCAGAGTGCAAAATACAGACCAGAAGTATGATGTGTGAACGAGGTCTTGTGACAGTAACTTGGAAATGCCAGTGGAAGTTAGGTTGTGAGTGAGATCTCCTGGTCTTAGGGAATGGGAAGATTGGTTTCTGTAACAATTCAGACCAGTCACATCTGTGACTTCACAAGTAAAAGTGGGTCCAAAGCATGGAGTATCACACTACCCCAGTGAACATCATGTTGGTTATCTGTTAGCATAACAACCAGTACTTGCCCAGAGTACTAGTACACTTTCTAGGCAGGGTAGAAGGAGTAAACCAGAAAAGAAACCAGTCCCAACAGATGATAGAAAAGAGATCTCTGTTTTGGAGGGGAGACTATACGCATGATATGGGTCCTCTAGTAAAAAAGCCCTGTGTTGGACCCCAGGATAACTCTGGTGGAAAGGGACCTCAAAAAGTCCCTGCTACATCCCTCTGCTCCAAGCAGGGTCAACCACAAGGTCAGACCAGGCTTCTCAGTCTTTATTCCGTTCTTGAGTCTTGAGAGCCTCCAAGATTTCTCAATGGCTAATCTGTCCTCACAGAAGAAGCATTTTCTTTACATCCCACTGAACAGCAGTCCTGCCCTCAAGCATGTCAGTTGCAGCCCCCAGTTTGGTGTCATATGCACACTTCACCAGCATGTGTTCTGTTGCCTCAAGGTCATTGCTAGAGATGTTAGGCAGGACAGGTACCCAGGCAGGGTGTCACCCTTTAACCACTGTCCTCTGGGTCTGTTAAATCACCATATTTTAACCCATCTAGTTGACTGCCCATCCAGACCGTAACATCCCAGTTTGGGTAACTGTATGTGGAAAGAGCTTATATACATCTTGCTAACTCTAAAGGCAGAATGGTTTTATAATGACCCCATAATCACAAACTGCACCAGAAGCTTTGCACAGGCCAGGTTACACAGCTTTGCAGCAGTTTTACAGCTCTCCCCTCCAAGAAGAATGTGAGCACATGGGATTTCTGCCCCTCTTAGAGGGAAAAACGCTTCACCTGCCTTTGAAATGCTGCCTTTTCTGCATGGAACTGCAGGTGAACTGCATAAGGCTTTCTTTCCCAAGCATAAAAACAGAGTGTTGTCACTGTTGGAAACAGAAGGGCAGTATAGGAGTATATGTGTAGCTGTGACGAAAACGAAAGACTTCAGAAACCCCAAACATTTACATTAGAATTTGCTCTACTCTGAATGCCAATTTGCAAGGCAGAGACAAAGATATTCCTAGTTGTCAAGACAACATCTGAGCGAAGATAGACTGTCAGCAGTAACAAAGTAACAAAACAAAGTCAGAGATTTCTGTTGTCTCCCTGAAAATGCATGCAATATTAGAGGAGTACAAGAGATTGGAAGAACTGCTTTAAAGTCTGAGTGAGTTTCCCTCAGAGGGAAGAGCCTGGGCCGGTATGTAAATAAACCCCCAGGTAGAGAACATCCGTAGGCAGTGTCTGCTGGAAGGGTGCAGAGGAATGTTCAGAAGAATGTTCAAGGACTTTGTTACAGAGTTCCTGTAATTTAAAGGCTTTAATAATAATAATAATAATAATAATAGTAATAACATTTCCTCCTGGCTGCAAGGAGACTGAAGGATAAAAAGCAAGACAATGCTGTTGTGTTTGGCCAGTAGCCAGCCAGCCAAGTAAGACCAATAGGCACATAAACAGTTTGTATGCATCTCAATGGGAAGCTTACTTCAAAGGTGAAGTTTGGAAACAAAGATTCAAGCACAGATTTTATTTTTTTTCTCCCCATACTTTCTTTTTTTTTTTTTTTGTCTTTTCCTACCTGCAGGGTTATTCTTTGTATCACTGGGAATAGCTGAATTTAACCTGAATGTAACCCTGGAGCATAAAATTCTGAGTTCTCTTAGGCAGAATGGACAGGAGCAATATGAGCTTCCTCTACACAGTCTGCTTCTATCTTCCATCTTAATTTAGAGAAACCACACCTGTGGTGTGTTTTAGAGAAACAGGGAAGCTTGGGATGCATAGCTCATTTTCCCACAGTCTCTGTGAAGTCGCCAGCAGCAGTTGTGTTACTGTGTTGAGATGAGACCACCTCTTTCTTTTGGTTTTATGATCAGGGGCTCATTTTGACTTTGATTTTTAAACAGTCTTGAGAAAGGAAGCATAGTTATACGTACTACTAATATTTTTACTGAGGTAACTGGTATAAATTCATTCCTGTAAGTCATTGTGGCACAAATGTGTAGAACAGAGATGCTCCTACTCCTGTAATTGTGCCGGATTTATAGTGGGAAAATGTCATTCCACTTCGGCGATTTCTGTCATGGTTTCCAGCATAGCTAGGCTGATGCTGATCCCCAGGCCTGTTCACTGAGGGCCAGCTACTGTGTTGTGCTGTTCAGTGTAACTATGCCCTTATTCTCTTCCCTTGGCCATGGATCCTTAAGAATCCTGTAGCAGATTGGATTTACATGCTTAGCTCCATAAAGCACAGTTAACTCTTTTCCAGACAAGGTTTCTGACAGGTCAAGCAGCCAAAGACATTTGTAGGGACTGTTGGGGGAAAGTGGCTCACAGGTTTGGGGTCTGCTTGAACTCACCAGCAGGAATATGGGCATCTCCGGCTGTAGCGGCAGCAGTAAAATTGCCATTCACGGTCCAGCACCGATGGAAAATACTGACTCTGGAAGCCAGCCACCAGCCCATTGTTTGAGCAGGTTTGATACCTAGTAATGAGGGGAAAGAAGAGAAATGCAAGGAAAACATGATATTAGTTTCCCTGATAGTTTCAAGCATTTCTCAAAACAGCATTAACATTTTTGGTATAGAGTGGAAGTTAAGAGGGTTTGACTTTGTGCTGAGAAGCACTGTTTGCACTTGTTGTGTATTTGTTGGAAAATATACCAATTTAAAAATTTTGTATAACTTTGGTCCAAGGTTTTGTGTGTCCTTGCCTCAGGGAGGGGGATTTTAGAACATTGTTCTACCAGGTGGAGTCTGATGAACTCAGCATGGGAGTCGCCCAAAGATAAGGGACTATCAGCAAAACATCAGTGACCATCAACAGAGCATCCATGAGACATCAGTGGCTATTGACAAACATCTACTCCAGACTCCAGCAGGGGTGAAGACATCTGGTCTGAAAAAGAATGATAAGAAAAACTGAAGAATGAAAAAATCTAATTAGCATCAGAGGCAAGGAAATTTGGGTCCAATGAGAGACTGAATACCGGGGATTACTCAACTCCAGTCCAATGAACTTTAAAACAATGTATGTCTATGGGTTTTGACTGTATAAAGTTTGGGGGAAAATCCTGTAAAATCCATGTGTCATGGAATGATTTCTCTCTGCACACCCGGGCTATGTGTGGATGAGATGATTTCTGTGGCACATCCTGGCCAGAACAACATCCTGGCCAGAAAATAAAGTAATGCCTTGACTCTCTAACATTAAAATGTTGTTGGAGGGTTTTTGTTTTTCCCACAGTTTCGGTGACATATTGAGTAACTACTGTGTGTAAGAAAGCAGCAGTAGTTAACTAATGTCTTAACATTTATGTTGCACTTAAAACTATTTAATCTGGGCAAAGTATTTAATCATTCTAGTACGCTAGCCAGGCAAGAAGATTGTTCTGTTGTTGGTATTCTCAACCATTTACGAATCATGAGACTGACTTCAAAATAGTCCATTAATACTTTCGTCTATGACTGTTGGTATTTGAGAATTTAGGCTTTATTGAACTAACCTTTTCAACTGCTTCTCTACCAAAATAAAAAGAAAAAAGAAAAGAAATTTGAAAAAAGGAAAAAAAAAGCTTTAGATGCTATTTTTAAAATAAGTTCATTCACCTCTTTATTTTATTTCACAATTACATGTCTCCAGGAGAAGGGAATCTTAATTAAAAACATTTAGGCTTGTGATAAAATCATTATTTGATCGCAATGACATAAGGAAAACTGCGATTCAGATGTTATGGAATTTTACGACTCACATAAATTTTATGACTAGATTTTCAAAAGAAAAATCTGCTGCTTCATGCTTTCTGTGTGCTCAGGAATTCTGTCACACATGTGAATCACTGCCTTCAGGTCGAATAGACTTCATCTCAAAGCATTCATACCTCTCTGTCTGTACACCCTACAACACCTGAACACTGATACCCAAAGTAATTCAAGTGGTAATCAATTTGAGTAGCTTGCTTCTTGGAGACTAAAGACGAGGTGCACATGAAAACAGACAGATCATTAAGTCAGCTATTGAGTGCTCATTCTCTCGAGCACCCTCCCAGACTCATCATTTCCCTGTCCATAAAATTACAGGAATGTGGATTCTCTCCTCTCCTCTCCTCTCCTCTCCTCTCCTCTCCTCTCCTCTCCTCTCCTCTCCTCTCCTCTCCTCTCCTCTCCTCTCCTCTCCTCTCCTCTCCTCTCCTCTCCTCTCCTCTCCTCTCCTCTCCTCTCCTCTCCCCCTTCCCTTCCCTTCCCTTTCTCTGTGATTTCATAAAATCCATTACAATGGTACATCCAAAAGACGCTTCCAGAAGTAACTGCGTGATTAACAAATACCAAAAATTTCCCTTGGTTTCATTCAATGATCTCATTGTTTATTTTTATGACCTGAAGTTCCCAGAAGGGAAAGCACATAATCTATCAGAGTTTGGATTTGGAAAGTCATTCACTTGTGCACAGGGGTATTGGTGCCTGCAAAGACATGATGAGGCTTAAGCGTTTGTATGCAAAAGCTGAAAAACGGATCGATTTTGACCAATGTAGTGACGAATTTTTCTGCCTAACTTTCAGCCTCCACTTTTGGATCCAGGGGTCTCTATGTCACTTCCCCCGTGTTCTGTTGCTCAGACAATAGTATTTACATTTGTTTGTGTCACTGCATCTCCCACACTGCTGAGGCCACAGGTGCTTGTGATTTGTGAGACTCTTTCAAGGACTTTCAGAGTTAAGTTGTGATAGGGACTCTGAGTTGCTATGGTATCACACCAAGTACAGCAGTCTGGCTTTCACTCAGGATTTCAGCAGGACTTTGATAGGAAGTTGCTCTGATTTTTGACACATAGGCCATGGGAACATAAGGCTAAGACTGTGTAAACATATTGGATAGCTGCAGATGATTGGTGTTATCCTGATGGAAGACTGGTTGATACACAGAAATGTGGGGATTGGTTGTACCTGTTGCAAGATTGGCATTAAACTGTGTAAAATAGCAACAAACCTCTGCCTCATCTTTTTCTGTCTCCCACCCTTCCCAGTTACCTGCATTTGCACTGCTCAAGTCCTCATGCCCCTGGGATATTTTCTAGCTCTTTTGCATTGGTGCAATAATGGGAGCACTTTGTTTCTCCATTTCCTTTG
Organism: Pardalotus punctatus; assembly: GCA_013400915.1. Classification (NCBI taxonomy): domain Eukaryota; kingdom Metazoa; phylum Chordata; class Aves; order Passeriformes; family Pardalotidae; genus Pardalotus; species Pardalotus punctatus. The sequence goes on along the minus strand of VZTX01013922.1, from coordinate 129,042 downwards.
CATTTCCTCTGGGAGGCTCAACACTGCCCTGCAATTTCCCATCCCCACTGATTAGCATCTGATATTCCTGCACGTACTTGTCTTTGCAGGAGGCTCCAGGAGGCTCTTCCTTCTTTTCTCTTTCCACCTTCTCAAATTCAGTCTGGGAGGTCCTGTCCTCTTTCCCACTGTCTTTCTCCTACCACAGTTTTTATTTTCTTGATATGTTATTCTCTACTAATATAGACCAATTGTGATGGAAAAATTCATTTTGAAAGAGATGTCCTTCATGGACACTTCTTTCTAGAGTGAATTGAAAAACAAACCTAGCTAGCATAACACTCATATGTTTACATGCACACATATTTGAATACCAGGTTGTAGGAAGGTGTGGTTATTTTTGATTCTATCTTCTCATTATAAGTTTGATTTAAGAAATACAATTGCAGTTGCCTTAAAAATTAGTTTCTTATGGATAGTATAGCTGGACATAAGTCATGTCTTACAATTAAATTGCCATTCCTTTTTAACGTAATTCAAAGTAAAAATTTTAAATACACGTTAAAGCTCATGTTCACTTCTCTCTCTTTGCTTCTGTCTCATATGCAGCGTCCTGCAATCTGTTATTCAAGCTCAGTATCGGGTTTAGCAAAAGAAAGATAATGGTGATGTTGAAGTACTTTTCTTTAGCTTTGAAATAACAAGATTAACATTAAGCTATTTGTCCTTGATCTTTTTTAATTTCAAGTAAAATCCAGATATTCCTTCAAAAATGAAAACATGCTCTTAGAATCCGATGTGCTTATTTGTGAGCTCATATAAAATATTTTCTTCTCTTCCCTTTTCCCAGTTGCCCACTTTCCTACAAGCAGAAAGTATTTTTTCAAGGGAAACTAATAACCCCTCCCCACACACCTTTTTAGTCAGTTGCTCTATGCACTAATCTGAAAACAACAGTCAATATGCCAGAATATTTTCCTTCTCTGTTGAATTCACTACTTTTGCCACAGAAAATCCTGAAATAAGTGGGATGAATAAAAACTAGTGATTCAGGAACTTTGATTTATAGCCAAGTCATAACAATACCTTTTTGACTAGACCCACTCGTTAGCACTTTTGATATAAAGGGTAGTTCAGTATTGAGTTAATATCACTAGGTTCTCCTCACTCCTGAAATCCCGACACTGCTACGAAGAGAGGAAAATGCCTCTTACAAGGTGAATGCAGCAGAACGTGAGAAACTGGCTGGGACTGTGTGGGATTAAACTTGGCAATGGATGGGTTTTCTTTTTCTAGTTGGCTCAAGTTCCAATGTGTGAAGAGCTGCCTTTTGGATCTGGTACTGGGAGAAGAGGAGGCAAGCTGGCTTGTAGAGGGGAGTGAGAAGATTGGTGCTGAAGATCAGGTGCTCTTGAATGGGAAGTTGCCCTTTTCTTGGGTACAGCTGTTGGAAATGACTGCAGTGTTTCATGGAAAGCCTTATTCTGGGTGTTGTACAGCTGAGTTTTGTCATGGCAAGCAACCAAGGATGCATCCATTTTAAAGATTTAGTTCAGGTCAGAACTGCTTTTGTTGTTCACTGGTAAGCTTTTATCTGTGAGACCAAACAAGAGCTGGTTTGAAACAAACCCACTCAAAATGCATACGTGAATTTTGGGTCTGTGTTTCACCCTATAGATTCTCTTAAATTGTGCCACATTATTTGTGAACATTGAAATAGCTTCAGCAGCCAAGCATGTACCTCATTGATTCATCAGTTGCCTGCCAGGCTGAATAAAAATATTGCTTACAACAATAGAATAGTTTTGAGCAATGGAATCAGTTTTGGTGTCACTTCATACTCATGCCTGTGTCTTAATTTTGCTCTTTGCTAGACAAAGCCCCAGAGCGTTGTGCCCCATCTAATGCTGGTGCTGTGTGGTAAACCTCCCTCTGAGGCCCCCTGTTCCTCCGGTACATAAAGCAGCATGTTATCCTCAGGATGACAACCCAAAAAGGAAGCCTGTTCACTACAAATCTGGCCAGGGAAGCCCAAGTCAAGGTGCAGGAAGTGGTGCTGTTAGGGTGTGCATTGGATCCCTGCTGCACTAGTTGGGATAGTGTTCCCCTGAAGCTCTCTAGAGACATGCAGAGCCTGACACACAGCTCAGTAAGCACTGGGTCATGCTGCATTGAGGGTAATTTGTTCCTTTTAAGAGGGTAACCTGAGAGTGTCATTCTTTGTCCCTGTGGAGGGGAGGTCCTATACCACTTTCCTGAGCTATCTTTGTGGTGCGTCCTCCCGCTCTGTAATTTGGTTAATTGCATGATGAGAGCTAATTCAGTGGTCAGTCTGTTACAGGTGAATGGGGAGACATAAGAGGCTGAGGGCATGCTCAGGACACTTCCAACTCTGGCACTCAAACAGAGGGAACAACTTTTATGTGTTTGATTAGGCCATGTCAGTCTCCAAAAGCCACTTCAATGAGGAATCTTCCATATCTGTTGTGGGATGCTGAGACATGTTGTCATGACATCTGCATGCCAAAGACAACCTCTGTAACATCTTCAGCAGTCTTTTTCTTTCATTTAGGGGGAATTAATGTCTTACTTTTTTCTCCTTGACCCAAGGGAAGGCAAGGCCCTCTTAACCCTGTTGATTTCTTCTGGACAGGAGCTGACGAGGTCTCCTTTTCTACAGAAACACTCCTCTTCTCCTCAGATGCTCCCACTGGACTCAGTCCATTACAGCTGTGCTAAATGGACTTGTAGCACTATTCCTTTAACATAAACTTAGGGCTCTGAAGAAAATTAACTTGTTTGTGTAGATAGCACAAATGGGAACATTTTGAAAGGGCAGCTGGATTATTTGGTTTGGGCAATAAAGCCTCAGATTTGAAATTTGGGGTTGGTCAGAGATTGGAAACAAAAACAGTTCCTACTGATACACCAAGGTGTGCTGCCAGTGCCTGAACTGGAGGGTCCTTTGCTCAATAGTCTGTCTTAGCACCTAGTTTGTGGGCAAAGGAGAGTGAGAATGGGAGTGGGGAGGGAGAATCTAGGTATTTGTTTTTTCCAAGTCCCATCTAAACACTTTGTCAGAAGTCTAAACAAGGAAAAGAGGCAATAAACATGCAGTAAATAGCTCTTGGCTGGAAATGCTTCTGTTTTGCGTTTTACAGGTAACCGGTAGCATATTGGGGATATGGCATGGTTTTGTCTGCATTATGTGGTGTAAAACAAACATGTTTTCTTTGAAGGAATAGTTGCTTGTCTTCACTTGCAAGCTTTTGTTCCTTTGTTTGTGCGATCCCTGTCTTTTGGTAAGATAGTTTTCAGGCAAGAAAAGTAGTTTTTCTTAAATACCTTGTTCAGAGACTGGTCTGCAGATACAGCTCTGTATTATTCAACAAAGCAGTGAAGAGTCTCACCCTCTATCACTCAGACCTTAGGTGGTGAAATATTTAAACAAGGTCAAAATTCCTCCACTACAAATAGAGATAAGAACATGAAATTTGTGCTCCCTGAAAAGACAGGATTCTTTGAGAAGTTGCAGCATACAAATTGCAAGAAGGATCACAGAATAAGGGCGTGTTCTGGAGATTTTCCCTACTCCAGACATGAATATTTCCAAATTATCCATGAACTGGTTCTTGCTCCCAGTTGCTCTCCCTCTATTGAATATCATTATGATTAGCAGATAACCTCTGAAGGAGTAATGTGTTGAAACAGATTCAACAAAGCCTTTGTACGTGTACTTAACTTTTAACATATTCACAGATCAATGAGGCTGAGAAGGCATTCCTGGTCATCTGATCCAATCTATTGCCACAATTTCCCCTTTTGAGCCTTGTAACAAGTTCACAAGCTTCTCATGTCCTTTCAGCAAACACAAATGCATGTAATCTCTTCAGAAGTGTATGCACATATATGATTAATTTCAGGGATGCATTTATGCAGTGAAGCACCATAGTTAGCTATATTCTGAAATGCCGCTAGGTAATTCTAGGTAGTGGTCAGAAGGGATTGGTCTTCATGAGTCTGCTTGTGAAAGAGATGGGGTGCCCCAGAGAGCAGTTTTTAGAGTACCTGTTCTCTCCATTCACCCTGGAAGGAAGCAAAGGTCATAAACTAAGCATCACTAGGCATTAGATTGCCTAATGTGGATCTGTGTCATTGTCCTCTTTCTGTTGAAGAGCTTTTTTCATATCTGAAAGATTCAAAGTTTTACAGTTTAATTCTCTAACTCTATATAATACCTAGTGTTAATGAAGGAAGCAAACTTACCAAGAAGCTCTGCCAGTGGTTCCCTCTTGCTCCCAACTGTCCTATCCCTGTCATCCCCCCGTCCATTTCTGTCATTTTGCCCCAAATACTAAAGGCCAAAGAAAATAATGCATTGGAGACTCTTTCTTCTCTCTTTTATATTCCCTCTTAATTTTCTCTCTTAAGCTTTTTCTTGTTTATTTTCTATTCTAAAGAAACCTCTCTTGGGTTTGTCTCTGTTGTGCAGCTGCACAGCAGCTTGGAATGGTAATTTGAAATTCACGATTTGGAATTTGAAATGCCACAAGCATAATTTATCAAAGGTAATTTTTTGGGTGTTTCTGCTAGACTAGAGTTTCTGACTAGGGTTCTGGCTAAAAAAAACCAGAGGGAATTCAGAGAAGAGCTGTAGGTATGATCAGTGCTTGCTTAGTAGTCTTGGGATATAAAACCTCCAGAGGAGAGCTAGAAGAAGGGAGATGTGTTCAGCCCGAAAGCAAAAGCATGGGTGAAGTTGTGTGGGTGAGGGGAAAACATAGCTGCTACTTATTATTAAGTTCAAGAGATTTTACAAGAGGATGCAGCAAGCTTGCTCACATTACTCAGTGAAGGTAGCGCAAAGAATAAAAAGCCTCAATTGCAGCAGAGTAGCAGCTTTTGACACCATCTCCCACAGCATACTCCTGGAAAACCTGGCAACTCACAGCCTGGACATGTGCACCCTTCACTGGGTTAAAAACTGCCTGGATGGCTGGGCCCAGAGAGTGGTGGGGAATGGTGCTGCATCCAGTTGGCAGCCAGTCACTAGCAGTGGACCCAAGGATCTGTGTTCCGGCCAATCCCACTTAATACTCCAGGGAGTATTATATATGACTTAATAGTACAGGGAAGTGGTGGAGTTCACCACCCTTGGAAGTGTTTAAGGACAGACAGGGCATGGCACTCAGTTGACATGAGGTGTTCAGTCATAGGTTGGACTCAATGATTTCAAGTGTTTTCTAACCTAATTGATTCTGCAAAATTTTAGCCAAAACTCAGCAGACTTGTAGTTACTGGTGGTACAAGCAATTGAATATCCCTGGATGTGGTGTGCAAGGTGAGACAAAATACTCATGAGACGGAACTGAAGAAGGAATATTACAGTCCATCCTATAAGGATGGGAGATGAACTAACAAGTCCAGCACAGTGTGTCAGCTGACATGAGAATGATGTATTGCTCACCAGCAGATTGGTTTGCTGGGAGATCAGCAGGGAAGAGAGCTGGCCAGACAGGAGCTAATGGTACAGATGGTGACTCATATTTGTGGTCCTACTTGATTACTGAGTGAATCTTTTTAGAATTGGAGATGGCTCCAAATAGCACTGAGGTGGGTGTGGAAGAGAGAAAGAAGGACACCTATGAGAAGTAAGAATGCCAGGAGAGAAGGCAGGATTCTCAAAGGTCTCCCATGATATAACCATGCCATTACATTAATTTGAGGTTACACTGGCCTACATTTTCACTCCAGTCTGGAGTGAGACTTCTGGATTCTTGGGCAGCCCTGTTGGCACAGCCAGGGGTGTGCTGGCATACTGCAAGCCTCTCTGAAACACTGTAGATACAACTAGCTCAGCCCTGGGGCTGGAAAACTGGAAGCTGCAGAATCCAACCAGGCACAGCTAGCTAGGATTTATGGAAATGGCTCAAGCTGCTAGGAGCACAAGCTCACCTTTGCAAAAGGATATGTGATTGGTGATCTCCCTGATGCCTTTTTCTCTGGTCGTAGAATTATGTGCCAGACACAGGTGATAAAAAGGGTTTTTCCTTTATATATGGATCCTCAGGTGCACAATTTGTCAGGTGGAAAATGCTGAAGATGCACATGCCACATGACATGTATACAATTTTTATAGACTTAGCAAATTAGCATATCTGACAAAGATTCCCCAGTAAGAGGCACACTAGGTGGAGTCACCCCTCTAGTTCTAGTAACTTCTAAATTCTCACCCCTCAGATGAGGCCTGAACCCTGTTTACAAAAATATGTCTTGAAGAGCTGGTTTCAACCTTGGTTTCTAAGGAGAGCCAAGATACCATAGGAGCTTCAAGCCCTCAACTTGGGGACTTTTGGAATGTTTTGTCTTTCTACCTAGGAAAATACTGAAGCCTAAGCTACAATAATAGACTACAAAGCTACAAATATGTGTGCAAAGGATACAGAAAAAATATAAAATATATATAAAAGGAAAAGGCAAAAAATCAGCACGGCATCATGCCCTCCTCCCAAAATAGAAGAAAGGAAGGAAGGGAAGGAAGGAAGAGAGAGAGAGAGAGAGACAAAGAAGTAGATCTATGCAGAACAGGCAGAGAGATGTAAGGATGTCAGACTGGAAAGGTGAGCTAGTGAAGATAAACTAAGATAACTCCAAAAGCTAGTAAAGGGAGAGAAACAAAGTTAAGCTATTAAAGAGGGATTGAAAAAGAAATACATTTGGGGAAAATATGGGGTTTGCTGTAGAAAAAAAGTAGACAACAAAGAGGACAAAGTGAAAAGATTTTTTTAAGAGGTGAAGGAAACAAGATTCAGGTAATACACTGTGGATGTAGTCATGCTAAGCATACAGACCATGGTGATGAATGGTTTCATAGCAGAAGAAAATGTTCTGTATAGACTTATACAATATCCTGTTTGTGAAAAGTGAACTTGAGAAATTGCTACCAGGGATTTTTAGAAAGAGAATAATTAGTTTATTTTGAACAAAATAAATGCCTAATTCAAAATTATTATGCAATATATAGAAATTGCATCAATGTATAAAAAATGAAGAAGTCATCCAGGGTTATCACAGTGCCTACTTCCTGCCTGTTTTGCAGCTCTCCCCTCTTTTTTCAATTCTTATTCCAAAATTAAGTATAGGGTCAATCTTTTTTTTTCCTTAGCAATTGCATCAGCCATAAGCATGTATCACATGGTAAATGAAAGAATATGAATAATTCAGAACAAAATTTTGAATCATTTAAAAAATAGAAGCTTCACATTTCATTGCTAACCTATTCCCACATAACAAAATTCAAAAAATCACATTGCAATTTCTGGAACAAAACCATTTCAAGTATTTGAAAATACTCATTCCTGCATGCGTTTCATTCTGTCCAAAGAATATTTCAATCCCAGAGTTGTCCAAAACTCTGTTTCCCATTTCATGAAAAAACCCAGAAGATAATTAAATACTGGGTATTCTGCCCAAATATGAAATACTGTACATATTTTCATAAATTATTGTGACCACATAATGTGATCACCTTTGCCTCCAAGGCTGATGGAAAATGTAACATTTAGTTAAGCAAACTGACTGTATTAGGGAATTAACATGATCTGCTATCAACATGCAGATACATATGCCAGCATCATTGCTTGTTAGTGCGGATTTTTGGCTCCTGTAATAGCAGCACAGCTTAGTCTATGCCTAAGACAAAAAGCTTAGCAACAAAAACACAATGCAAAGAGCCAGTGTTATAGAGAGATCAGTTTTTCTAGTGATAAGAGCATGAGGATGGAGTGAGGAGTATTGCAGTTTAGTCACTGATTCGGTGTGACTTTTCAAGGACTTTGTGTTCTCCTCACCAAAGAGTCCTGCCTCATTTTCCTTATCATTGACACAATAGCAATAGAACCACTTTACAGCTGAGGTTGTGAGTGAACAAATGACACTGGCATTTGTAAAGCACACTGACATCCTCCAGAAAGAAATTGCTGTAGAGAAGACAAATGTAATGCTGATCATCTCCCAAGTATAGTGATTAATGAATCTTAGGCAGTGAAACCACTGTTATCACAGCATTAATATGCATTTGCATTGCTCTGACCACAGTATTAGGACCCCCATTCCACAGGGGTTATCAGGGCTCTGCCCTCCAGGGATGGTTGGGGTTATCCTACCATTCGGTTCCTGCCCTGTTGATCTCTTCCCACCAGCACTCTGTCGGCTCACCGAGGCTCTGGGATGCTGGCATGCAGGCATAGTTCCACAGTCTGTCAGACCCTTCCTTCTTGCTGAAAACACTTCTGACGGCCACGATCACCTGCCCATGTGGGCACTGAAAGTTGAAACCCTGCCGGTACACATTGACCCATTCATCATTATCTCCATAATTAAAGGGGCCATAGTAATAGTCACTATACTGGCCCCATGCCACAGTCACCAGAGGCAGGAACACACAGAGAAGGAAAAGGTCCATTTTGAAGATGTTCCTGGCTTAGAAGTGCCCCTCTGATTTGTTGGGCTGGCTCTTTTATATTGCCTCTAACATTTGGCTTCCAGATGTTATGTTTTCAGATCCAAGTGCAGTGTGTCATTGCTTAGCAAACCTTCTCTGAGTTACACAGACGTCCAATTACTTTTAAGGTGGAATTCTGCAAGTACAGTAAGTCTGCAGTCCCCAAGAGCAGGGTCTTCCCACCACCACAAACCATCTGTGATCCTTTACTGCAGAGCTACTGTACACAGCAAGCTACATGTCATAGTACAACTGTCACAGACATCCCAATGTCATCCTCAAGATTGTGGTTAAGTTTGAAAATAACTTTATTTGAAATTAAAGCTGTATTTGAAGTTGCCGTTTCCCATCATTAGTAACGGACAATAAAATGTGATCCTGTGTGTGTATGTGACCATCCTCTTGGATGTGTGTGACATGATTCTGCCAGTGCCTAGAAAGAAGGGCAAGGTGAGGGAATTCACTGCTCCTGTTGAAAAAACTCCTTTAGAAATGTTGGGTTAGTTTGGTTGGAGGGAAGGTGGAGCCCAAATGACTGAGACTGTCTTGGCATGGAAACAGCCCACCCTGAGAAGTAGGGCATTGGCTTCCTCCAAGCAGAACTGATTTTGCTATGACTGTGTGTGAGCTCTGTGAAACTGTGGACTCTGCAGATGTTTTTATTTGAGGATAAAGCATATAAGCAAGTTACAATGAGAAAAGCTTCATGTGTGATGACAGCCTAGTGAAATCTTTGAGCAAGGGCCCTGAAGCTACCTTGATTTCATCATGGCCAGGAACACAAGGCAGTTGCTGAGGAACTGTTGTGTTGCAAATTCAAAACCTGACTTGCCACTTGGAAAGTGTTTCTATGCAACATCCTTAGGCAATTTCCTTATCAGGAACACACCCTATTCAGAAAAGTGTGGAATTGTGTGCTTTACTTAGTGGTGTACTTGGCCCATAGAAAACTCTGGGACTTGAGCACACTTTAAAAAGTAAGACAGTCCAAAGTCAATCTAACATAGTCTATGCATGCATATGTTGCCTTTGCTGTGGTACTAACAAAATGTGTGACCCTTGGAACAGCTCCAGATTCAGATTCTGTCTCTTTAGTGAAATCCAGAGACTGTTCCTTGTTGCAAGCTTGCAAGCTTCATCTTAAATCTTTTCACTACCTCTCTTTCACATTCGGACCATGCACAGAAAAAAAGGGAAAAAAAAAGTGTATGAGCTTTTATTCTGTTTCTGGTACTGACAGAAAGACCTGTGATGATAACTGCGGACGTTTTCTTCTCTAGGAATCTCCAAACCCATCCTACTGGTCATTTCTTTGCAGGAGCATAAGCATCTCATGAAGCAGGTGCCTTCACTAACAAACCTCAGATCTCAAAACTGCCTTCAGCCTCATCAGCCAGGTGGTTTTGTGCCTTTAGCTAATAGCTTTTCTTGTAGCAGAGCTTCATTCAACAAAACTGTAAGTGGTTGTTGACTCTTTTCCAGAGCACTGCAGCAGCATCTCAGCTGTCCATGCTCACAGCCAGTGCAGATCCACATGCACCTGGCAGGTGAGAGTTGCTGATATGGCTCACTGCCTCACTTCCGGCTATAGCAGCCCCAGATGTCAGGGGAAAGGGACTATAGAGAAGAGCCCTTTCCTTGAAGCTACCCTCCTCTAGATCCTGGGTAACAGTGGGAGATGCAGGTACCCAATGTCTGAAGAGAGTGGAAATTTAAGATTAAAAATGCTCATAGTTATCTGATGAGCACCAGAGTGCATGAACTGCACAATCTCACACCAGTTTTTCGGCTAACTCAAAAGTGTATTTTTTTCCCCTCTTACTTCCTTAAACATGTAGTCACATCAGGGAGTACTGCACACTGCTGTGTATGCCTAAGAGGCATTCTGGAAGGAGTTTTAGCAGGAAGAACCACATTATCATATACATAAGATCCTCACCTCACATAACCCTTTATAAGCACCATTCCATGTAGCAAAGTTCTTACATCACCCACAAAATTATGGGCAAGAGGGGAGGAGAAAGTGGAAGAAAGGCTCTACAGAGAGGAGGCAGTCTTTTGTCTACCTTTGACATGCACGTGAAACTTTGAGGTGTCTGTTTTCACTTCTTACATACACTCTACCCTGCCTGATCCCAGTTAGAGGATAGAATGTCACTTTCATGCTGAACTGTGATCAAGAAGTGGCTTGGCTGGGAGAAAAAACTGTGCAGAGAATATAGTGAACACAGCAGATGTGGTACAACAACTCCCTGGAGCATCTGTGGCAGTTTAGACATGTCCTGAGCAGCCCTATTCTGCTCTGGCCAGTGAATCAAGCACAACAGTTCAAAAGTCAGTGGCTAGAAGAGCTGCAAACTAAACTGCAGCTTGGTGTCTTTGGTTGCCTTCAGCCACAGTTTGCACTACAAGAAAACACTGATATCTAATAGTCAGTCCCTCTCTGAAATTACCTACCCTTTAATTTGACTTTAAAAACATCAACTGCATGCCTTGCATATCTGATCTTTGGAAAAGCAGAAAGTGCCAATGAAGTAATAAATATTAGGTGCTAAGACCAATCTTTCATTATCAGTTCCTTGCTGGGAAATCCATATTGTCTGGTAATTTTATTCCTCACCAGCTCTTAGAAATGTTGCATTTAATCCACACAAACAATTTAATTTCTGTCTTGCCCAGTGGTGACAGATAAAAGTGTCTATTCTTGATACCCTGCCTCCCTGGCCTAAATTTGGAGTTAGCTCAACTTTTAGCACAGTTTGGACTAAAGAGGAATATTCTTTCCAACTTGATTTATTCTCTGTTTCTCTCCTGCTGAAGATACTAGATGCACCACTACTTAGTGCTGCAGGTGTTATTAGTGCTTTGGAGAAGTGTTATTAGGAGAAATGCTGCAGTATTCTCTTACCATGCCATGATACAGCCATGAAATACAGAAAGATTTCAGTGTTTTGAACTAAAATTACATAGGCAGAAGTATTATTTGAATGAATAACACTAGCCAGCTTAATGGGTTTTTATTTTAGCACACAAGCTCTACACTAAAATAGGTAAATGGTAAAGCTTTATTTATTATTTGGCAAACACAGAGATCCTAGAGCTGCAATGAGAAAAGTGAGGGCTCAGACTTGGACAGTGACGGGTTCAACTAGATCTGTGGCTACAAAACTGAGTTGCATGAAAGTAGCTTCATGTGGTTGTATTGGAGTATCTGTGCTGCTTAAGTTCCTGTGTCTGGCTTATGGGCAGCCAGATTTTGCCCCACTTTGTGAGCAGAAGGAGCAAATGAGGGTGTTGTCTCACAGCACAAGAGTGCACTTTAGATGCACAAGAGTTATTCCATCTCATATTACTCAGGACTATAGCCAGAAGTGAATCTTTGCATTTTGGGCTGGTGAAGAAGGCTGAGCATGTATATCCTGAGCCCTGACGTTCTCTGTGCACAAAGCAGGTATGACAGAAGCAGTGCCAGTAGCAGCAGCAATGTATGTCTGCTTCCAAGCTAATGAACCGCATTGTGGCATTTCACTGTGAGAAGAAAGTGTTTTTCATGACAGCTCATAGCATCATTGAGGTCACACACTGTGAACATATTTTCCATATTTTATTGCACACTGTCTCAGTGTGATGCTGGCAGTTCTGATAAAGTAGAGTGGCTTGGATGAGTCAGGGAAGCTGCATGATCTGGGAGCTGTAAATTGAATTCAATTACAGATTACTTTTCCTGTCATCTTCGCAGCTTCACAGCATGGCATTTATATATATATATATTATATATGTGTGTGTGTATATATGTATATATGTATATATGTATATATGCATATATGCATGCATGTGTATGTATATGTGTATATATATGTATATGTAAGTATATATATTTGTATGTACATATGTACATGTGTATATGTATATGTATATGTATATACAAGTTTCCTGCATTTTCAGTTATTGTAAAAGTTTGTGGATTTATTATGTTTTTGAAATGAGATTACAGAGGCCTTGGTATTGTGGAGGACAAAGCTGCTGAAAGACTGTGCTTCATAAGGGGTAAAGATATATCCTAGTCAACTTTTTATCTCAAAGATATTATCTTCTTTCAGAGTAATATATATGGAGAAGGCTGGAATTCATTTGTCAAGTTTTCCTACTGTTAAAGATATTTTGTGTAGCCCCATTCACTTGATGTTCTCAAAGTATTTTGATTAAGCCTTTTAAACCACCCATTTGAAAAATAAGAGAGGTTAAACCTCTTTACACAGTAAGTCCAGTGATCTGCCCAATGCCCACCAGTACCTCAGGGCTAGAAAGAGATTTTAAACTCCAGCATCTAGACTGGAGTTTAGAATCCTACTCCAGCCCTGGGAAAGCACACATTTTCCCAACCTTTTTTTCCTGCTACTTCCCTACAGAGATGCTGGTTCAGCTTCTACTTCGTGTAGCTCTTTCCATGTAAAAGGGAAGCTACTACTTAAGATCTTGTGATATGGAAGGATATTGCAGAGCTGTTTTCTCCTTGGAAGTAGCTGTGGAAAATTCTGATATTATACCACCTGGAATATTGCTGTGGAGAAAAAAGAGCGCTAGATGCAATGCTATTTTTTGAAGTTAACATAAACCTTTGAATTGCTTTTGTAATAGCTTCCTGTCTGCATGTATAATATTAAATTATGGATTAAGTAATAGAAGCAAACAGGAAAAGCAAAACTTAAGTCATGAAATCTCTAAGGAAAGGGTAAGAAAGTTGCACTGAAACATTAGTAAAGAAACAACTGAAACAAATTTTCCTGGTCTGGAAAACCATCTAGATTGCATGATAACTCTTTTCCTTCTAAGAGTCTGAGATCTATTATTTTGAAAACTCAATTTTCAAGTAATCAGTGAACAACTGTTTCATAGATTGATCATCATTGCTAGATCAGATTAGCCCAAAAACTTCTCAAAAGCAACAGTAACAAACCTTTGTGACAAACCTTCCCCTGCTCACATAAAGCTTTGCGTAGGAAAAGTTGGAGATTGGAAAAGAGCTGAGTTTTGCAAGGGGAGGCATCCTTATCAACAGCAGGGTTTGTACAGACATCCTAGAATGGCTACCCAGAATATTCTGGTGTTAAATAACCCAGGAACGGGCTGTCATCATTACAGACTTCCACAGATCTCTCTCCAGAATTAATTTCAAATAGATTTACTAAGGGATATTTAACCAGTTCTGATACAGCCATTCTTCAAATATGGGCATGAGGAACTTGATAACTTGACTATTATGTACATATTCTAAGAAGTCATAAACAATTTATGAACAGAAATTGATGCTCTTTTCATTGTTGCTGTTGTTCAGACCCAGTAAAATTGAAGAACCTCCTCTGTGGTTTAATCCTAATCTAATTCAGGCTTCTGTCAGAGCAGAGGTATAACTGCTCCTCCCCACCCTGCTCCCCATGCTGTAAAAATTGCCCTGTTGTAGTAACTCTTGCTATTTATGTTAATAAATTCAGTCCATGAAGTTGTTGTGATTACAATGAGCCTTCCAGGATCCTTACAATAAGGAAAAGCCAATCTGATGAGTGTTTGGCATTACAGTTTCAAATGACAGGACAGGGAGGGCATGGTACTTTTCCAATCACGTGTTACTGCTAAAAGCAAGGTGTTTTTTCCTAGAGCTTTTTGCTAACAAAGTCTGTTCTTATTGCTGTAGCTGCTGTTACCACTATCTCTTTTAAGCTTGAAATCCATATCACATCTTTAGCTTCAGTCCTGTATTAAGCCAAGACAGTCAGGGTGCAATGTCTGAAGGTGAAGCTGCCAAAAGAAATTTAAAAAGCCTTGAGGCTACAGGAAATTCAGGTGGCATTGATTCAGGAGAGAGCCAGATGCTTCAGACTGAGTCAGTGCTGAGCCTCCTCACAGATTTGCAGGCAGCATTTTGCCAGGACCTTTTTATACGTGAGCTGAGTAACTGAACCCCCTTTTCATCACTCATCTTTATGTGTAGGAGTTGTTTTCTTTTTAATATAATAGCTTTATATTTAGTCTGAGCTAAATTCAAGCTTGGCTGTCTCTGTGCTCTTGTTAGCTCCCACCTGATAGAGCTGGAGAGATTTCCTGGAAAAGCAGTCATCACCACATCAGCAGAGACAGAAATGTTCTAAAACTTTTTGACTCCTTCAGAAAGAGACTTTTTCTACAGTGGTCTCATTGGACATTTGAGTGAAATTGCTACTAAACTTAATACATAAGGAATTTTGTACATGATACATTACCCTCTCCTTCTTTCAACTTAAGTTTGGCCTCAAAACATGTAGCTTCAGCTGATTCTTGAAGCACTGAGGAAGTCTTGCAATAAAATGGGTAAGGAAAATGTTACATTTTAAAGTAGAAGTTATAAAAAGCAATCAAAATATTATTGAGGTACTTTTCATAGTACGAGTAGAGATACAACAAAGACACCAGTCCCATTTTTTAATTTTTAAAGTCTAACACAAAACTTGTTTCCATGTAAAGCTCGGCTACATTTATTTCAGTTTAATTCATGGGACACCTTTTAGAAATGGCCACAGCAGACAGCTGTAGCATTTTCAAAATCCACAGACTACTCACCTAGAACTTAATATGGGCCACCCTTTTCCAGGGGTGTGACTGTAGGTGTCCAATTGAACAGTGTTAAGAGATCAGTCAGCTGTGATGTTTGTCATGGAAACCATCTATTGTGGATGGGGAGCAGGTTTCTCCTTCACAGAATTTTGGTATCGTTAGAAAGTTCCCACTTGGCTTTCTCTAGCGTAGACTGTGACAAACAGTTCATAGCATCACTGCAAAATGCTGGAGGCAAAAATCTGAACTAATGACTCATAATAACTCTGCACAGACTCATGGGGTAAGTCTGAGGTCAGGGCTGAACTGATCTTTTATGTGAGAATGGCAGTAGCTGTAATTCACTTGCTGGCCATAGCAACAGGCTGAACCAAAGCCAGTTTTTTTCTGAGCTAGATAAGGGAAAAAAGAGCTGAGAATATGACTTAGGAGTATCTCAGTTTTACATGCAAAAGACCATCTCTCTGCCTGACCTTTCAGGCCTATGCAAAGTGAATGTGAGTAGGAACACTCAGAGCTTGTGGTGTTTTATTCCAGTTTTGTGCTTTCTTTGTGTAGGCTTTGTATAAAAATAAAATCTTAGGAGTTCATGATGATCTTGCTTCAACAGTCACTAAAGTCAGGTGCTGTCTGGCAGCCCATGTGATGTGAGAAATGAAATGAGATGCTTACTTGGTCCCTTTTTGGCTGTGTGCTTTGTGAATTTGGATAGGGAGTGACACTGAAACCCAGCTTCCGGTGCCCTCCATCCATTTTGCATTGTAGTCATGAGAATAATTTCTCTTTACTGTTTTGCTTTTGAGATGCTGCAGGTGGTGGGGGAAAGAGGTGGGGAGAGAGGAAGAGAAGATCTAGGGAAAAGGCTTCTGCACCCTGCCACTATAATCCATTGTGATCTGACCTTCTGGATTTTCAGCCTCACTCAGCCGTCCATCACTCTTCATGTGACTGTCACCTCATATTATTATAATTAGCCACTGCTGGCCCCAGAGATTTGACAGTGGAGGGGGAAAAGTCCCAGTTGTTCTCTGCCAATTTGAAATTAACCCTGTCGTTACAGGACAGATTGTCCTGCTCCAGAAGTAGCTCCTTGGCATTTGCACTGAGATAATAACACGGTCCTGGGGTGGTAAACCAGCTCCTTGACTCACCCTGCTTTGTTGTCCTTGTGTCCTCCCATCTCCTAGGCTGCTTCACCCTCCTTCCTCCCTGCATGTCACCCCTCTTTGCTGCCTATGAGAACTGAAGCTGCTATTGAGAGTGCTCAAGCCGGCAGTCCCAGAGTCTGTGGGTGGATGATAAATTCATCTTTCTGTGGTTGTGCCAATTGAGGGCTGTCTGCTCAGGCTCAGAAAAGACCCTGCTGTTCTGTGCACATCTCTCTTCTTCCCCTCCTTCTGGGACTTATTGCCCTGTGCCAGCACTGCAGAGTGCAGAGCCACTGTGGTCCCTGCCTCTTTATGTGGCCATTGGTTTGTGCTGCTGTCTAAGATTCCCTGTCTTTGTTGCTGTGGGTGTCTCAGCCAGGTGGATGAAAGCTAGGTCAGATCTGCCTTCTCGTGCTACAATTTCCTCACCTTTGCTTATGGGCTTTCTCTAAGCATGACTGCCAACTGCTGTTGCCACGTCCCTCTTTACATGGCATTTAGAAATTTTGCTTCATTGTCTTTTAAGCAGGAGATGGCTGAAAATCATCCTTGTTACTTTGTTCAGCTAATTAGGTACAACTCCTGAGCTGCTGCTGTACAAAGGTGACAGCACCGACAGCTCACTTGGAGGTTGCCTTCCCCTGGGAAATATCTGGAGGTGCAGACAAAAAAAATGGAATATGGAGAATGCGACAATATCTGACACCAAGTCTGTGTGTTCATTCCATCTGGTCAAACAAATAGAGCATAGTCAGGTAATGAAGGTCCTGATAGTCCTGCAGTTCAGCTGGGTGATGAATTCTTTCAGTGAGTGTGACAGACAGGTTTGGCATGGCCTTGCCTCAAATACTGTTCTGATAGAGTTCTCATATAACCAAAAATGTGTTTACTTAACCCATTCTGCACTGTCCTGTCAAGGTACAGCTGTTTTTACTCTGACATTCACAAAAACTGCTCCCCCTAGTCCTTAAGGATCAGGTGATGCGCTTTTCTTGCAGTCATTCTGCACTGCCATAATTAGTTCCAATCCACAGTGAGCTTCTCTCTCACATCCCTTGTTCTTGTAAGCAGTTGCAAAGACCACTATTGCTACCAGTTGCCTACTTCTTAATTTAACCTCTCTGTGGCTGGGCCAGAACAGCTTCTGCTCATCGCTGCAAGAAGCATAACTGAGAGCTCCTGCAACACGATTTTGCTATCTGGTCTTTATATGCTTGAGCCGCAAAGTTTCTGACCCTGCTCTCAACTTTCAAACATATTTGCCTTTGCACCACACAGCTTACAGAGCCTTTTGCAACCCACATGCCAGGTCATTTTTGAATGAGCACTCTTGTATTTTGTTGGTGTGCCTGACACCACACTGGATACTAACAGTAACTGCACTCACCAAGAAGCAGGAAAGTGCCTACATAGCTATTACTGTGTTAAGCTTTATTAATCACATCAAATTCTGATGGTTTGTCAACTACATCCACAGAATAATGTATCCTTTCCTTTTCCTTGTGCTACCTTCTAGGTTGTTTTATTGCATTTAGAGCTCCAACAACTTTTTTAGGGCAGCCTGTTCCCTGTGTCTCTTCTCAGCTTTAGTACAACTACTGCTCATCATGAGAAAAGATTGCATGTCTGTGGAAGAGTAGCCTTGAGAGTGCATAACCTTGGTGTTATGTGGTTTATATGCATAAATAAAGAGAAAATACTTGCCAGTAAATGGAAAGATAGACATAGAAAGAACACAAAAGAATCAGCAGAACTCAAAAAAATCTCTGGAAGCAAAGTTGTATGTTTGGGTTATTCATAAGGTGAGGCATGACAGGCACTAGGGAATAATTTGTGCTTGTACTTTGTGACAGCCTTCAAGGGAATATGACAAGATTGAGCGAAATTTCTGCTCATTACTAAAATGCATAGCTACATTTTATGTCCACTCAGTGCAATACAAAGTGTCAGCACTCATTGGTTTAGAAGCTCGGGGTCTAAGTTAACTGGAAATGCCTGTGGATAAGTCATGCACTCTGGGATAGAGCTGCCTCTGTAGTCATACCCAGGAACTCTTTCTGGTGAAGCTTGAAAAATGGAAGAGTTTGTCTTCAGCAGACATGAAATACTTGGTTCTGTGCAGGAAATAAAGGCCAGAAGTTGCTGAGCTAAGCATGGGCAGCAATACCTTACCATCCTTATGTTACAATGGGCACAGCATAGTCCAGGTTGGACCTGGAGGTTTCCAGATCAACCTCTTGTTCAAATCAGGGCTGGCTGAAGATCTGACCAGATTGCTCACAGCTTTATCCAGTCTTGAATATCTCCAAGGATGGAGAATGCACAGCCTGTCATTTTTCCACTTGCAAATAGAAAACATAAGTTACACAACCCCAGTGTAATATCTTTGTGACCAGAAGAACTTGGTAACAGAATCAAAGCTGCTGTTACTCCACTACTTGATCACTCCTTGCTCTGTAGGTCTCTATCACTACATGCTTCAAAGCGTGATATTGAAAATGGCATATTTTTCACTTTAGGAAGCATGTCCTTTCTCTGTGACATTAGAATGCTTAGCAACATGGATGCAGATACATGCCACACATGCAGTGAAAGTCATACTGTTTCCCAGCCTATATTAGACACATTTGCCAGCTCTTACCTCATTGTTTTTATGATTAATCCAAAACCCAGCAATTAAAAATAGTGCACCAGTGTTCCTTTATGTCAGCAATGGGTTAGACCAATTGCCTGTGAAACTATCAGTGTCCCTAGCCCAACAGTGCTGCAGCTCTTCAGATGGTAACCTTGCACCCAGTAAAAGAACTGTGCTAATTGCTTGAAACTCTTGCATATCATCCTTCCAACAATATTATTGTGTATTTAAACCTAAGCTTCAGAACATCAACAGTTCAGTGGGAGTTGCTGGTTTAGTAAATTGTGGAATCCTGGGTTAATAAATTGACACACTGGGTTTAGTCATAGATCAAGATAGCTCTGCCACTCTGCTGTTCTGAATCCTTAAATTACTTTGTCTCTTCATATTCCTGTTTGGCCTTGTGCTCATTTTTGGTATTTTTGGCCTGATTCTGTAAACTCAGTTGTTAAATTATTGTGTCATCATGGATCTGACAATTGATGTTTTGCAACCCCAAGCAAATACCCATGTTCTCCAGCTATTAACTGTTGTTGCTTGCTTCTTGCTCTCTGTCTTTTCACAGGTTAACTCACAGTCTTGTGCTATTGTGGAAGATGGGGGAAAAAAGCTACTAACTATTAGTCAGAAAACAAAAAACCCCGTTTCTTAGCCAGTGGTTATAATAACGGCTATGGACCTGTCTGTCTCGATATATGATTTCCTGACATTAAATGAATTTGACATTTACATCTGCTTTTATTTCTTCCAAGAACCTTGTGGCATTTTTTCCTCATTTAAAGTGCTGTTGTACTCTGAAAATTGTTTTTAATATTGGTGTTATGGAGGCTCTTTATTTATTCTGTCAACTGTACTCAGAGCAAAAACATGTGGTCCAGCAGCAAGAAACTCTTTGGCTTTTGTGGTCTTTGGATTGTGGTGGAAAAGGCCTTTGCTAACTCATAACACTGCAAATGAATCAGAATCTTCCTGAACTGTGCAGAAGTGATGGAGAGTGATGAAGGAGAGCATGATGTACAGTGCTGAGAATAGAGTGTGCAGGAAAAGCAGAGACAGCAGGTTTCTCTCCCTTGTCCCTCTGTTGCTGCTACAGAGGATTTATGACGTTGTAACAAGCTTTGCCATGAGTTGAGTACAAAAAGAGTTTCTCCTAGACTGTAGTACAACCAGCATTTTTGCTGCATTGGCTTCATTGCCTCGCTTCAGTACTCCAGTGAGCTGACTGGCAAAATCCCAAGCTGCATGCTAAGACCCCTGCAGTGCTTCAGGGAAAAGAGTGCCCAAGCTGCAGAAATAATGAAATAATGTACCTCATAAGTGCCCTTTGCTTAGCCAGAAGACTCCCTGAGGAACAGCAAAATCCTGAAGAGGATGTTGCCAAAATTCCTTCTTTGCCATCCTCCCCTGCAGAGATAATAATTCACATGTAGTTACTGCTCAGGTCTCTGCCCTGTACACCAGAGAGCGGCTGGCTGCTTTCATACACAACAGACAGATCCAGATTCCTATAAACATGAGGCTTGGATGATGGGTTCGCTTATCTTTTCACAAAGATGAAACCAAATTAGAAAAAGCAATTTCATTGCTGTATGTACATCTCCTACCATCTTACTCTTCTACAGTTTTTTGCTTAAGGTCTAAAGACAAGACTCTCACGTAGGATTATTAGGTGTTCACAGCGCTGAACACAATGGGATCCTGATCTTTCTTCATCAATCACTATCACATCAGCATTTATTTGTTTACAGTGTCTGTTCTTTCAGTTGGTAGGTCTGCTGGGACCTCAGTGGTAATGAGAGTGTTGCTTTTCTCAGCCATGCCTCCTTTTAAGAATATAAATGGCATAGCTCTTTATGGCACCCAAATTAACATTTTTCCACAGATAACAGTGATTATTTTCTGAGCTGGCTTTTTCCTTTTTTGCCTAATTGATACTTTTTTACACTGTATATTTTATAGCGTTCTAGCACTTCTCATGTAAGAACCTTGAGGTACAGAATTGTTTTATCTATTTTACAGACATAGGGAACTGAGGAAAAGCATGGTAAGGTTTACTTATCAGCAAGGTCATGCACTGAGTTTATAACAAAACTGGCATTAAAAACACACCACCAGTCCACCACCATTTCTTTCCCTGTTTTTAGCCATTCCCATTCTTTGTGCCTTCTCTCCCTCCTGTCTTCTTTTCCTGCTACCATTTTGCCAATGTCTTATCCTCTCTTTCAGCAGGTCTTATCCCTGAAAGTGAGTTGGTTTTCCGTATTTCTGAATCTGGATCTGATACCCAAACATTCCATATGCCATGCAGTAGTTACACACTGCTAATCCTGCTTCTCTTTCACGTGCTAACATCTAGGAAATTCCATAGCAAACTCCCAGCTATTTCAGGGACCTTGGACACTGCCAGTAATTCTTGTTTCTCTTGCTTTTTTTTTTCCTGTGGCCCATTATAGTGCTGGCTTTTAACTTTGTTATAAGCCATTAGTATTTTGCTATATTAACAGGTCATTCTGAAATATTGTGGAGCCTGCAGTGTGTATAGACTTCAGAATGGTTTTCCATGGGACTTTCTGGACTCAGTATCTTTTGTATAACTATGTGCAGTAGTATGTGGGTATGCATCCCATCTTTTCTCAGCCTGTATTTCAAAAGATTCCTAATACAAGTTTTCTTTCTGTACTCTCATGTTGAAAAAAATCCCCTAATTCTTCCTGAATTAAATTAGTAGTGTTTGCCCTGCAGTGCAAAAAAGGACAATCATCTGTGTATACAACAGCTGGTAAAAGGGAAGTGTTTAGGGTTTGAGTGAGGTTTTCTGGTTGGATTTTTTCTTTATTCTCTCTTTACCCTTCAAAAAATAATATATATTGTGCACGTGGTTATTTTGAAAACTTCTAGGCACTGTACTCTGTGAAGTAAGAATACCCAATTAAAAATTCTGACTTGTATTGGTGTAGGTACTTTTTGTATTTTAGTCACTGTGTAAATGTCTTTTTTGGATAGATTTGCTAGCTGTTTTTTAATACTTTGAAGCAAGGGGCAGCTGCTAAGGAGGAGGGGAGGCTCTTTGCCAATGTGAGGACATCAGGGGAGCTGTCTGCCAGTTTCAATAAGAGAAGAACAATTGCTTTTTGCTTTCCACTCCTCTCCTCTTTCCTAGTGCTCCTTCTCCCTCACATTCACTCCTGGATAGAGGTAGAAGTTCAGTCTCCAAACTGAATCAATTCTTGTTCCCTTCACTAAGGCTGTCAGCAGAGCAGGGTTAAGTGTCACAACAGAGTTTTTGTGTTGTGGATAGCTCTTCTCTCTGCATTTCCTTGATATAAGCAGGCTTGTAGCCCCTTTCCCCTTTATCCTGCCCAAGCAACATGCACGCTGCAGATCACTAAAGCTAAGACTACTTGGTTTTGCAAAACTTCTCTAGAATGACTTGTCTCTTCCTGTCTCTCTCCTAAAAGCATCACAAGATCTCGGAAACCCTGTCTTTCATCTGAGTGTGCTCAGAGGAAAAAAATCTTGATTTTAAACACTTATTTTTCTTCTCACTTGTTTTACATCACCCACCAGTTGTCTGTATGCACAAGGCATGGCAAAACATCAATAAGAAAGAGTAGTCCCATGCTGATAAAATAGCTACTAGTTGGTCTCACTTTACAGCATGTTCCAATTAGCTCTACCCAAGAAAAAACATCAGTGACTGGAGTAGCAACATGGCTGGGAGAGTCTGAAGGGATTTAGCCAATTCCAAGTGGATGAGTGGACGTCATACAAGATAGTCTGGTACTGGTGGAAATTATAGTTTTCAGGTGGGACTTGAAATGAGCTCCCTGCTGTGCTATTTGCCACAAGGGTAGAGACTGTCACAGTGCCTGTGACACTTCTTGCTAGATGCTAGTTACATTCTGTCTTACTTAGAATTTCCCAAGCACTCTTCATTAGTAGAAGCAATCCTCTCTACTTTCTGCCCTGGACTCCTGCTAAGTAAGTAGCAGTTACTGTACTGGGGGGAAATTTACCCCGTGTGTGGAGCAGAAAGTATACTGGAAATATCAAGTGTCAGTCATGCTGTTTGATGAAATGATGAAACTTGCTCCTGTTGCTTAAATGGTGCCATTCATACATATGAAAGTATAGCCTAATGGTGGAGTATTAATCTGATGAGAGGAACTTCTCATCAGCTTGGAAATCCATGTATGGTTGATGAAACAACATCTAATGCTGGCCTCTTGTTCCCCCTTAAAGTTTTAAGTGCACTTCAGCTTTTGAAGCTAACCCATTCTGCTGGAGGACTGCCCAGTCTTGCTTTGGCTTGCCTCTTTCTCTGGATTCCTGCCACATAAGAGATGTTAGCTACTTTGGTTGTTTTAGAAACATGGAAAATGTGGCTCATGTAAGGTTATGATAATGGATTACTGGACTTTTCAGGCTGATGTTGTGTTCTGTATTCTGCACTTCATGCTCAAAAATTTCCCTTGTGTAAACCTCACCCCTGTTGTTTGTTTGCAAAGAGAAGTCTTTTGGAGAGGGGACAGGATTTGCCAAGAGTAGGAAGGGAAAGGGGTTTGCCATGGCAGATGTGACACATTCTGTACCTCACTGGAGTTTTGCAGCAGGATCGTGTTTTGCTGCTCTCTGATATCCTCTTTTGCTGTACTTCTGACAGATGTTTGTTAAAGCTTAATCACCAGTCTGCACTGCTTGAACCATCTCATGGCTTGTTGAGGTTCACTGACCATCACCTAGCAGTCCACAGCAGCCTTGATTTTGTAACATTAGAGAGAGAAGAAAGCTGTCTGACAGAAGCACTTCTTACTGGAGCTTCCAAACAGCAACCACAACTCTCAACTCATTGTAGGTAAATATATGCTCATGAGGTAACACGGGTGAAAAAAGTTATTTATTCAGTAAAATACCATATGTATTTATATATCCCACTCCCTATTTAGATTTATATTTATGTATCCCTTCAAAATTAGAGATTGTCAGGGATTATGTGCAGTGCAGATACTAAAGTGCATGATTTTGATGTGAGGCTTTCAGGCATATGGCAAGTTTCTCCCTACATCTCGAGCAGGGACTCCCACATCCCTAAGGCTTACCTGCATAAGTGGCTGCACTAAGGTAGTGTATGGCTTCACAGTTTCACTTTTCCTTTCTTCAGGTGTGATTTTCAGCCAAAGTATGGCAATATCTTGGCATTAGACTGGCTGCAGGGAAAGAAGGTTGTCCTAAGAGCTACAGAGCTGACTTGTGAGGCAGTTAATTTTTTGTTTGGCCTTTGCTTCATTCAAATTCTTCAGCCATTTTTTGTTAGTTGAGCGATGTCAGACTTCTCAAGTGGATGTTAAGACATGAACACAGGGAAGAGTGGTGAAGGGCACTGCTCCAATCCCATGCTGGGGCCCTAATTGCTATAAAGAATTACACACTTTGTCAAGTCCTGTTTCTAAGTCCTCTCTTGATTCAGCCTATTTTCCACCAGAGGAAAGTGAAGGTGAATTGCTTAATTTGCATAGCACTTGGAGGCAAAAATTTTCAGAAAAATTAGGGCCTTGACATGATGATTTTTATATGCATGTGGATGTCTAGTCAGCCCCTGGCCATCCTAGAGAGATAGGATTTCCCTGAATGGCTAGGTTATGCCCATGTGCATAGAGTATATGAAGCACTTTTGGTTTCTGGTAAGATGAAATACCCTTAAAATAAACCTTGCCCCACAGAAATCAAGAGCAAAGCTCCCGGTGGTATCTGAGGAGGCGAAGTATTACAATACCTGACCTTCTAGAAATTACTGAAGTCTGGACAGGACAGTTTTTTCTAAGCTGTTAATAATCTGCTATAGAGAAGAATCTTGTTTCTTAGCCTGGTGTGCTGTGAAAACACCTTTTGTTTTAGAAAGAGTCTTCCCATTGTGATCAGGTAAAGAACTGAATATAACATTTGGTAAGAGAATCTACAGCTTTACGGGATGAGGCCATAATGTTTTTCTTTGGGTAGTGAGGGGACTCATGGAAAAAACCTAAAGCATCTCTCTGAAAAGATTCAGGAGAAGCCCAATTCCTGATCTGGGATTCAACTACCCTTCTGTTTTTTGATGGTTCAAATTCCAAGCCTAAACTGGGATCCAAATAGAGGCATATGGTCATTCTGCTCCTATAGAAGATCTGAAACTGCAGGCTGGCATTTTCCTGACCTCTGAGTTGCTCCTCCTGCTGTGTTTTGTGGCATCAGCCATCTCATCAGCAGCATTAGGTCAAAGGATATCCAGAGGCCTCCTTGACAATGACGAAGGAGTTGAGATCTCTTCCCAGACACATCATTCCTGACCACAGCCAAGGTCTGAAATAAAGCTGGCCCAGGAGAATTGCTCAGACATGCAGGTCACGGGCAGACCAGAGCATGTGCTTGGAGTGAGTCAGCCCCAGAATATCTGAAGATGAAGACAGAGGATGACAGGCTATGAGTGCATCAGTAACACCTGTGTGTGTGCACATCTAAGCCGGCCTGTGGGTGAAATCCTTGCTGCCGGGTAAGAATTTTGCTGCTGTGCTTGGCAGACAATGGGGGTAGCTGGACTGGCCCTGAGGGCGGGAGGAAAGGGTAAAGGCAACTACTACCTGATAAGTGCCATCACAGGGACTGGACTAGATTTCATGCCATTCCATTGATTTCTGTGCCAGACAGCCATGGTGATTGTAGCTGTACTTAACCCAAGGTTTTCCTCTTCCTCCAGGAGAGAAGAGGGGCCAGAAAAGAGCCACATACATGAGCTAGCTTTGGAGCTGTGCTATGGCTGCTGCTCAGCTGAGGGCCTCTGGACTGAGTTTCTCACTGCAGTGGGACTGGCAGGTTCTTGATACCTGCTGCACAGGGCTGCATGGGATTTGCTTGTGTGAGTGATGGGAAATGGTTCACTCTAGTGCCAGACAGGGTAGCACCATAGAAATTAGAGGAAAACTCAGGCATAAGAAGGCAGCAGGACCAAACAGTTTTGTCCTAAAGCTAAGAAAGTGTATCTCTTGGGAAATACGTTAGGAGCAGTTAACAGGATCAAGATGAGTCATATGGACAAAAGGCAGTAATGGGACTGTTTCTACAAATTTCCCTGTAGCTGTTTCACAAATAAAGAGACCTTCAAGATTTGTTCCTGGGAACAATAATGTGGTGTCCTGCTTCTCTTCTTGATAGTAGCAGTGTGAATCAGGAACAAGTCTTTGGAAGTCAGTGCAGTTTTCCTGACATACTAAAACAGAGGATGAAGGCATATAAATCCATCAGCCAGGAAAGGAAAGACCTAAACCATAAGCTGAAATGACTGACACAAGAGGCAGTAAGAGTGCAATTCCCCCCCACACCACTATTCAGCTGACCTTAAACCTTAGGGAGAATTACTGTGTGAGGACTGCTCCGCCCTGTATCCAATTCGGCTCCTGGCTGCTCTGCACCATCAGCTGTCAGGAGGGCTGCTGTGAAGTGCCTGGAATCAGGGTATGCAGCAAGGCACCCTGCTCTTGTCCCAGCACATACCAAAGGATACCTATGGCAGTGTGAACAGCTCTGAAGGAGCTGGCAGCAGCAAGGACTGGTGAAGCCCTTTCCTTGCTAACCCTGAGGACAGGCAAGGACTTGCAGGGATTTGTACTGCCTAGTCTCAATTGTTAGCTCCCATTTCTCTCAGTTCTGAATAACTGGCTGCTGAAGCTGAGCTTATTTCTAACCTCTTGGAAAAAATTTTACTTCCACTTTCTGTCTGGCCATATTGGTTATTTCTTTTTGCACTGTTGTCCGTGACAAGGCTGGCTGGACAGCACAGCCCAGAGCAGAGCTACGTGTTCAGAGAGCACCAGGAGTGAGCCCAGGACAGTGAGCCCAGCTGGTTCTGCTTCCATGTGCAACAGGCCTATTACAAAGAGAGGATTTGGGATGCTTGTAAGCTCTTTCTGATGCAGACAAAAAAGGTGGTGTCTTCTTTTCTGCCAAATATATGCTGTCCTGGCCTGTAGCTTTGCCTAATTTCCTATCAACAGCTTCAAGGAGACTTGGATATAAGGTGTCAGCTTTTAATCCTCTGCCTGTAGGAAGAGTCGGTGATGGGGCTTGGAGGACAGGCTAAGACACAAAATCCCTACTTGACCTCCATTTCCAGTCTCCACTTCCTCCTCTTGCCAGATCAGGAGATGTCTGTATTTCATCTCCAGTTCTAATGGAGAATGACTGCTAGGATTTTCTCATTGACTGCATTCATTCTAGAGAGCAACCTTGTAATTTTGTTATTCATTGTGGCCTTCTGTTCCCTCTAGTGGTGGCTGGGCTCTGTGTAAGCTACAACTATGTAGGGAGTTGTTTTAAGTCTGAACCTATATTCAAGATCTGATTTACCTGCAGTCTGCATTGTTCACCACAGATATTCACTAAGAGAACTAGGAGATGTTTAATCTAAACTCTGGAGTTCAGAAATAGACCTTGTGCAGGCCTGAACTTCTCAGGACCTTGCATGTCAAGCACCAGTCCACCAGCAAGTGTCCCAGAAGCCCACTGGTTTTCACCACAGTAGGCACAGGGTCTCTCATACCTGGTCTTGGATCTTCTGAAGGGCCGTAAGATGCTGTGCCGCAAGCAGGATACAGCCAAATAAAACACACAATGTACAAATAAAAGGTGTGTGGATTGCAGGACTGGGTGTGCTGGAGCCAGGATCTTCACCCTCACCACATGAATATGCTCCTTGCGGGGGCTGAGGAGCCTGCTGTTGCCTTGGTGACCAGAGCCGGCTCTATTAGCACAACCAGGAGAGCCTAATCCAGGATAGTCCAGAGGATTAAGAACGAGTTTCTGCAGCACAGCATGAGAAAGGGCGATTTCAAGGATGACATCAGGCAGATATCATATTTTGTGTCATGTTCAGCCAACACGGGGTACTGGGTTGAGACGGCTGCTTATCATTCCCCTGTGCTGCAAAGAGTGCATTATCTGTCTCATATTCCAGAAGCCCTTAATCTTTGACAGGGGCAAGAACTACACTGGGGACTAGCAGTTCTCTATTAGCAATACCATCAACAGACAGTAGTTTCTCCAGCTCTTGCAATGGAAATGAAACCTCTGTCTAAAGGAAAAGCAGTAATGTTGTGCTAGTTCGTGACAAAAGCACAGGAGTATGTGTTAGCACCATCTAGCCAGCATCCCCATCATTGCAGCACCAGCTACCTCTTTCTCCTTTTTTTCCTATCTTTGAGCTCAATGCAAGTAGTTGTCCTCTGTTTTCTGCTACAATTCTTACTTACTGTGTCGTATCCTTTGTCCTCTGGCATTACTGCACATCCTCCCCCACTTCCCATCGTCTTTTAGGGAGAGGCTGCAAACTTGCAGCCAAAGCCATTGACTATGTCCCAGTATGTGGGAGAGAGGATGAGATGTTTTGGTGGTATCTCAAACCTGAGACCCTCTGACAAGGGTGAAGCCAGAGTATTGCTGCATTCTGCATCCAATAAGGGCCTGAAATCATGTGAAAATGGTTACAGGCCATGTACTGAAGTGGCTCCTGGGGAAGCTCTACCTTGACACGAGGCACAGCTCTAAAAGAGGGAGCTGTGAAGTCACCTTGCTGCCTGCTGTCTCCTGTTGTGGTAGCCCCAGGTATGGGTCAGCTGGACCCAGATGTCTCATTTCAAGACCATGCGTCCAAAGCATCAGGGGAGGGGCCAGATGAGCAGCAATTAATTACCTGAGGCAAGTAATCCCTGTGGATTAGGCA
Source organism: Pardalotus punctatus (assembly GCA_013400915.1). Taxonomy (NCBI): domain Eukaryota; kingdom Metazoa; phylum Chordata; class Aves; order Passeriformes; family Pardalotidae; genus Pardalotus; species Pardalotus punctatus. Next base: position 100,438 of record VZTX01013922.1, on the reverse strand, counting down.
TTGCTGGGGGGCCAGACATCCTTGCACCCTATGTACCTTGTTTCATGCCATGGAGCCTGTCCTGGCAACCCACTCTGTCTGGAAGCTCTTCTCCCGGTCTGCTTTTCCAGGGTATGCTCTGCCTGGGTGGTGACGTGGAGGTAGTACAGCAGTGTGTGAGCAAGGGCAGGATATCCCTACAAGCCTTCAGTCCTCGTCCCCAGCATGTAAAGGTCGCTGGCTCCTGGGTAAATTTCCATTGGATGCGGCATTCTCCCGTTGCGACTCAGCATTTCTGACACCCGACTGCAGCTCCTCTTTCTCATTTGATCATTTTCTTGGTAAGGGGAACTAACAGCCGTTACTAGAGTGATTTGGCCACCATCCAGCAGTGTGTATATTACTCACACATTTCCCTGCTAGCAAAAGGGTGGTTTTTGGTTTTTTTTTTCCACTGTCTGGTTGCAGCCTCTTCCTATCTTCATCATTAGATAGCTCAGAAGGTCAGTGCTAAAAGAGAAATCTCGGAGGTTTTTCTACAACCCAGAGTAAGGGAGGGCCAGTGTGGGGGGAGAGGAAAGGGGTGAGAAGGAATGGAGGGTATGCCCAACTGAATTAATTCTTCACTAGATTGTTTCTGGTACAGCTGAAAACACAATCCTGGAAAATGTAATATTTATAGAAACTGTACTGGCCTGGTTGGGTAAATCTCAAGGTCATCTGATGATCACTACAGAGGACTGGCCAGATACTGCTGCTGTTGCCCTGGCATCATGAGACTGTAAGACCTTCAATTCAGCACAGAAATCTGCATACTACTCCCTCTCCCTAATAACCATCTCTCCTAAAACTGCTTTAAGAAGGAAATACACAGCACAGCAGTGAGGACGTTTAAAATGCCTGCATGGCTTTTTTTTTTTTTTTTCTTTTCTGTGAGAACATTAAGCTATTAACTGTAATTCCCTTGGAGGCAGAGGTCTGCAATTCATTTCACATATAGGGCATCTCAGGAGTTTGCCTGAAGGACCAAGTGTTGGGCTGAAGCCAGTTGTTTCATTTCTGAGCCCTTTCCTTTCCTTGAGGAAATTCTGCATGGACATGCTGGATGCCAGAGTCCCCAGATAGAAAAGAGGAGCAGAAGATTTGTGTTTTCACAATGTTTGCTATATTCCTGCACAAAGATGAGTCCTGACCTCATTGTCAGGTGGACACAATTCTTCCACTGCCCCCAAAAGCACTAACTTTCGAAGAAATTGGTGGTAACAGGGAAAGGTGAGAGCAAGGTCATGACTGCAGCTATTTCACTCTGGTCCAAACTATCGTCCAAGTCTAAAGAGTGAGGGGTCTCCACTGGAGAGAGTGGAGTCAAGGAGGCACTGTCCTGAGGCACATACCCACTTCTGAAAGTTTAAAATATTATCCCCTTCTAAAACATTAAATGCAAACTAAATGTGACCTCTATATAACCTTCCTGAATTGCCTTTCCTAAGCACAGAGCAACACCTTCCCTAATATTTTCTGTTTCTGACATATTTTCTCCAGTGGGGGTGCTTGTGAGAGTCTTTAAATTTTGTGTGTTGTGTTAATAGAGTAAATTAGGGTAATTATTCATGTCTTCAAGCATTTATTCAGTTGTTAACCAAAATACTTGATTGCAGTAGCAGTATTTTAACCAATGCAGCAATGCAAAGCAGTAATTAAAAAAAGGAAAAGACTGTGCCACAGTGGTCTGCAATAAGTGTAAGAATAACCATATTGCAACTGAAACAAGGAGCACGCAAAGCATAGAGCAAAGGTGAACTCTCAGCAGAGTAAAAGGCATGAGAGGTACATTTGTGCTGTTCATGACCTTGGGCCAGTTTCAGTTAGGCCATGCAAATACTTATGTGCCCAGCTGTACTGGAGTGTGTCCTTCCATGCTCACTCAGGTGGGGCTGGAGGGTTTCTGTGAGCACCTCCCTGGTCTTCAGCCCTGCAGCACCCTGGGGATCCATTCCCTTCTGGGTAACTGGAACCTGGTCTGCTTGTCTCCATTGAAATACTACAAATATTTCCTGTTCATCAGGCTGCACTGGGGTGGATTTTAGCCTGGTATATGCTCTCTTGGTGAGGGATCATTTCTAATGTAGAATTCATGAGTAGGTAGCTAGCCAAGAATATGCAGCCCAGGGTAAGTTATGGGAAAGCACTGGAAGACTAGCAGTTTTGAACAGAGTGGCTAGCAACCTGAACCTAAGCCAAGTTCAATGGCTCATGAAACTCAGGTGGCAGGATTTGGTGGGTCAAGGGCAAACGGATAAGGGAAAATGCTGTGGAAAAGCTTAACTTGATGCAGATGAAGGTGAAGACTGTATGTGAACAAGCAATGTTGTAAATAAACATGTTCAAATATGAGAGGGAGATATAGGGCAAGAGAGTTTAAAGCATTTGACCTCCAAATTCCCAGACAGAGCATCCTTGCTACAGGAAGGAAGAATTATATATAGGTTTAAAGGTGGATGCTTTGGGGAAAGCAGTGATTGCTTGTCTCTCTGATAATTAAAGGCTGTGAAGGGTATGAATTCCTAGCCTAGGATGGTCTGTCTTGCTAGGACTTGTGTGAAATTGAATCCACTCTGGAGAATTCATACCAGAAAGGCTGCAGCTAATACACATGACATTCTCAAGGATTAGAAAGATGATTTTTCATGGGCCAAATTACTTTAGACACTGGCACTGTCATATCAAGGTGAATCCTATTAACTGTCCAGGAATACACTGGGCAAATATGAAAACAGCATTGGGGTATGAAGTGTAGAGGCAGCTTTTTTTCAGGGGAAGAGATGGTTGAATGCATCAGTGGCAGAGAGGCCTGTATATACATTGTTTGTCTTGATAAACTTTAAAATTTAGGGCAGAAAACACAGACAGCACAGTCTCGTCCTTGTGTTCAGTGTTGTCTTTGGCATATTTTGGAGAATATAAGATTGGTTTTTAATTAGTGAGGCCTACCTAAAAGAGGCACAGTATGCATGATACATCCGAAATAAGCCTCCATTAGGAATTCTACACTGTTTCTTAACAGATGTTTTTACTTTTCTTTGCATGCTTTCAAAAGGAAAATACATTGTCTTGATCTGCCAGCTACCTTGATGATTAATGCAATGCTGAGGTATTAGGTGTATTCAGGTGGCCTCACAGTGGTAAACAAGAAAAACAATTCTGTAGCTCAAGCACTGTGGAAGCCTTTGTCTGCTTTTTTCCCACTCTTATTTATTAACACTTCTTGTTGAAAAAGAACTGTGATGTAGTCATTATTACACTTATGCCCCAACACCTTTAATGGAAGCATGAGCAAAATTCTCCTTAGGTCTTCGGCTATAGCACCAGCTCCACAGTCATTTTCTTCTGCTGGACGTAGGAGCAATAGTAAGTATATACATTTTTAACACTGGGACAACCATGCCCAGCAGTGCCAAAGAGGCCCTACAGAGAGTGCACAGGTTAGGGGTGCGTTAGGTAAGAGGAACTTAATCCATTAATTCACTCCCTCTAACACTGTTTTGTGCCTTTCAAATTATGAAAAAGTCACAAGAGTCTCCTCCTCCTTGCACATTTTTGAAAGAACTCTAAGCAGAATGACCTCCTTCTCTGTTCCCTTGGTGAGAGGACACCCTTCTGCCTACAGTGAGAGAAAGAAAATACCAGCATCTGCCAGTCCAGGGGACATATTTCAGCAATGGAAGGTGACAGGTTTTGCCTGGTATTTTCCCTCTTCCTGAAGTGCATGTTAATGATTTTGACCTTTCTAGTAATTTGATTCCAAAAACAGTATTGCAGCAGCTGAGCCCTAAGATGCCATTTGGAAGAGAAGGTTATTATCACTCTGAAATCAAAGCAAACAGCTGCTTGTTCAAGCCTGTGTGGAGATCCCCTCACTCATGGAGATCTTCCTCTCTCATCTCTTCCTGTCCTCAGCCCTGGGTCTGCTGTCAAGAAGTTCCAGTCTGGTTGGCCAATGTAAGAATAAATATGCTGCCAATTCTTTGTATTTGTGTAGTATAAAACAGCTCTAGGAGAGCCAAACTGGTTGAATATGAGGTGATACGAAAGGAATCCTTGTACACATGTACCTAAGATAGAGGGGGCAGGGTGTGTAAAAACATTTATTCATGGTGTGCAATTAGTTGAAAGGACATTTAGGCTATTTGCATACAGACCAGAAAGTGCTCTGTGCTCACCTTAAGCAGAAGCTGGCTCATGCAAAAGTTCTCCTTCCAGATTAGTGTTTCCTTGTCTCCTCCCACAGTGTGAATAATCCCTAACATTTCCGTGACTCAGTGGATTTGCTATGGAAATCAAGGCAGTATTTTCAGAGTCAGAGTCTAATACCTGAGCCCCGACAGGATCCATGCCCCCACATCTCTGGCATTTTGCATAGTTGTGTAACAACTCTTACTCATGGCACTGAAATCAGGAGTATGTCCGAGTAGTGAGGAACTAGTGAAATTTGGAGTAAAATCCAAAGGTCCCTTTTGCTCACTCTTGAAAACCTTATCATTCATGTCTGAGTGTGCAGCATTTTTTAAAATGTGACTTGCAGATAGCTTGCTCTGTTGGTGAGAACAGGGTCACAGTTTTATTTTAAATTTCTTCCTTTTGCATGGCAAAATTCATCTTACTGTGTAGAAAGAAAATCTGATTAGCTACTTCATGAGACTAACACGAGCATCTGCTTTCAGCTTTGTTTCATTCCCTCTTCTCTTGGTCCCCTTCCTCCTGTTCCCTAAATGCTTAATAAGAACAGTAGTTGAGAGAGCAGGTGTATGAAAAAAAAGAGGTAATCTCATCCATACAACCCCCTAAGCCCACAACTGTGTTTCTTGTATCAACTGATACAAGCTGCTGTCCTCAGAAAGTTGATAATAAAAATCATTTGGGAGGCTCACTACACTTTGCAGAACAGTATCTGTCCTCAATGCAGTTTCTGGTTGCTCTTTTATGCCAAGTATCCTTTCTGCTTTGTGTGACAGAGCTGGTTCTCCCAGGCTAGATGGAGCATTCCCAGTTCATGCAGAGGCCACAGAGCCTCGTCAGGAGGTGGCCACACAGGGGAATGGTCACAAAAGAACTATTCAGATATTTTTGTGCAATATTCAGAGGGGGTATTTTACCTGGCTAACTGAAACTTAGGAGTAAATCACCTTGCAGTGAATTCACATTTATGAATACAAAGAGGATTTGAAAGTTGTAGGTGTGCATGTCTTACATGCCTGCACCAGCTGCCTTCTCTGGGCCATAATCACATTTTCTGAGAAGCTGTATCAGTCACTATTGCTGTCTGTAATAATAACAGCAGCACTGACTGCTCTGCTCATATATTCATACAGCCACAGTCTCTTATAGCAAAAGCTGCTTCCCTGAAGGCTACAGAAAGCAGACCCTCCTGCAGACTGCCCTGCCAGCAGCTGTAGAGCAGGTGGGGAAGCCAGAGCCAGAAAAGCAGTCATGCATTGCAAAGCCACTATCAGGCTCTGTTTCACAGGTGAAGAAACTGAGACAGGTGGAGGACAAGTGATTGTCACAAAGTGATAGGAGTAATATCACTCTCAGTGCCTGGCCTTGAAACTAATCCTGGCTTAGGCCAAGTCCTGTGAAACATTCAATAAACTGTGCAGCAACATCCCTGGGCTTCCTGCTCCTTGCCCCAGAGAGACTCACTGCAGATGTCTGGCACAGCTGGCACTGTGGGTGCAACAGTGTGTTGGCTCTGATCCAACAGTACTGATGGAGGACCTTCCCCTTTCTTTCTCCTAAGGGTGTCTGTGATGAGCAAGTAGTTGACCCTTTACATAGTAGGTGCTCTTTCTTAAATTAACATAGTGCCTTCTGGGGTTTGATCCTGTTCAGCTCAGTCTTCCCTTTTTGGGCACACGATGTAGTTGGGTGGCAGAATTATTTATAGGTAACACCTGGCAGGGGAAGAGACACTGACATTTAACGAGTCAGTAGGGATGAAACAAAGGATTTGTTATTTACTGATGCTCCAAGAATAGGCTGCACTGAGGGCAAGCACACCTTGTATTTTCCCTCTGCTCCTTGTCCATTTGGTACCCTTTCCCAGTGCATTCCAATCTGTTATTTCCACATTCTTTGCCCCCCTCTTTCACTCCCTACAAATGGCTGGCCCAGGAGAATGTTAAGCTTAAGTGCCTCATGCCCTGGTTGCACCTAAGTTTCAGTACACTGTGGGCAAAACTTGAAACTATCAGCTTTTTTTGCAATCAGATATATTGCAATGTGAAGGAACATGTCTCTCACCAGCCTCTCTAAATGTGAGCCTGGATTGCACCAATCTGCCCTATTCCTAGACCTCTGAATAACTCTTTTCTGCCATTTTGCCTAAAGTTCCATCTTTTTATTTGCCTAGGTGTAAGCATCTGCCAGACCCTTGACTCTGACTAAAGAGCTCCTCACCCATGAGCCCTGTTCTGGACTTTGACCTTCTTCCTGGTTGTCCAGCTTGGCCAGGCTCTGGTCTTGAGGAGACAGACAGGTAGGCAGCCCAGTCTGCAGGGAGAGTGAGGTCTGTAAAGGAGAGACACAATGGAAATAATCCCAAACAATGCTTTGGCAGCATTTTATGTGATATGATATATATCCACCCTGGGCTACATCTAATCTTGCGTTCTTGTCTTCCTTGTTATTCTTGTCTTTCAGGAAAAGTGATGGGGTGGAAAACAGTCAAACAGACTAGCTTGTCTTGGGGCCAGGACTTGTATGGCTCTTTTATGGCTCCCACGGATTCCAAGCTAACCCAGGATTCAAGGCCTTTTCTAGTTATTCAGACATTTACTAGCTGTACATCATCCTAGGAACCAGCTAGTTTCCTGAAAACTCAATACTGCCATTTCAACCCAGTATCTTTGGCAATCCTAGGACACTTCTCTTACTGTTTGGTATGCTTGGATCTGGCCTAGATAAACCAGAAGACTTTCCCATTGTTCTTTGAACAGCATAATCCTCTTTGCACTGCTTAGTTGTTAGGCCAAAGTATTTGGTCTAGGTTATGTGCTTCACTTTTGAAAAGAGAAGAGCACAAATATGCACAGAGGAACTCCCAAATTACAAAAACAGGCAGTTTCTAAAGTTCTCTTTTCAGGTGGATGACTTGCAATCCAGTGTTAATTGTCTATTGTCCATGTCTCCTGAAAAGATATATAGAATGGAGAGGGAGTAGCACATTTCTGGAGCTAGATATTGGAAAGGATCAGTAGCTCCATCTGGTAGTAACACTTGTCAGTCAGGAATGTGCTGTGTGTCACTCAGTGGAGGAGTGCCTTCTCCACTGAGCAGCATCTCTGCTGGCACTGACAGCTTCAGTCCTGGATTCCTCACTTAACTTCCCACTGTGATTCTCCCCTGCACCTTCCATCCTTTAGTATCAGGCTGCTCCCTGCTTCTGGATTCTCCCCTTTCTTGGCTGTGCCATGGGTTTTTTGCCTCTATGCCTTTTGCATTCTTACATGCTGACTGCTTTTCACACTTTTAATCTCCTTTATTTCTTCTGTCCCCCCTTCCCCTCCTGCTGTTTTCAGCATTATATTAGTATTTGGCACATCTTTGCAAAACATTTTTAAGCCCAAATCGTATTTTCTTCAGGTTTTTATAGTTTTCACGATCTCACAATGCCAATGGGGAAAGTGAAACTAAGCACACTTAGTGGTCACTCTAGAAAATATTTATGTCAGAAGCAGACTTTAAGGTATCTCAGTCTCAGTGCATGGTTCTGGCTCTCTTGGAGGGCATGAGGACTGCACTTTGCTCGACACCACTTAAAATGTGACAATTCCTGCCATCACAGATCAGCCAGTAGGATGAGCTGTGCCAGCCCCTCCAGAATCTGCTTTGGTGCAAAGTCAGCTCTAGACAGCCAGGCTGGTGAGCTTTGCACAGGTAGGTGGGAGTCACTCACAGGATCCCATCACCCACCCAGTTTTGGGCATATTAGCAAGCAGCTGGAATATTGTAGTGTAGGAATATTCTAAATCTTCTCCAGGTGCTAGAAACATGCCCGAAAGCTGTGGATTCAGCAAGATGGAAGGATGTGATAAAATGTCTAGGTCTTTTTTTTGTCCCCTCTGACCTGTGGGATACTACTGCTATCTGATGCTGTGCTCTCAGAGCAGGAGCAGGCCCTGTGTCAGCCTCAACACAAGGGGTGAATGTAACTCATCTACCTAGAAATATATACATTCTTTAATCTATTGTGGGGAGTGTAACAGAAGGAAATAAACTAAAACATTTCCCCCATTTATGAGAGTTGTCTATGTGTCTGCCGTGTATTGCTCCTCCTTGGACAAAGCTGTTGGATGGCTGTCAGCACAGTGAATGCTTTTACAGATACGAGAAGGCCAACCTAAACTTCCCTCATCTGATCTGAATAATCTGGCTGATCTCACCATTTCTGCCGAACAATGGAAAACTGCCTGAATATTTAAACATGTATTGTTCTTAGGGAAACAAAATGTTCAGCTAGTTTGGTTGCCTTAGCAACATCCACTTCTAAAAATACAAAAGAGACAATCTACAAAATAAGTGAACGTGTAGAACAGGCAAGGAGAGAAAAATGCTTCTTTCTGCCTGACCCAGAGCACCTGGGTTGTGGGCAGAAACGTTTTAATTTAAATCTCAGTGAAGGATTTAGGACGTATCTTCACACACTCGTTGAATACATTTAATTTTTAGTAGTTCAGAACATGGCTGATGCTAAACCCAGGCAAGTCCCTGTGACATCTCTTTATATTGGCTCCAAACTGACTCTGTCAGTGGTCCTTTAGAGTGATATAGCTCAAAAAGCACAGGTTGCACCAGAACTAAGCAGCAGGTCACAGCAAGGGTTGCTGTGTGTTGTGGGCAAGAGGGATAAAACAGTAAAAGTTACTTAAGAATGATTAAAGGCCAACCACAGATACACCTTGTGAAGGCAAGTAAAAGCAACAACAAATTATTACTTTGTGACATGCTGTGGAAAGGACCTGTGCATACTTGGGGAAAGTAATGAGGGGATCACAGGTGTGACCCAAGGACAATATGAATTAAATTAATAACACTCTAATTTTCAGTAATTCTGACAAAGGAGAATATGGGACAAACACCGTGTGCACAGAAAAGGAAATGACTGCATTTGAAATGAAACAGGAACGAAAGCATCTTGATCAGCTCCAGTCGCAGGGACCAGAATATCTCAGAATATTGAGATAACTAGCATATGAAATGGCAAATCTTACAGGGCGGATTTTTAATTAATCTGTCAAGTTGGTGATGGCACTGTCTGACTACAGAATGACAGATGCAATGCTTCTGTTATCTCTAAGAAAAGTGTGTAATCTAGGGAAATGCAGACCCATTCTTCTGACCACCACCATGCCTACAGCTTTAGAGCTGATCTGTAGGAGGCAATAATAAAAAACTTCACAGAGGCAAATGAGCAGCAAGGAACAATGCAATATTAGTTTGTCAAAGGCAGAGCATGCCAGAATAACTCAATATTTCTCTTTGATAAAACAACTATTTTGGATTGGGGAAATGACAGAGATCTTGTCTGTCCAGACTACAATAAAGTACTTGACACAGTGCCATAAGTGAAATTAATAGCTAAAATAGAAGTTATAAAAAAGTTAGAAGGTAGATAAAGAATTGGTGGATGGGGAGACAAAGGCAGGTTGTACAGAAAGGGAAGGTGTCAATTTGGAAGCGTGGAATTCAGTAGCTGGCTTTCCTAGTGCCTTAGCTTTATTATGCAGAAATGTATCAGCATCTGTAACAGCAACACTGTTGTGGCTCAACAGCTGGAAATGCCAGAAAACAACAAAAACCTGCACTTACTAGTACACTACACTGTCATTGCACAGTGACTGTGAGCCCCAAAATGTTGCAAGTGTGTAAAGACAAATAATGCCCTACAATGTATCCAGAAAGAGAAGAATGAGTGGTTAGTGGTATGCAGGACTCAGAAGAGATCTCATCTGAAAAATGGAGTACAATTCTTATTGCCCACTTCCTAGAAATATGAGTTTCAATGGGTAGAGATGAAGAGTAAGCACATGATTCCAGGGCCAGGGAGACCTCTAGCCTATATAGAAAGACTGAGAGACTGGCTTTTACAGCCAGGAAAGTGAAGGATGAGAGAGGTTAGATTTCCTCTCTATAAATCTATCGGAGTGTAAAAATCAGAAGATTATTACAGCTGAAGGACATCCCAAGAACAAGTGGGTGTAGACTGACCATAAAGGAATTTACCCTAGAAATGAAAAGAAAGATTCTAGCCATCAGAGCAATTAGGTTTAGAAATCGTCTCTGATGGGAGAGGCAAGGAAAGAGGCCAGATGCTTTAAAAAGGTTTCACTCAAATGAAAGACATTTTGTTCTGTGGCTTCCTGTGATAGCACTCAGTGACTGAGAGGCTTCCAGGGCTGTATCTGCTTAATCACAAATCAGTTTGGCAGAATCCATATCCAAGAGGTCTTCTCCACTTTACCTAAATTAAAGTCAATGCTTTCAGCCACACTAGTAGAACTTAGGGTGCGAAAAACAATCCACAGAAAACACATGGTGGGACAAGAATGATAGCAGGGAAAGGAAAACACTATTTCAGCAGAAAGCCCTTGTCCTTCCCTAATGCTGAAGGACATGAGATAACACCATGTTTGCCAACTGGAGATACTGCCCTGCAATGCTGATGCCAACAAATGAGCTAAAAGAGCTTCCTAAAAGTCTAGTAACTGCATATATTGTGTATAGATCCATCATGGAGACAAGCAGAAATGGATTCAACTCCCTTTCAGTCTGTTTTTGTTTGCTTTCCTCCATGAACTGTGACTTTGTTGAGACTGTTCAGATAAAAGCCTTTCTTTTTTCTGGATGTCATTCAGCCTGTTTTTTATCACTTGGAAGATGGTTGCCATTCTGTTTTATATTCCCCATGGGCCATGACATTTTATGACAGTTCTTCTCTCAGAAACTTTTACAGAAGGGAAACTGGTATTCAGACTGGTGGGATGACTTGCCTAAAGTTGTTTAGGAAGTCTGTAGAAAAACAAATTGTCTCCCAAATCCCTACTCCCTGCCTAATTATAAAGCCAGTATTTCTGCTACAATTCTTCTGTGTTTCGTTTTCCCCCTTCCATTTTAGTCTGCCTCAGTCAAGCTCATTCATGTCCTCTTCACTCCTGTCTTCTCCATGCCAGGTGAAGCACATGGCCTGGGTGCCCTGCTGCGAGCCTCTGCCCTCTGTTTTTCCATGGTTTTCCATTTGCTCCATCCATCACTCTCACGCCTGTCACAGTTGTAGATCACCATTGTGTCTAGGTTTGAAGACAGGTGTCTGCTAAGGAAGGTGTAAACCTCCCTTAAAACCCACAAATGTGAACCCCCTTCCCTCCGAATTATTATAACTTTGAAATCAAGGGCTTTCAGGCAAAGATATGGGGAAAGGAATAACAGTTCTTTACTAGTATCTATGGCAAGGCAAATAACCAATAACAACAGTAGCAATAATAAACAAACAAACAAAAACCAGAAGATGCGGTGACAGAAGTCTCTGAGCTGTCAAATGCTTTTCCCGTTTGGTGCAGTTCCGGTCCCAGCCGGCAGGGGCGCTGTCGGGCTCCCGGCCGGGCAGGGCAGGTGCGATGACTCCCGCGCAGCTGCAGGGGGCGCTGTGGCGCGGTCAGGTCTGTGGGTGCGGGTAGTGGTGAAGCACCGAGAGGCAGGCGGGCGCCGCGGCGGGGCGGGCAGGGCAGTGGTGGGCGTGCTGTAGACGCGCTGCAGGAGCTCAGAGCCGGGAGCAGGGGCGGCAGAGATGAGCCCAGCCGGGCTTGCCGGTAGAAGGTGGCAGGGACTCCCCAGCTGTGGCAGTGCTCCCACAGGGAGAGCGCGGGGCGGCAGCTGCCGGCCCCCTTGTGCAGAAAACTGCCGGCACAGCCAGGAGGATGTGCCCTCCAGGAGACGTCCCCTTCCCAGACAAAAGCTCACTCACCAACGAGAAGCAAAGCAGTGCAGATCCGAAGGAACTCTCTGCCGCTGGTAGCTGAGGAGCTCCTTTCCCACTGCAGCCTCCTTGGTAGCCCGTGGTCAGAGTGTCCTCTCTGATGACCATCTCTGCTCTTCCCTCCCCATGCCCAGCTAGCTCTTTTGTCTCTTACAAAAGAAGTTAATGGTCCTTAAGTATCCAGTCATTAGTAACCTAGCGACAGGGAAGGGGAAAAAATTCCACACCCCTCAACCTCCAACACACAGCAACAGTGCAGTGGTGTTAGGATGAATGTGGAAAAAATTAGTTATTGTTACTCCAGCTGAGGTAATACATATGTACAACTGGGAAGAGGTTTTGGGAGAGCCCTGGGCAGGTTTTTTGGTGTATACAATGGATAGAAGCTGATATGACAGACTTGCAAGATCTTGCTCATCATGGGCAAAACTCACACAATTAATTCCCACCTTGTGGTCCCTTCAGCAGGCAGCTTTTGCTCTGTGTTTTTTCTGCAGCATTGCATTCACTGTCTCCCCTTTGCCACCCCTCCCATGCCAGGCACAGCTGGTGAGTGTAATCTGTGATCCACTGAAGACCACCTGGGACACAGTGGTGCCACAAAACAGGACACAAACCTCTGATGCTATCACATGACCCAATGAGCCACATGCAACTCCCATCAGTAAAATGCATGGAAGAAGAAAAAGGGTTGTTAGAGAAGAAAGCAATCTTCAGAATCAAAATTTATATGAGTGTGGAAGGGGTCTGTCAATTCTGTTGCAGCCCTTTGGGTGAGCAGGCTTGTGGAAGCCTGGTGTTTTTTCTCTGAAGTAGCAGAACTTTTACGTATTTCAGCTGTGATGAGAATGGAGACCTTTCTCTTTCCCTTTCGAAGTAGGGAGTCTCAGAACCAACTGTGATATGGTGAAAATTATATCTGGCTGTACAGCCAGTCACAGATTCTTGTGTTTCACAGTCTTTGTGTTACTGTCCCATTTATATGGTAGTAACTTTGGTGCACTTCCAGGAATTGTGTACAAGGACAATGACTTAGTTACATATAAATATGGCCACTAAGTATTTTGAGAAATAATTAATCTTAATGAACCAGATTTTCAGATGAATCAAGTAAATATTTATCTCAGAAAAGTGTGAGGGCAAGGTGACACAAGTTAACATTTTATCCAACTAACTCTCACCCCGCAAAAAGATTAAAATGGATCCAAGAATAATGTTATTAAAAGGAGTTCAGGGTTTGTGCTACCTGTGCCTTTGGCACTGCTACAGTGGCCAGAGATTTACATGTGCTCTCCCCTACCAGATTCTAAAGAGCAAAAGAAGCAAGAGACACAAAGCTGGGTGTTTCATGCCAGTGCTTATGAACTTGCTGTCAAAGATGATAGGTACTTGGGAAGACATTAAAGGTTTTCTACAAAATACTGTGAACATACACACCAAAAGAAATGCACCTATATTCCTTCTTGCAAGCAACAAGAAGAAGGAAAGGGAGAAAGAAAATGCTATTTAATTTATATAAACAGAAAGAAAAAAATAAAGGTACACAGAAACTTTTAGACTGTTTTTCAGTTGATGATAAAGGAAAAGCAGTGAGCTGTGTTTGGGGGGTTTTTTTGTTGTTGGTTTTTTTGGTATTTTTTAAAGACTGAATTGCTAAGAAACACTGCTACACTCTGCCTCAGTGCAATCCTTTTACTCAGCTTTCTGCCTGCTTTGTACCACAGGCTCTGTGACAAAGCTGGGAACAAAGATCTGTCCCACTCTCATTTTCCTCTCGATCCTCTCTTCCAGCTAAGGAGCTCACATGCTCTGGTGAAGACTGGCAGGCTCATATCTCACTATCTCCACTACCACACTTCCATCTTACCCCCTGGAGGGTTCTCACTTTTTTTTTTTGGCAAGATAATTACCTTCATATATCAGTTGCTCCTTTGCAAAGCTTCATGCAAAGCTTTTTGCTTTGTTCAGGGAGATTCTTCCCCAGTAGCTGAATGACTGATGTAGGCTCATCCCCTCTTCTCTGAGGCATCACATCATGATAACAGCCAGTTATGAGATTCTAATCCTGTGGTCTAGTGGTCGAAAGCAATGTTCCTGTGACGAAATCCTTTCTTCTCTGCATGTGTATTCCTGCTTGGCCTCTGTCATCAGGCTGCCTAATTGTCACATCCCCTTCTCCATCAATAATTTCTAGTTACTGGTGTCCTACTACCCCTTCTTTGGCCTGTGAATAAAGTATCTGTGGAAATTCACTGGCTCTGGGACTGTCATCACAGACTTTAATAAGTATGTGGTGATGTGTCAATCAGCTTATGGTATGGGGATAGAACATAAGAAAAAGGGAGGGAAAGTGGTGAATTGAACTCTAGCACAGGTTGTGTTAGCTCAAAACAGCCACAGCATCTCCATACTTTTGCCTGTGGTCATTCTTGGCTCCTCTGTTTTGCTCTCCTGCACTGCTCCCTACCAGGTGGAAGACCCTGCAATGGTGAAAGAAAATCTCTGTGGGGAGACCCCACAGAGATTTCAGTGTCAATTACAAAACCTACCCAGCTGTCACCAACTTTTTGCTCATGGCTTTGATTGCAATTACTGATCTGTTCCTAAAAATGGAGGCAGATGTAAGACAGTAATAATATCTTTACACCTCTTCCCTCTGCAAGAAGGAAAAATGGTCATTAACTTGGAGATCCAACTTGGCAAGGTCAGGAGATGTGTGGGGTTCCTGCTTGAAGAAAGACCATCTTGGTCTGTGGCTGCTTCTGCTCTCCCACCATCAGAAAATGTCCTGAACCCAGGAACATCTCTGCAGATGGACACTGGTTAGAATTATAGAATTGTTTAGGCTGGAAAAGACTTTCGGGATCATCAAGACGAACAATTAACCTCACACTGCCGAGTCCAACACTAAACCATATCCCTAAGCACCACATCTACATGTATTTTAAATATCTCCAGGGGTGGTGACTCAAACGCTTCCCTAGGGTGAATGCATGCCCAGAGGAGCATCCCATTGAGATATCCCACTCAACCCTTTTCATTCTTTCCAGAAAATCTGTTTTTATCACAACCTTGCAGTGGGCACCGAGAAAAGCTGCCCTGAAGATTGCCTTTAAAGCTGTGAACTGATGATGTTGTTAGCACATAGTGTTCATTCCCAAGTCATGAAGTTTATTCTGGGACCACTTGAGAGCTTCAAAGCTCTTCCCTTGCCAGGAAAATATCTGTGCTGTTGAGCTCTCCTTCAGAGTCTCTCCACATGCCACAAAGGAAATGTTCAGAAACCTAATCTGAGGGGGTCAGGCTGTGAGTTCTCCTTGTTTCCATCAGCATTATGAGGCATGAAATCTGAGGGTGCTATAGGAATCAGGCAGCCTTTCTAATGCACACCAGCTGTGTCCTATGCCTCCAGCAGGGAAGTGAGTGCTCATGTGTCCCTATTGCTTCAGACTCCACCCTAGCTGAAACCCTGCTCACTTAGAAGGACCCTGTGTATGGCCTAGAGCTAGGACAGCTGCTAGGTAAGCAAATAGGAATTACATGTTCTTCCCTTGGAGTAAGAGTGAGAGATGAAGGATGGTCTTGTGACCAAGACACTGAACTGTGACTCAGAGAAATAAAAATTTCTGTTCTAATCTCTGTTGCTCCGTTCTTGAGTGACCTTGACATGTTACAGTTACTGTTTCAGTTCCTGGTTTTGATCTGGGGAAGATAATGGGAACTTGTTCCTTTGTCTAAGCTGCATCAGTGTTCAACTTTTTGTGCCACAGGCTTCCCTCAACAGCCTGTTTGTGTGTCATCCAGCACAGTTAACCCTTAACTCTGGGTGAGCCTTTAGGTACTATTATGATATCCCTAAGCAGGGACAGGAGTGGAGCCTGTGGAGTGGAGCATGCGTGGGTAATGCCCTGATCCTGACAGCTTCTTGCTGGTCCTGTTCTACTGGTGCATTTTGACTCAGCAAAGGTAGGCAGAGTCTCTTGAGCATGAACCCCCTGGTATGAGCTACAAATAGCTACCACAGCCTCAAGTGGATAAACACCAGGTACTAAAAATTCACTGTCAGATGCTGCATTGTAAGTGAAGGCAAAGAGTTAACCTACTTTGTGTACCTCATCCAGGATGTCGAGATGTACTCTCAGTTCTGCTGACACAGATCTGAGGGGATAAGCTAAATCAAGCTACATAACCCTCACAACAGAGGGCTTATGTGCCATCATTTGGAAGGCCACAGAAGTGCCAAATGCCTGACAGGAAAGGAGATGACGACAGCAAAGCAATGTCTGTTTTGGAAATTACATATAAAATTCCTATAATTGTATACGGGGTGTCTAAAAAAAGAAAGCCAGTTCTGCAAGACAGACAGCATACAGAAATCAGGTGGGAGATGAAGGGAGAATATGTGACCATGAAAAGGAGATGTTTCCTCAGTAAGACTCACCTATTGGTAGGCTCTTCTTGGGCCATATGATCCCAAGCTACATCAGCTATTGAGAAGGACTTGATGTCAGCAGAAATCAACAGGAAGTTAAAGCCATGTATAAATGGGGACCAGAAAAAAGTAGCTTAAGGATGTGATCCTGTGAGATCCTGCTTCAGGGTCTAAACCTGGGTCAATTCTTTCATACTCTGAGCAGAACAAGGCCTGTGGGATGGGACAAGCTGAATTATGGGGGCAAAACTGGAGGGAGGACAACAGAGAAGGATCTTGTGAAGAAAATTAATGGGAAAAAAAAGGAAGACAGGATGAGAAAGTTTGAGAGAATGGGGTGTAGGAATGAAGTCAGTTAGTTAGGAAAAGACAAAAAATTTGAGAGGAGGTGGAAAAACAGATTTTTAGTGGCCTGTGGAGATGCAGATGAGCATCTTTTTGAGCCAGGTGTACCTTGCAACACGCCTTGAAAGGTGTATCAGTGGCCCACCTGGTAGGCCTTGAAGAGGAATATCTTATACATTCCTCTCATGTTTTGATCTGGATGGGGAAAAGAATATTACTAAGGCTCAATTCTCTTTAGGATCCCTGAATACCAGAGAAAACTAAAACCAAACTGTTTTCCCAAACACACTTAAAAGAGTGACATTTTTTCAATGCTTTAAATTCCTTAAACTCTTTTCTCTGATTTGAATAATCCCTACAAAGCTATGTGATTTCAGGTATAGCTTGCTGACAGCAAAGGCAGATTTAGGGAATGAGAGAGCTTTACATAGATATCTTAGGCCCTGAAGGACATGGTCTTCTTTCATGAGGAAATACCTTCACAGACTCTTCCTGTTGTTTTTACAGGCCATTTTGAAACTTGATGCTGACTTAGATCTAGTATGAAGCTTGAGTTTTCGCTTCAGTCTTTCACCCAAGCCAGCCAGTCACTGATTCTTCCTACTCAGAATATTTTGTGTTTGTGTGTGTGTGTGTGTGTGTGTGTGTGTGAGGTTCCTCAAGAGCTATGGCAATTACCATCAGATTTCCTTATTTTACTGGAAGTTTCTCAGTAGTTAGAGGTTCTATGTCAGAGTTATGGGCTTAACCAATGTTCAGCTTTCTTTTTATTTAGTTAGTCTAAGTTTCCCTGATGGTTGCTGAGAAGAGCTTTAAAACATGAAAGATAGAAGTTTAAAAGCCATAAAAAAATTTAAATAATTTGGAAAAAATAGTTTTACAGGAATGCCATCATTATTAGTTGCCTAATTTGTGATTTTTAAACAGATTGTGTTTTTCAGAGATTCTGAAAAGGGAAAATGTGATGGTAGCCAGTGTATTTGTGTAATAAATTTTCTGCAGGATTTTAAGATAGCTTAGGCAAATGTGTGATACAAACTGTCAGGTTACTTTCTTTCTGTGTGTTTTCTTCCCAGAAGCTGTTTACTTCAAAATAAAGTGGCCAAAACAAGTTAAAAACTTCATAAAAGTAACTCACTAATGTAAGTTAAGCTGAGGGCTTCTTAGCATTAGGCAATCTGCATAGATAAAATATATTCTGTTATCTAAATGGATCACATTGGGATTGTACATGTGTTCTGGTGCTTCTATCAGCACACCTCCCACTTTTAAAAGGCCTTAAAGTGTTGTGGTGTGCTATGACAACATTTCAGAAACTGTGCTGCCCGGGCCCAGGAGGCACCTTTGCCTCCGAGTCCTGCAGAGTCCCCCTAGTAACGCGCAATGACATTGCTCCACACATCCAGGCATTTTACTTGACCTTCCAGACAAGCAGCAATGTCCAACCCCAATTAATCTTTGACTGCAGTAGCAAAGCCAATCGGACCCTAAAATACTTCCTGACTAAATTAACACCCTCTATTTATTGTTGCTTTTACCGTAACATAATTCATTAATAACAGTTAAGAGCTTTCACTATGAAAGCCCTCCACTGGTTATTACAAGCCACACCACACATTATGGAAATACAATTGCAGAATAACAACCATGCTCATGGCTTGAGTCCTGGTTCTGTCTGCCATGCCTAGCAAATCCAGTCTGCAAAGCTAGACAGCATTTAGGAACTCTCACGGTGTCAGTCCCCTCCAAGCCCCCAGGAGCAGACAGCAGGTGTGTCCTCACCAGCCTGCAACCTGCCAGCAGCCCATTCTCCTGCTGATGCTGCAGTGCTCAGCCACGAGCCCTGAGCCAAGGACCCAAGTGCTGCTGGCAGTGGTCGCACAGAGCTGGGACACGGAAGTGCCAGGACACTTGGCCCAGCAGAGCCTTTCTTAGTTTTGCTAACACAGTGAGGAAAGATGAGGAAAGATCAGCTGCCATTGGTGCAACAGCAAGTTGACTGCTGTGTTATTACTGATCCTTCGTGTAGGTTCTCAAATGTTCCCCTTCCACTTCCATCTGCTTCTGGATAGAAACATATCAGCCTCCAAACACAAGGCTGATGAAACCTGGTGCTTTCTCCTTCCTTGCAATATGAAGTGTATGGTAATATAATCAATAGGAGGGACTGTCCAGAATAGCAGGGGTGTAAAAACAGTATATCCCGTGTGTGTATATCCCTGTGACCCCTTCTGGTTCCACAATATAGTCAAGGCAGGGTCTCTCTTGTTTCACTGCTTGTACAGAAGTCACTGCAGATGGTCAGGCACCATGTCAAATACTCCACAGGTACCAAGAACCCTGTCTTGGGGCGATGGTATGATAATTCTCTATTCCCTATTGTTTGTGTGTATGCCCAGAAATGTGGCCCTGTATCTTTAACTGCATTCAGCAGCTGGGAGCAGCTCTGCCGGTGCAGTTGTTTAGAAGCTCTCCCCCAGGCTTCTCAGCTGAGGAGAGAGGGGGAGAAAGGGAGATTCCTTCCTCTGGCTGCTCCTGCTGCTGCTGCTGCGGCTGTTGCTAGTTTGTTTTTTTTCCCTGGGATTGCTTTTACGTTGTCTCCTTTTCTGGACTTTTGTTTTCCTTGACTTGCTTTCTTGCCTGAGAACCCGAGAAGCTGCCAGAGGACAGTAGACAAGGATCCTCCAGGGAACAACCGGAGCAACTCCACCCAGCCCCTCCCCCCACCAAGGGACCCCCGGAGAGGGGAAGCTACGCCTGAGAAAACGACACTAAAGTTCATCAGCTGTTTACTCAGGTTTAATAATTCCTTTTCCTCTTTCCCCTTCCCTTGTGCCTTACAGAGCACCCTGCGTGTTTTGTTAAATAAATAGTTTTTTTTCTCTTTCATCCAAGAAATTCTGTTGTGGTAGGGGAAGGGGGTGTTGGAAACCTTTGCTTTGGGGGAGGCATTTATTCAGAGCGCTTTCCACCTAGAACGTTTGTCTCTAACCCGAGACAACCCAGAGCCTGGCTGCTGTGCAATCTGCAAAGCTAGAGAGTGAATCCACCAGGCAACAAAAATAGATGTAATTGCTCAGCTAGAAGACTAGACTCACTATCAAAAAATAAATGAAAAATTATTTAAATTAAAATAATTTCTCTTAAAAGCCCAGTTGGACACTATTCCCCAGGCTATCTGGCACCACAGGCACTCTCCATCACAAGCGGTAATCAGAACCAAGTGATCACACTGGTGGCTTCTTTGCACATCTCCCAGGCTGCAGCACAATAATAAGAGCACCTCTTGCATTTCATATTGTCTGCAGCCTTAGAAACACTAGCAGGAAACAACATACTATTAAAGAGGCTCTACCAAGTGAGACAACGCTGATTTGTGGCCTAAAAGGGATACGAGTACAAATTTAAATGGTCATTTCAGTGTGTGCTTGACTAAGTCCCACAGCCATCCACACTATTTCCACGCTGATACTTATCTGGGCCCATTTTCTGTCATTTTTGGTGTTTTACTGGTTCACCTTGGTTTACTTGAGAGCTGACACCATAGAGAGAAGAAGGGTGGCCTGAAATAAGAGGGAGGAGTGCAGTTATCCAAGCCTGGAGAAAAGGACACAGAAACAACACTTGACAGGAATACAGAAGTCTCAGTAAAGAGAGAGAAGGCATAAAGGAATCAGCAGAGCTACAGTGTAGGGCCAAAGCTCTTGGAACACAGGATTTATGATGTTCCACCAGTTATGAGAAGGGTGGACTTTTTCCTTATTTCTTTGTTCCTAAATAGATGGTATATTATGACAAGACTCTCTTGGCAATGAATTTGCATGAATAATGTAGATGTACTGTAACCAAGTAAATCATATTTTGTTCTCAAACATTCCCAAATGGAGTTTATGCAATTCTGGAGTCTTAAAATGCCACCTGCCTGGCAAAAGTTTGGCTGTGGTAATCAAAAGGAAGTGATGCATCCTATAGGACAGCAAACCCTCTCCAGGACTGTAAAAATGTGAGGATTCCAGTGCTGCCCAGAAGAAACTTCACCTACTGTGGATCTGAAGCTACTCCTTGGATGGCAGCAGCTGTTGGATCTGTGGGACACCATGACAGACCAAATTTCTTCAGGAAATAGAAAACTGTCAAGCAGATGCTGCTAGGACATTCATGGTGGGAGGACGTACTAGGAATTTTTATTTTGGTACACCATTTTCAATAGTGACACTCCATAAAAGGCGTTTATAAAAGCTGGTCTGTCATTGCTTTTTCAGAGCATCAGAAAGCATCTTCATAGGTGTAAGGCTGCAAGATACCGTGTGAGAGCATTGGATCAACACCTGAGCTGGGTTCTCTTTAAGGTCTCCTGTCAAATACTGACAAGTGGAACTCAACAAGGATGAACAAGCAGGACCACAAAAAAATGGAATAAGTAATTATTATTTCAAGGTAGTGAGACAATAACTAAATGAAACATGCTGAGCTATTTATAAAAATTTAGTCAGAGTTACCAGGCAGCAAACACCTCATAAGCTGAGTATCTCTAGAAAGGGAAATGCTATGTAAAAGTGGTTTGCAACTAATTAAACTGGACATTTTTGGGTTTTATTTTCAATTTAAGGTTCTATCATTGCTAACAGGAAAAACAGAGAGGATGCTGTGATTACTTGAAGCTTCTGGTGTGACTAAAGTACTTAAAGTGGCTCATATGGATTCCAGACCACCCACCTACCCACCCCAGCCATTAGTCAAGTCAAAACAAAACATTACATTTTTTAAGAGTTTCAGCTATGGAAAAAATATAGGCCTCTAAAAATCTTTTTATTAGACACTGCCAAGATAGTTTTTTGATGATAATTTCTGTTAATTTGGCAATATAAATAAAATACAAGTGTTTTTCATTATGGTGTGCAATGTGAGGTGGAGGGTCTTTGGCAGGGCTCTTCAGGGCTTGTCTCTCAGGTGTAGGAGATGCAGGGGGCAGGGCATGGTGGCATCTTCTCATAGTTGCAAGTTCTCACATACTCATTTCAGTGAGTCAAATTCTCCTCTCTACAATGTGGTAAACTGGGAATAGTCCCCTAGAAAATACTGGTATGGAGCCAGTGTGAGGTCATCACTGAAATGTGAGGTCATGAGCAGCTGCTCCTTATACAGTAGCAAGAGACACCCTGCTCCCACACAGCTGAGTTTCTACAGGTGAACAAAAAAATCTGTGTTGTGTGGCCAGGACTACTTGTCCTGCACGTTCCAGATGGTCCACTGTGGAATTTTCTAACCCAAATGATCCAAGAGCCTAATTGCAATTTACATGTAGAATTAGACTCCTAAGCAATTTGTGCTATGCCTGCAGTTAGTTCTAGAGCTGTTATGTTTCTTGCTTTGAAAGCAGTGCCTTTTTTATATCCCCAAAGATGGAACTTTCCTCAAATGTGGCTTGTTGGCTGAAGTCAAAGTGCGCTCAGAGCTTGGTACAGTGCTCTGTAAGATATCTTTGCAGAACATCTCTGGAGAATGTTGTGACACTCAATAAACTCTTGTATCAAATTCTCATGGCTCTATTTTCAACAGGTGTTGTTTCATTATCGCAGGCAGCACCTGTGATTTTCTGATTCTGAAGGCCTTGAGGTCCCAGGGCACCATTGTGCTCACACTTATATTGGGGCACATCATACTTTAACTTTCTGCTCTTATGGGATTCCTCTTTCTTTAGCCAGAAACTTTTGAATAGGATCAACTCTAAGACACAACCTACATCATGTTGAGTTTGTTTGGATTTTTTTTTGGACAAGGTCTGAGAAAACTAGATGAGGAGGTTGAACATTTCAAGGAGACACTGATAGAAGTGATTAGCTTCACACAGAAAAAAAGGAAAAAAGGAAACAATAGAAGTGTTAGTTTTATACAAGGAATCATTAATTTTATTTCTAGATCTTTTCTGTAATCATGTGAGGTGATGCACAGAGGTGTTTTTCTGTCTTTGGAATTGCTCAGCTTCTCATTATCCTTGTTGTCCTAGCTGTCAACTTGAAGCAATAAAGTAGGGAAGATTCATAAGGTAAGTCCCAGCTGAAAAGTGAAGGAGAATGGCAGAAACTGTTGCTCCTCTGGCTGCTGTGGGGTGAGGTGGCTGTGGTTCACACATCATCCCCATGGCTCCAAAGAGCTGGCGGGAGCAGATGCTTCTGAGCTCATCCCAAGTCATTGACTGCCCACCTGATTTCAGCATTTGTCCCAGTCAAGCTCCTCCTTGAGGCTGTGGAAAGGATTTCTCAGTAGATGGAGACATTAGAATCACCATTTCTAGGGCCAGGATTAAATGATCCGAGCTCATGGGAGCAGTTTTGAGCTATTGGGGCTGGACTCACTGTCTGTTCCAAAATAATGGATAGCACTGCAAATTAGTGTAATTCTCTCCCTGCTGACTGGATATTTTAGTATCCTCCTCAAGCAGTCTGATCTTTGAAACCTGATGCAATGCATTCCAGCTTCTCATGACAGAGAAGACACAAGCCTGTAAGAGAGTCATGGAAGGGCAGTGTTTTGGAGCTTTTTTGCTAAGAAGTGTTATTAAGAGTGGAGACTTTTATTTCTGTCATTTAACTTGCACATGAGACAGAGATGGATATTAAGACATGGGTCAGGAACGCCAGACAGGGCAGAGAAAACTCTCCAGTGAAAGAAGAGAGGGAGAGAATGGCTGGAGCAAGCACAGCTCAAGGTCAGCTATGTGAAAGAGAAGCCTGCCTGCTTTTCTGAAGTGGGACTGTGGGAAAGAATCCTGCATGTTGTGACAATATTTCCTGATGGCAAATTTTGGGAACTCTCCAAGTCTGTGACAAGCCAAATTGTAAGAACTCTGATGGATGAATCTCCAAGTGTTGGAAATTATGTGGTTTGTCTACACAGAGAAATTGCAATGGCTTTAAATATCCTGGAGTTAAAGCTCTGTGATCTCTCCTTTACTGTGAATGAAGATTATATTTGTATAAAGGTGTATGATGCCAATACAACCATTTCAGTATGTGGGGGGAGAAAAAAAGAGAGAACACATTTCCAACTGAAATAGTTATGCCTGTAGAAGAAAAAAATGGCTTGAAACTACTTATGTAATATATGTTTGTCATACCAACTAGCTCCAAAAGGCTGCATTATAGTCACTAGAAGAAGTTTATATCTTAGACTAAGACTAGATTTGAGACTGGAATAAACTGGTTATGTCCTTTCTAGTGGCTTCTGCCACACCTGCTAGCTCTAAAGGGCTGGAGGAAACTGGCCTGAAAGAGGGATCATTTTCTTCTTTTTTTAATTAGTTCCTCAGCAGACATGGCCGTGGAATTCTTTGTTGGCAACAATATATATCGTAGCTTCTGTAATTCACATGGGAGTGGATTTCAGGTTAAGCTACTCAGATAAACTTAACATTTTTGCTCAAGTCCCCTGGCTTCCCAAGCAAACATGAATGATTCTGGATTTTCTCAGATCTTCTGAGCCGAAACAACTTTTATGGGGCTAGATGGGCTGACTATATAAAGGTGTGTAGTACCTTTCTGTACACACTTATTGGGACTCGGGTGTGAGCTCCACTTCAGTGGAGTGTAAATTGATAGTGGAGTACCACCATGTTCCTTGATTAGCCTGAATTGATTTCATTTGCCAAATTCCAAATATAATTCAGAAAAGATTTTTCTAGGCAGCTGTGAAAGCAAGGGACTTCCTCATCTGCACCTGCACCCTCATCTAGGAGTGCAGGGGAGGATATAATCTACAAATAGATGTCACAGAGATGGCTGCTCTGGCAAAAAGTGTCCCAAAATAGTATCTCCCAAGGAACTAGCAAATGAGGGGGAAAAAATCAGGTGAGTAGATGGGGTAGAGGTCTCCAAATAGATAATTCAGCTGATACAGTGGCTGGTATTCTGAAGGTGAATCTTTGACTGCCTGACTGCCAGCTTCCCTGTCTGGTTAAGAGCTGAACAAAGAGTTTCAGTGTTGCTTCTCCATGATGTTTCTCCGCCTTTCATGAAACCTACAATTACATGAACTCACTAAATAGTCACTAACCTTTGTCTCCCTTAAACCGATAATACTTTAGCAAAGTTGTAACCGGTTTACAGTAATGCTACTAAATTTGTCCAAACCTCGCTTCTAAACTGTGTGACTTAAAACAATGTTATGTATTAGTCTGAGTGCAGGTAACTGTACATTATTCTAGTTTTATATAGAACAACAAAGACTTGTGTAGCTCAGTAACCCACACACAGGAAAAGGAATACAGCTTAACTCTCCCACACCAAATTGACTGTAGCAACCCTGCCTCAGTTTCTTGCCTGTAATTAGACCAGACCTGCTCCTGTCCACAGCTTATATATTTCTGAATGATAGACAAAAGCTAAAGGTTGGGAGAAGCTTTCTTGCTTGCACTAGGAAAATTGAAGTCTACAATGTAAGGAGCTTATCATCTGAAATATTTATGTATTCTTCCCTATAAAAGCATCTATCTTCTCCGCAAAACTACAGCAAAGCAAAATGTGCTTCCTACTGCTTAGAATGGCTGTCAAGGGCGTCCTAATTGATTAATGTGAATTTCAAATAATTTTCTTCTTTAGTTATCTCTATTGCATCTTTTGTCTTTAGAGAGCCAGTCAGCCTTCCTGGAGGGCACACAAAACCTCACTGAATGCAATGCACACAAGCAAGGTCCACGGCAGAAAATGAGTTCTAGTGTTAAAGATCTCGCATTAAAATTGTCTCCCGGTGGACCCTTTTTACTCAAGTTGATTATGATATTTGGTCAGTTTAGGACAATAAAAAAAACAGAAGTACACAGATAAAAATCCTAATGCACATCTTGGGCTACTCTGTTTCTACTCTGGATGTTTAACAACTGGAATTATGGATGGAAAGGAAAGGAAGGTAAAATCATTTAAGCATTAGTCTAGGTTTCAAAGACCTGCATTCAGTTCTTAACTGTCGAGTTATCTAAGTCTCTCCATTCCCAACCTACAAAAACACTTTTCACAGCTGTAGCCTTTTTCTGTAAGAAGTCTTATGAAAGTGATGCATCAGCACCAAGAAAATGTCTTAGTATCATACAGCTGTGTAAGCCAGTAATGCAGGCAATGTATTGAACAGTGTATCAAACAATGTTGCTGCCTGCTTGACCAGCCGGGGGTCAACGTGCAATGGGAACACGCGTGCCTCGGTGGAGACCGCTTTTTGTGTCCCTTTGTAATCTGGTGGTTGGCTCCTGTTCACAAGCCTGGAGCTGTTTGCAAAGACCTCAGCTAGGTCTGGCAGCAGGTGATAACTTTGTAGCGATGCCACGGGGATAAAGAAGACGGGAAGGATTCGGTTGCCACGGAAACCAAGCCTTTACTCCCCAATGGGAGAACAACCACAAGATGGAGGGTGGCAAAAGAACAAAGAAACCACCGTTGCAGCAGGTTTTAAGGGGAGCAGAAAGGGGAAGTCCAAGGGGAGGAACAACAGATTAACCAACGGGGAAGGATTACATAACCGCAAGTGTCCAATAAAACAAAACAAGGGGAGGGGGTACATTTAAACAAACCAATGGGGGTACTAAGAATGAAGAACTTTCCAGCAACTAACACATATGAAATAACTGGGAGGGGAAAGGGGTGTAAGCTAGAAGGAGAAAGGGGTATAACCAAAGCTTTGAAGGACAATTTAAGAGGGAGGAAATGTGGGGAGTTTCCCAGCCTTGCCTTCTCCCTCCCCCTCAGGCTCACTGTCCTGAGGGGGAAAATCTGCCCAACTGATTCATAGAGAAGGCAGGCTGGCTCACTGCAACAAAATAAAACATTTTTCCATTTGCCATATTAAACTATGAATCTTAGGAATTGTGAAGTAGTATGAATTTGCCCTTCCATTGATTTCCAGCATTTCAGCATTTTTTGTAGCCTTCTGTAGACCTTCCAGGTTCCTTTCCAAGACAGAAGATAACCCAGGTGTGCCTCTGTATTTGCACACCTGATACACAACTTCAGGACATGTTGAAGAGGTAGTGAGAAAGTGCTGTGCAGATCCATGAGGGAACAGGAAATTTCCCCTGATGTCTCTGTCCACCTGGTCTGCTGGAGAAAACCCAGAGCATTGGAGTTATAGAAATGTTTCTCACTTGAGCTATTAGGAATTTGATGAAATTGCAGATAACCTCATCTCCTCTTTCCTGAAGCCCCTCTCTAGCCTTGGCTGAGATTGTAACAAATGCTTTATTCGCTTGAAGGGAAAATAAAAAGGGCAGGAAAAAGGGAAAATACAATTATCTTTAAAATGTAGTTGGAACTGATGCAATGAATTAATCTACTCGGTTGCTGCTTTGCAATTGTTTGCTGTTTCTGCCATCACCTACTAATGTAGTTGAACGGTTAACTACTGAAGTCATTGAATGCCTTCTGATTTATTCTTTCTTCTCTTTTATACCCAGTATGTATTTTCATAAGTTGGGCTATCATTACAATGGAGGTGAAATTTCTGCCCTTCTTCTAGAGACTAATTGTATATGAAGACTATAAAACTATAAAATTATAAAATTATAAAACTATAAAATATTTATAGTATCAATTGCAGTGTATCTGAGTATACCTAGAGTCTAAAAATACCTATTTTAATTAGTAACCTCTTCAGGGTGAGTCAAGAGCTCTATTTTTAGTTACAAGATATTGGTGGAGGTGGAACTCCAGGACAGTTTCAGGGCAATAAGTAGCACAGATTTTGGTAGCACATTTCTTGGCCCAGCAGAGGAGTGGGAAGGGTTCGTGACTATGGTGTTCAACCTTACAGCATGCTTGCACTGTAACTACAATGTGACTGAGACATCTTTAAAATCACAGTGTTCTGTATTAAAGATCCCAGTGTTGGCTAAGTGATTAAAAACATAGAGGACTAAGAACTACTAGACTGATAGAATTGTAAGACTGCTAGAACTGCCTACGGTTATGGGGAAGCAATTATGTACTAAATACCTAAACACAGATATATTTGATGGAAAGTACTGGAAGGGGGCCTGTAAAGAATAACTACCAGTTAATCAGTGGTATAAAGTGAGTTTTTCAAACAGTTATATTAGAGAATTCTCCTTTCAGTTCAGTTTTTGTGTTCTCATTGGCATAACTATTCCCAAAGTGAAAGGCAAAATGTCACTACTCTGTCAAATTACTTGCCAAAATTATAGTCTCTCACATTGTGCCATCTGACTAGCCTAGTTGGGTGGGATTAATATTGCTTTGAAAACTGAATTTGAGGTTATCTGATTTACTAAATCTCAATCTCAAATATTATATCAGGGAAGTGGGGGAGGGATATCTTGCACAAAACTAGAATAGTAATTGTAATGGAAAAGCAGTTGTGTCTTGTTTTGTCTATTGTTCTGAAATAGTTATGATAGAAGACTGTTTCTTTACTTGTATCTGGACACATGCAGCTGTTACTGCAGGGTAGCTTGGGAAGGAGCAACTGTTTGCTGCCAGAAGTACCAGCCTGTGTGCATGCTTTGACCTTACAATAAGTTTCAGTCAGCTTGCTTCCTTTTCTCTAAACATAAGCCCCTTCAAACTTTTATTTCCTGCTGCATAAGAACATGTGAGAAAATAGATAATATTAACTTATTCCTGTGCTTGTGCAATAATAGCACTGCACTAAGTTTGGAAGAGCAATATGTGGTTCTGAGAGCAAAAGGGACAAGACTGGGATCCACAGGCTATGGAGTTTTCAACAGGGCATAAAGGAGTGGGGTCAGCACCCACTAGTCTGTGGAGCCCCCTTACACACTTGTGAAAGCACCATGTGCTGTGCTTATCTCTGCATTCCTGGTTACTAGCTCCGAATAGTTTAGTAACAGTCAAGTTATTGCTCAATGCAAGGATCAGTATGATACACTGCTCATGTGCTATCATCTGGGACATCTGGGTCATTTAGGGACACAAATAGCTATCACCAGTAGGTTAGGATACATGAAGGGCTTGAGCAAATTCTGCTGAAGCCAGTGTGAGTTTTTCCCATGACTCTGATTTGAAGCTAGATAGAGACATATTTTGGCATAAAATTTGTGCATACTTCTTAGTCAGTCTCCCTGTAGGAAAGCATTGAAATAAAACATAGAAGGAGCACTTAAGAGAAACTTGTTCAGCTGTGATCAGTGGTGCACTTAAGACTGTGGTCTCAGACATACAGGCTGGTCTGTTCCAACCCCACCAACTCCATTTACAGTGTGTTTACCTGTTACATTAAGGGACATGCAATGTTTGGTGGTTTGTCCTTTTAGATGCTCCTTCTCCTCCAGCTGTTGTCAAATACAATGAATTGTTACACAAGTGCTGAATTTATGCTGTTGTTTGACTGCATTTATAAGGACAAAAAGCCCAATGGGTCTGAAATGATCCTTGTTTCTCAATGGCAGCAGGTGTTTGCTAAGAATACCTCTGGAAGAGAGAGGAAGAGCAAGTATGCCTCTTCATATCACTTCTCATGCTGACACTCTTCCCAAGGCAACTGAGGAAATAAGGCAATTAAGATTGAAAATGGCAGCTATTTGACAATCCACTTGTCTAATTCTGCAAAGGTTTAACTAGACCTGTGAGTTTGTTGTGAGATTCATTTTAAGAAACAGCTGCTTTAAAAAATCCTCTTATTTTTCTGCTGTCAGTCAGAGTTTGCTGCCCCAATGGTGGATATTCACCTCCACACTGTGTCTATGTTTTCAGCCAGTGGGAACTCACACCAAGTAGTCAGCACATCTTTATTACTGGGAATTTGCACTATCTGTGTACAGATGTTGCTGCTTTTAACTCAAAAATCTGGCTGTGTAGTGCCAGAAACATTTATAAATCTGGGATTCTCTTCCTGGGTCTGCTGCTGAAGCCTGATCATTTGACTGTAGTTCATGGAGGCCTCACAAAAGATACACCAGCCAGACTGGTACAAATAGTACTCTCAAAAGAAGTAGTTACTCAGGTGACGAGAAGGAGCTGCTCAGGTGTATTTATTGTAGGTTACAAAGTGCCCTTGAAGGTAAAATCTAAGTAGTCACAGAATAGGTGCAGCAGTGTTAACAATTTCTAACAATGTGTTCAAGCTCTGACCATAATTAGACTGTGTCGTGGTGTCCTTGAATTCATACCTACAGGTTGTAATGATGTGGTTTTATGTGGATAACTCTCCACCAGGAACCAGAGAAGGATGGTCATTTACTCTGCAAAGTCAGAATTAGAATTAAATTGTTGAAATTAAGATTAGTTTTGGCCACAGTACCTTGGGCTGATTTTTCATTATGTGAGAGCATGGTGGATCCCACTTGTTTGTATTAGAAGGGCTGGGAAGAGGGATGGGTATGATATGGTAATGTTTGCAGGTAATTAGCTTGTTTAGGATAGATAAATCTGGAAAGAGTGAGAAGCTTCACAGGGATATAGCCAAATCTGGGGACAGGCAGCAGGCTGTGCAAGTAGGTGTGTCTATTAGTGAGTATTGGGAAGCTAGAGGCATGTAGAATCTACTAACACATCTCATGTGAGTTAAATGCAGCCACAGGACCAAGGCACTTACTACCAGACTGTC
This sequence comes from Pardalotus punctatus, assembly GCA_013400915.1. Classification (NCBI taxonomy): domain Eukaryota; kingdom Metazoa; phylum Chordata; class Aves; order Passeriformes; family Pardalotidae; genus Pardalotus; species Pardalotus punctatus. The sequence continues at coordinate 70,085 of VZTX01013922.1, read as the reverse complement.
TAATGGTGCTTCATTAACACCATGCTTTTGAAAAAGTTATATCTTTTATGGATTACAGGACAAATTTATATGATTTTTCATATTTTGCCCAGATATCAGTCTCTCATAGAGAAAATGCCATGGACTGGATGATCTTGAGTGAACTAATCTGCTACAAAAGCTTTTAAAAGATAAAAAGCTTTATAGTTCATTGCCATTCTTCTGAATCTTTCACATTATTAACTTAATCTCCTTATAATACCTCTTTTCAACAGGAAGCTATGAAGTGGATTCCAAGAATGTGGTCAATCTGACCCAGCTCATTCAGATTCATTTGTCTTGTGATAAAAAGTATAGACAGAATACACCAGGTGTATAGAAGAAGATAAACAGTTCAGATGTCTTTTTGGAACCCCTGTACCTAGATCTTTTCTCTCCAGTAAAGTAATTTTAGCTTGCTGTATCTAATTGCAGGTGGTTGTTGAACTTAGTGATGAGATTGTTCTGTTTTCTGTCTTAATAATGTCTCTAAAGCTTGATGCAATGAGAGAAAAATCAAGATTATTTAAAAATGTCTGGAGTGATTGATTCCACTGTTGCACAGAAGGATATTTTACTTGGGCTTTCATAGATTTCAGTAGCTTAAAATTATATTGTCTTCTTTTATGGAAAAGTTCTAAAACCTCCTGTAAGGTAAGAAGATTTATTAATTGGTTCAGTAGTTAACCACCAACGTGTGAGGCAGAGACTGAACTAGCCAAGTATTCTATTAGATACATTAACCCCAAAAGCCATTTCCAACACTTCTAAAATGTAAAATGATGATGTGATGCTTCTGTTTTGGTGATACTTTACTGATTTACCTGCCATTTACATAAGAATTTCTGTCCGCGAAAGAAGACGTGATAGTTGTTCTGCACTGCTAAAGCATATTGGTGGCCCCTTAGTCATGGTCAGTGTGCCACCTGGAATACAACTTGGGTGTCCCCTTGCCAGCCATAGACCTCTGATACCTGAGCAAGAGCTGGCTCACCATTCAGCCACAGGTGTCTGTTCCATTCACAGCTATCCCCATCTTTTAAATTATTCAGCAAGTTTGATCCCTGCGCTAGAGGGCAGTCAGAGTCAGCTGCACCAGCAGGTAGGTATGCCACACCAGCCCCAGGAAAGGTGGAACAAGTCTCAGGACTTGCCTTTTAGTCCTTCAGCCCCTTAGCGTTAGTTCTTTGCCAGGGCCAGGAATGAGCAACACAGGCACTGCCACTTTTCTTCACAAACAAGAAACTGAAGTGCAGTGGCTGAATGATGTGATTCTGGTGGGACAGGACTTGGACAGCTGTCTTTGGTTTCAGTAAACATTGAAGAGCTTGTGATTCTCTGGAAAATCAAGTATGAATAGGTTTATATAGTCCCTTATACCATCACTGAAGCCATAAAAGCATTTCAGTTTCCTGAAAAGCTTTGTGCTATTCACAAGTCCAACTAACCTGCTCCACACCACCTTCATAAATTACTGTATTCACTTGTTTGGAAGGTCCTGCAACATTTTAAATCCTATTTGAGTTGCAAGCAAGAAGATAGGAATATCCATTCCCTCACCTGCTTTTTCCCCAGGGCAGCTGAACATGCCTGGCTTCTGGCTGCAGCTTGGTATGGGCTGTGCCCTGTGGCATGTAGCATGACAAGGGCAAGGGATTTGGCAGACCCTTTTAGGAAGTGTGGGATCCCCTGAGACAGAGCTCACACAAGATTTGTAAAGGTAAGCCACCATGTGAGTGGGGCAGAGTGTGTGAAGTACAAAGCAGAAGTAAAAATGGAATTTGATGGCAGTAGGTCTGGGATGCTGGTATTTGATCTATTTAGGGAGAAATTAATTTTTCTCCCTTGTAAGCCAGCACTGGATCATTCATGGAATTCTGAATTTGCCTCTTGAGAAGTAGGTGTTGCCTGATGCCTCAGACAAGATACTAAACTTGGTGGTTGCTAGTGTGACCTGGCCTAGCTGATCCTGTGCTATGTTGAAGGGAGAGCTCTGGCAACCACCTGCTTCCATATATCTGCCCTTGTGTGCAGCCAGATTTACAGCACCACAAACATAAGGAAATTATATCCAAAAAGGAACTTCACAGAAATACCATGTTGTTAAGTGAATAGCAGCTTTTTGTGGAGAGCAGTTGACTTTACAGACTGGCCCCTAATGGATTTTGGGTAAGAGCTGTTTTTCTTCCATCAAAAGCTGAAAAAAGGCAGAGAAACAGAGGACTCTCTTATTAGCTCTGGTTGAGGGCCGCGCCACCAAGCCATCTTGGTGAATCCTCCTCCTCCTTTGGACCTCACATGCACTGCTCAGGACTGTCTGTCACCCACTAGACGCCAAGCCTGGTTTTCCACCCTCTGCCCCAGAAAACGTTTTCTTTTGGCCTGCTGCTGCTGTTCATGGCTCCGTCAGTTCAAATGGCAAACACGGATACAAGCATTACCCAAAGCAAAGCCCCATGTGGAGGGGAGAGTGTGCATCTGGACCTGGTCCAAGTTGAGTAAGTCTTCTTTCTTCCTTCACGTGCTTAAGCAGGAACCAGGAAATATCTTCAAGGGATTTTGTTTTTTTCCTAATTCCTGTTTATTCTATTTATAAAGGACTGGCAATTTGTAAACATCCTCAAAACAAAAGGTGTGCTCTGACCTTTTGCTTTCTCAGGTTTCGTGTCTGTTTACATTACAATGATTCTAAATATATAAAGGGCAATAGTAGCCTCCCTTTGCTTTGTTTTCTGGCTGGCATTTCCAGTCTGGTTTGGAACAGCAGAGCCCAGGAAGGGATTCCCACTGTTGTCAAGGGCTCTACATGAATATTCCAGTGCCAGTCCTACATTTCTTTTCTTTTGCAAGCCCTAAATTCCAACAGTTTCACTGGGTTCTGACACTTTTTGCCAATGGCAGCATCAGATCCCCCAGCAGGGATCTGTCTCCTGTGTTGAGGCTAGAGGAGATTTATGTCTCATTTCCTTGTGCTGTGTAATCCTTTTGCTGCAGCATAAAGACATAGAGAGTACAAGGTCCTACAATTCTGATTTCATAATTTGTACAACACCTCTGTACTCTCCATTTCTGTAGAGGACTGCATGTGATGCAGGGCAGTGAGGAGGAGGAGAGCTAGGGTCTTGGGAAGTGCTTGTCCTGATCACTGAGACTTAGTAGCTCTTGGGCATGACCAAAATAATTTTAAAAAACCCCACACCCAAATCCTTCTTTAAAACATCAAGGTCCTTTCCTTTTTCTCCTTTCCCTCTAATCCTTTTTTTTTTTTTTCCACTTGTCTCCTGCTCCTTTTTTAGTCTCCTCTCCTATGAGCACCAAAATTTCTTTTAACCTTCTCTCTCAAATTTTCAGACATCTCTGGCCTCAAACAGGAGCTGATGTGCCAAAACCCCACGAGAGAGGTCTATTCTTACTGTATTTCTGACCCATTTTTGTTATGAGAGGTGGGTGCCCTCTGAAGCTTGGAATGGTATCTAGGGTTTGAGATGCTTCCCCTAAACACTATGGCACTTGTCCATCACTTGTCCAGAACACATGCTCTGTGCAAAGTACTTAAGAGGGAATAAGAAGTCACTACAGGGCTGAACTGCTGTCAGTTTGGAGAGTGGAAGGGTAAGAAATGTCACTCTGCTTTCTCTTCTGTAGGGAAAACAGTGGGGGAGCATGTCATAAAATGACCACTTGAAAGGCAGTAAAGGACAAAAGGACTGAAATCAGTCACATTTCAGGTCAGCTGGGTGCCAGGTTTTCTCCCATCCAAGGTACGTTGGCTGTTTCAAGCATTTTTCTTCATGGCAGTGATAGTAGACAAGGTTTATTAATGAGCAACTGGAAGACAGAGACATAAAGAGGGCATTTGTTCCACAACACAAAGGTGGGGCTATTCCCAGGGAGAAAACGCTGGCCCATAGAGCTGGACCTAAACCACTTTTGGATGAGGCAGCAGGGTACCCAGCAGGACAATTCCATCAGCCCACTGCTTGCTCTGGTGCTGACAAGGTGTCCTTGGATAGTTGTGCCTTTTTCTGTAACTTTGTTGGCCAGTTTAAAACCAGCCTGTTTGTATCTGTGCAGGCTGAGGTTGAAGATGTGATTTGGGTTGTGAAAGAAATGGCAGACCAAAGACTGAACAACATTCCTGGGTGCTCCATGTCTTCCCTTTTCCCTGTATTATCCACTATTGCATCCCCTTTGTCTGTAACCCCTTTGTCTGTTACCAAAAGTAACATCATATCAAATTAATTCCTGGCATATCATTTTGGGACCACAGACATTTTGGACTCTGTCAATAAATTTTATATAAAATGAAAATTATCTTAAAAAAATTAGACCGTTCTACAGTTCTCTAAAACCCTTAATTGACATGCATTAAGCCTTCCACATAAAGGCTTAAAGGCTCTGCAAGTCAAATCCTGACTCCTTTATGCTTTTTCCCTTAGGATTTGATGGGCCTCAGATAGTATGGTTAATTTGGAAGACAAATACCTTAGAGATGAAGACCATTATATTGCCTTCATGGTGCAGAATATATCCTGGTGAGGGCAGAAGCGATGGTGGAGCAACAAGCCTTATTGTGTTTCACTGAACTGAGAAGAACCCATTCCATGGCAGCAGTTCTGTTGATTTAGTAGTAATTTGGCATAACAGTTTACCAGACTAGCATTGCAACTCCAAACAAAGCCCTAAAACCTTTAATAATAATCCCTGGGTTTAAAGGAAAATGTATTTCTCCCTTTTTGTCTCTTTCTCTTCCCTTTTCCTTTGGAAAAATGCCTACCAGAAACCATATATGTTACTTGTACACAGTATTACATAAAATGAGAAAAAATTTTCAGAAATTTTTCTCTTCTTGTTTTAGAAGTGGATTCAGGCCTGTAAATAGATGCATTCTTTACTGCATTAGCAGTTTATTTCATTTTTAATCAACCACATGATGCTATTCCAGTATCATTTAACCTGTAATCATCTTTTGTGCAGAAGCCCAAATATTTGTGTTGCTAATAAGAACTCACCAAGGTGGTACTCAGGGGTTTTTTGTCCCCTGAATGCTGCCAAGTAAAGTTCTAATATATTCAGACATTTGAAAGGCTGCAGTCTAAGTACTCTCCCTAGTTATAAAATTACTATTCTGGGAACTAACCATCCAGTTAGTACAATTACTAATTTCCATTAACAGTAGGTCTAACCTGGTTCAAAGGTAAAATACCTGCTGATGTGTAAAGGCATAGTCTATAGGGAAGTTCCTCTCTGAGAACAACTATGATCACCTTGAAGCAAGTACATTAAAAATCCTTGAAGATCTGTACTGTACATGGTGTTGCTAGAAATGCTGCTCTTCTCAAATTCTAATCTTTTATTTAAGCAAAAAATTAATAGGCTTTTTTCTTCACTAATAGATCGTGGCAACATGTAGGGCAAAGCCAGGTGATACTGAACTGTGAAATGCCTGACTTAGCAGAGCTGAAGGGAAAGCCAGGAAGAATGTGTGCTGTGCATGGTAATCTGGAATTGTGCACATAAGCAGATGTTCTGGTACCCTGGACATTTCAAATCTGAAATATATGTGCAGCCTTTAGATCAAAGTGTTCCTGAGTGTTTTATTATCCTGATCTATCTAATAATATTGAGCAAACTCCAAAGTACCAGTACCTGGTAAATATTCACTTACCCACCTCTGATATGGAGCAATTGGAATCAATCATAGTTACTCCCTAACAGCATGCAACAAACTAATTTCAGTTGTGTGGCAGGAGAAATGGAAGCTCTTACTCACACAAGAAATGACAGGAGAAAGTCTTGCAGCTGACACCCTTGCCATAGTTTTATGTGTACATACCTCAGTCTTTCCAAAGGAGCAGAGGAGACTGAATGTGAGGTTAGGGGCAAGGTCTTGAGTCCTGCTTGGGTCTGGGCACTGCTCTGGGGGTTCTTGTGGGTTGGAGGGTGGCAGGATGGAGTGGGGTAGGTGCACAAGCACTGGCCCAGCACCACGAGACCAGTAGCAACTGAGATCTCCTTGAAGGTACATGGAGCTGATGAAGGGTGACTGGAGCAACCTGGGGATGCACAACTTCACTGGTAGGTGGGTGGGTTTGGAAAAGGGGTGAAGGAGTGAGTGTTTGCAAAGCAATGCCTCTTCTCCCCTATTGTCTGGTGTTGCACAGTTACAGGAGACTGTGGGGACTTGAACATTTCTGCCAGGTGCCTGTGAGTTGCAGCTACTCTGAAACAGGTGGCACTGACTGTGTACAGAGTGCCAGCTGTTGTTCAGGCTAGGAAGTGGTGTTGGTGGTATCAAGTGAAGCTGGCCCAGAAACGGCACCTCTGGGTTAACCACTATTGGCCATATGAGCACACAGGGTCGTGCAGCAAGTGGCTTAGGCTTGTCACAGCAGGTGGTTGAGGAACACCAGGAAGGGCAGCCGCTCACTAAAGGACAGGGCAGCTCCATCTTAAGAAGACAGAGAAATGACATGAAAGTAGAAGAGGAAGAGGCACTCCTTGAAATCTTACTGTCTCCTCATTCATAAGGCCTAATGGTATTGCCACATTTTTCTGGCATTTGAATTGGGAAGGGTTCAAATGTTGTTCAACTGTTCAATACTGCAAATCAGCCAGAATCACCTTTTTTCCTCTGCCAGTGGGACAGAGAAGCATTACAATTTTTCCTGGGGGAGGGGGTGACAGAGGGGAAGGGAGTTAAGCTGTTGGAGCTAGCATATAATAGAAATTTTTCTAGGTATGGCTGGGTTTTGATTGGTTGTTTTTTCCTCCATACCAAGCTTTTCCATCTCTGAATTATTTTAGTTAGAACATGTTACTATTTTAATCCCTCATCAGTCCAAACCATTGACCTAGTACGTCTTCTGAGATAAAATGCATTATTTGATATGGGAAAATTGGTGTCAATTAAAAAAAATAAATTGCATGCTCACCAGTGAAAGAGAGCCCTCAAGGACCAGGTCTCAGGCTCTGAATTCCTAAATGAGTGCTGATTCAGGTAATCAAGTTTTTGGCAAGATAGTCAGCACCCCACAATGTCACATTGAGGCCCAAAATATACTAAAGCATCTGTTTGCTAAGATCATGCATGTGTCCACCCATTTGTTTACAGAACTATCCTAAATAAAAGGTCAAAACTTCACTGTAATTTAGCTACAAGATTATGAAAATAAAGAACATCCAGCATTATTTCCTTCTCAAATTTAGTGTATTATGTGTTAATTTAAAACTTCACTCCTGTGGAGAGCAAAAAGTGAACCTACCTAGAGGCAAGTGGTGAAGATTTGAATTGTTCTGACCCTGCAAAGCGAAAATCTCAAGCATACAAATTAACTCTACTAACAGTAAAATAAATCAGGTCCTTAACATTTTCACAGCCATATCTGAGTCATGGTGTTTTAATAACACCAAGAATGCTATTGCCAATTATTTTATTATTCAAGGAAGAATATCCCCAGCCTAGGCTTTCTACTAACTCTTCTCACCATTGCTGGAGTATTGCTCTGAAAAAAGATGGCCTTACACTGGCAGAACCCTGTGGAAATCTGTGGGAGTTTGCTTTCACTGTGAGTTGCAGGAAACAGTTGGTGAAAAGCTAAGTCTGATGGTAAGTGCTGTCAGGCAAATGGCCAAATCCAAGAAGGAATACAGGCACCTAAACACTCACTGATCTCTGTGACAGGCTGTGGCTTACATTTCTTCAGGTGGCTTGCTCCTGTGTCTTCTTTTTTCTTTCAGGATTAACATATCAAAGTTCAAAAACTTGTTTATTTTCACAAAGAATAAAGAATGTGTGTGTTTTCAAGAGCTGTGGGCAAACTGGGCAGCAGTGTAGAAAGGAGAATCCTGGGGAGGATGGTTAACTTAGCTTACTTGACATGTAGCCGGGCTGTGCTGAATGCACAGTGCCTTGGCTGTGCTGTGTGGCTGGACAGAGGGTGGGGCACAGGCAGCGATGCCTCACAGCCTGCTGATGAGAGCTGTGCTGCTGGGGCAACAGGGACACCCCAAGGAATCAGTCCCAGAGCAAATGGAGCCAGTGCACTGATGACCCTGATTGCCTTGTACAGACATCCCAGCTGCCCTAGGTTTCCTAAGGAAAACCAGGGCATGGGAGAGTTGTATCCTTCAGTTACTTTATATCCTTGCAGAAGTCCTCAGAGGCTACTAAACCTTACAATCCTTGGGGCAAGGCAATACAATGTGAGTGGAAAAGTTTCTCGTACAGAGATATAAGAATGCATCAGATCTAAGCATGGGCAATCTACTGAAATGCAGCATATAATACTTTGATTTAGGAGTTGTCAAGCCAAGCTTTCATCAGTATCTACCATATATGCAGATTTCTCTGAGAATTCTATAGCTTTCCCATCCTGTGCCTATCCAAGGTGGCATCACTGTGCTCCTAGAGTCACCACATCTTATTGCTAGGGACACCCATACAGTGCAAGCAAAATCCTCACACAGCACCTTCTTTCCACTGCTGTTGTTTCTCTACTCTGTGTGGAAGGTCTCCCAGACTAACACGCAGGTACAGAAAATCATTGCACAAGAAATGGATGCTTCCCTGGGCAGGCACAGAGCAAAGAGGATTTGTTCCCCCTGTTGTCAGTTGTCTGGAACGTTAGTCTTGATGGAGAGTACATGCTTTTTGGAGAGAAGGAAAAAAAAATAAATACAAAGAACCACCACATATGTATGTAGCTACTGGGAAAAAAAAATCCAAACCCTACAACAGAGACACAGCAGAAACTTAAATAATTTAAAACATTTTAAGTGCAGTACTCGTGTTTGTGGTGACAAATTATCCATCTCTTTTGTGTCTTAGGGAAAAGTATACTAAAATTTCAGGCCTTGATCAATGGTACATGAGTCATTCAATGACAAACTGTAGCAATGAGTCCAAAGCTTTTATTCAAGAACATTTTAATCTCCTGTCCTTTTTAATTATCCAGTTATGGCAACTTGGATGGAAAGTGATTGATTGTGCATATCAAGTGTCTTAAACTCCAAATTTTACTTGTAAACTACCAGTGAAGAGGATGGTAAATAGGCTAGATCCTTACCTCTCCTGAGTGCTATTGCACTTACTTAACCCAGATGAAGAGCATGCCTGGAAAGTTAAAAGGAGTTCACTAAAACTTCAGTGAAACTGGGAAACCATCACACTTTGAAAGGCAGAAAGAGAAATACATGACAGCTTGCATTATGACCTAGAAACTCAGTCACTGCCTTTTTATAACCTTTCTGCTAAAAGCAGGAGCATAACCCCTCCCTGCTTCAGAAACTATAATGTCCTGTCAGTTTGTATGGAAAATGCAAGTGCTCTCTGAACTTACTGTAGGCCTTTGTTTTGTTTTGCTTTTTATCTACCTTGTTTCTCCCAGTCTTTGGCCTTCTGTGTTTGCTAAAGCTATTCAAGAATGCAATGCCAAACAACAGCCTATCACTTCTCTGCAGCTTTTATTTGAAAAGGCAGACTCTTAAATGTACTTATCCTAGGCAGCAATAGTCAGGCACCCACAGTTAGGGTTGCACAATCATTTCCATTTCAAGAGGGTTTTTTGTTGTTTTGTTTTTGTTGGTTTTTTGGAGGTTTTTCGGTTTTGTTTCCATTTTTTCCCCATGAAGTTGCTTGTAACTTTGCTAAACTTGATCATTCAGGCTGAAATTTTCCATTCTGTGTGTCTACTTCAGGCCTCTTGCTTAATTTAAAACAAAACAGCTTCATTATCATCCACTTCTGAGAACAAGATGAGGCAAAATGTGCACACTTCCCACATTAGAACTCTTTACCGTAAATTGAAGAGCGCTGGTGCATTCACTCCTTCACCTTGTTTGGAGGTCAATGCAAAGCTGCCATGCTTCTTTAGAATAGCTTTTGTCATTACTGTGGTATTTCTGGAAACTTGAAAAAGTGCAGGACTGAAACACTTTGGCTCTGCCTGGTTAGAAGGAACCTAGAGTTTGCCAACTAAATCAGTAAAAATGTGCCAGCCTTTCACATGGAAACCAGCACAACCTGAAGTGTCACAGCAGTGGCAGCACCTGCCTGGCCTCAGGCAAAAAGCACAGGCACCAGAGAGCAGAGAGTCAGCCACAGACAGAGGATTTTTCCCTCCAGATCCATAAGTAAAATATGGGGATTTTATTCATGTTCAACACGTAATCTACTGTTTTCCTCTTAGGGAAAGTTTGTGGATATGAGTTTTCTACCAGGAGTAGTTTCTCTGTTATCTCAGGTGGGGAAGGGCTGATGAGGAGTTGATGTTCCAGCTATAGACCTTGTGAAGACTAAGGTGAAATTTTGGTGTTGCTATGGTTTAGTTTCCTTTTAATACTTTGGGAACATTGTGGAATGTACTTCACACACCACCATTAACACTGCAGCCATTCAAAAGCCAGATCTGCCATTGCAATGATATTCAGCTCCCCTTTATGTCATGGCAATGGTGTAGAGAGCATAGAGAAACAATTCAGAAATTATGATGTCAATTGACCAACTGGAGAGCTACATCCACCTCCAGGCTCAGCTCATTAAACTGTCTCCTCTGGGACTTACAACTTTTCCTTAATAAACTTCAAAGTATTATAATTTTCTTTATGTCAGGCTTCTTCCTCTCATCCCCTCTCCCTCTGGCTTATGTTAATGAAAATATCACTACACAGTGAATAAAGAGCATATATGTGGCTAAAAGCAAGCATTATGGCAAGATAGCAAACCTCTCATCATAATAAGTAGGTGTCAAAAAGAAAATACAAAAGTACCTTTTGAGGTATTTTTTTAAGTTGCATATGCTGGTTTAATTACATTTTTCCTCTTCTGACAGAAGCTGTAGGAGCAGGTCTGTGATTCTGCCGTGAGTCTGTAGCAGCTGGAGGCAGGTCTACCGCTAGCACAGACAGCACAGGGCTGCCTGGGATGGCAGAGTGCTGTGGGCTGAAAGGTGGTGATTGCCACAGGGTCTGCTTGGCCAACACAAAACTCTGGGTACTGCTGGAGCTGTTGCTGTTGCAGAAGGGGCCAAGCTCCCTCCCTGGCACCTGCTGTGGGCACATCTGGCTCCCATTCTCCTGTTTCTTCCTCCCATCCTTCTGAACTGACACTTGCCTCTTCTCTCAGAGCAGCAGTGGTAACTTTCTGCAGCTCACTTAATTCGTTCAGTAAGGGAAGATGGGGTTACTGCTGAAGAAATACTGGAATAAGATTCTTGGAAAATACTTCACTTATTTAGAAGTATTTAAGAGTGTTTCCTCTAAAATGCAGAACACTCGAGGTCTAGGAATGAACTAGGAATGACTGAAGATTTGCTACTCATCAATTATGCAGTCATATCCACCTCAAGCCATCTCACATAATCACACATGCTCTTCACTTTGTTCCTTAACACACTTACGTAAAAAGTTATGACAAATGCAGAGGCAAGCGATGTCAAGATATAGTAAACATATAACTCTTTTGAAGTTATACATATATATTAAAATTATATGTATAACAAACCAGCAAGGCAGTATTTAATATTTTCTGGTCAAGTTTGCTCTTGGGGTAAAATATTAAAAGATGGATAACCTTGACAGTTTCAAATCTGACTTGCATTGTGGACTACATTAGGATTGATCATCAACAAAAGATCACAACAGAGATCTTCACTTGTGCTCAACTTCAAAAAATTTGCAGTGGGGTCACGAAGCTGGAAATGTTCATGTTTGAGAAATCTGCAGTGCTAAAGTGGTTGTAACACAGAATCTCTGATACCTTTTTTGATGTTGCTTAACTTTTAGTACTGATGACTTAAGTGGCTTAGTTATCTTAAACTGTTCTAAAGGCTTGAACTGTTTTAAGCAGTTGAACTTACCGTTGTGCCAGTCATGGTTCATGGGGTTGAGGGATCCCAGTTAAATCAGTGTATAGTCAGGACATGTCAAGGCATACCATTCAGCTCTGGTGAATCTTCAACATGTTGAAGAAGTCATTATTTTCAGGGGGCTTTTCCTATTTTTTTTTTTTTTTAATAGGGGACTATCACACATAAACATAAGAGGTTTTGCAGCATTGAGGTTCAGGGCAAATATGAATTTCCTCAGAAATTAAATACTAGCTCTGGAACTAAAAGGTGATCTGAAAATCTGAAGTGATATTTCAGTGGTTTTTCGCATGTTGCCTATTTTTGTTTTTTCACTGCTGTTTTAGTATTTCTCCCTAGGAGTGGACAGTTGAAACAGATCCTAGCTCTTAAGTAGTGCTTCTTATCTGCTCCTTGAAGTGGCTGTTTGCATTGCTCTCTCCAGCTGGAAGAAGGGCAGCTGACAAAAGTTTCAGAGGTTTGCAACAGCTACTTTATTTTTACTGTGACATAGTAAGAAGACACCAGTTCCTCTCCTTTCCCCTTGGGGAGGGAATTCACTGCTCCCATAAAACAAGGCTGAACCTCAAAGACCCAGCAGGCCAGCAGACTGCCTGGAAGCATTCATGTAGGAGGCAAAGGCAGATGACCATCCATTGCATCCAGAAGAGGCTCAGGGCACAGAGAAGGGATAGGGCAGTAAAGACCTGGACTAGTCAAGAAACACAGAGGGTCCCTGAGTTGGTAACAATGAGCACAGTTCTGCCTGTCTGTTGGAGCATGTTAGCTTTGTTAATCATAATCTGTATAGCCTAGCTTTTCCCAGCACAAACTGGTTCTTACTATATTACATTATATTAATGTCATATCATATTCTATTCAGTTGTGCTGAAAGGCTTTCTGGAGCTCAAGCTACAGAGGAAGGTTGCAGCACTGTATTTCTTGTCTAGTGTTAGAGGGGTCCATAGCCAGATGATTTGCCTCATTTTTCTATCACAACTCCTTCTGAGAGTTTATTTACTCATTGGCAGCAATCTCCTCCAAGGAGAGATGGCTCTGCCATTGATTTAGTTGGAAATGTAAGAATGGACCTTGCTGAGTGAATATTTCTGTCTGGAAGATGCTTAGCATGCTTGGCACCCTGCTAGGAATTTTTCATTAACAATAACAATAGTACTGTCTCTCTAGTAAAGATCTTTACAAACACAGAAGAGAGAGGATTGAAACACTACAGCAGTACATTCCCCTGGGGTGATTACAGAAAAATCCCTTTTGCTACTGCTGCAAGCTCTAACTGTGAATAGAAGGGGTCTGTTTGCATTTATGCTGAAGAGGTAATGTTGATGTGTTCCTAATTTTTACATAATACCACAGAAACCCTTAAGAGGATATGAAATACAGATGAATAGCGAGAAATAAGAATGTGACAGTTGTGTTCCTGCAGCTCCTAATTTAGTTTTTACAGTATATTGGGCACAAACACATTAGTCACAGGCACAGGTGATTTGGGCTTTGGGCTCTGCCTCACATTGGTCATTTTAGGATGAGATTTGGAACATTCCCCTGTTTGCTTGTCACCAGTCATTCCAAGTCCTTTGGCACCATCATCACTTAACCAGTTTACACTACAAATACCTTACCAACTGCCTTGTGAAGAAGGAGACCCTTATTGCACCCACATGACTCTTTAGAAACTGTATGACAGGAGTATAAAGTAAATGATCCAAGAACACGTTAAAAATTTAAGCAAGTCAGAGAGTTCAACGTTCATTTTCCAAGTTCCAGGCTTTCTATAAGCCACTGAACTTCAGCAGAGGAGGCCTGCACTCTCCTAACAAGCTTGTCCACACATCTACTTAATATCTCCAGCACAAAAGCACACACAGAAATTGAACCCTTTGCATAAGATCAGAATTCAGGAAAAAACCCAAAAAACATTAAATTGTTAAATCTCAAACATTAATTGTTCTGTATAGCCTCCCATTGTCAAGAGCTCTGGATTGCATGTCCAAGTTTACTGCAATCAGTTCTGGGGAAAAAAAATGCAGGAGCAATCTGACTGCATCCAGAAATCTTGCAAGAAATCATGGAACAGGTTGCAAAAAGGACAGAGAAGAGATAAACTCTTATTTGTAGCCTGGCTCAAACTTTCCTGAAGAGCTAATGTGTGAGAGAGATCAGAAATTTAAACTACCCTGGTATGCTGGTTTCTAATTGTCCCCACTATTTCCCTAATTAAGGGAAGTCACGTAGGAACAAAGGCACACATAAATCTGTAACTGGAATTTCAGAACAAAAAAGAAAAGCACACTTCCCAGAGAATCCACAGAAAAGCACCTATGCAATTAATGTGAAAGAAGAAAATGTAAAGCTCAGAAAAGATTTTTCTGCTGTTGAGACAATAGGGATTTAGTAAAGAAAGGGTTTCTATCAAAAGGTGAATCAGTAAGACCACTGTCAAAGAAAAACATGTCAGAACCACAATCTTCACTTGCTCTGTGATGTCAGCCTATCTTACAAAGCTGTGAAGGCAGTGGTGAGCTCAGCATAGTGCCTGGGCAACATAAAAGACTTTACTTTCTTTCATACAAAAGCCTGGAGAAAGTGTCCATTCAAAGGTGCTGGTGCAAGGTTGGTGGTCTCCCAAACTACTTCTCTTGCCACCAAGAGGAAAGACGGAGAAAAAGAATCCATCTAAGAGTCTGGAACAAAAAAAGTAAGGGAAGCCAAAACTAGGTCTAGAGGTCAGGGAACTTCACAAGGACATGCAAGGATTTATCCCAATGCTGGAACAAATTCTTGTGGACATGAATATATGGTATTCACCCTTGGGATGAAAGTGTGGATGCTGTAATAATTCTCCAAGGCAAAGAAAGTTATCTCAGCATCAAAAGAGTTTTCTAATTGAAATTTGGACTAAGACAAGACAAAAGGCGAGGCTTGTTCTTAGCTTGTCCTCAGGAAGAGATTGAAAAGGTGACTAAAGATTTAAAGATTTTTTTAAGGGTTATTTCTGTTCAAAGAATGAAAGAGGCTTGAAAATATTTGCTAAATATAAATACATAAAACTTACAGGTCAGGAGGGTACTTTTTGTCCATATCTGCATCTGAAACTAGATGATCTCTCTCATTAAACTGTTTCTCATTTCCAAAGACAGGATGACAGTCCTCATCTCTCGGAGCTGAAGAAATGGTGAATATTTTCCAGTGTAGTGAGCTGTATTCTGCCCTCAGAGCTATTGAACTTGCAGTCAATTTAAATCTGATGTGAAAATTGCAAAAGAGACACTGTCTGTGATTTTCATGAAGCTAATCTCCTTTCTAACAAGGATATTTAAAAGTTCTCAAAATATCCCTTGAATTCCTTTACTTCTCTCCCTGCAGACATCAGGCAGAACTTCTCTCTGAGCCTCATGGATGAATTTTGGAGGCAGATTTATCCTCTGTTATTTGTAGATGCATGTCAGCAGGTTAATAGGGAGGTAGGGAGAAGGGAGAACAAATTATCTAATGGAGACATGAGTGCCAAGGACTAGTCCCATAAGGATCTGTGGAAGATCTATGCAACAAATCACATCAAAAGAAGAAAAAGCTAATGTTTACCCTCCCCCCCGTTTAATGCTCTCAGCTGCAGAGAAACAAAGCAGAAGAGAAATCAGGAATAAAATCCAATCATCCACATGCTACCATGGGTTTCACCTGCTGTTGGCTGCACAGGTTGACACATCTCTGAGATACAGCTGCATTGCCTCAGAGGGACAAGCATTGCTGGCAGAAGTTTTGTGCCAGCTAAATAACTAAGTGAAGCTATAACAGACTGCAGGATTTTTTCTTCAAAAGTTCCATTTTATGGAAGATTACAATTTGCATTTATTGATCAATTTTACTGAGTGAGGAAGAACTCTGAAAAAAATTATTCCCTTTATATCTTAGACTTTGCAGACAGAGAGAGTCAGAACTTGTGATTTCTAAGAGCTGGTCCCAGTAGGTTGGCCTGGCACTTCCTTCATGCCAGGGAGACCAGCAGTGATACTGTGCTGAGAGTATCAGGGAGAAATACATACAGGGAAAATACCAGTGTGCATTCAATGCAGGATTCAGCTTGTGGGCAGGATACAAGGTGCAGAGATTCATGTGAAATGAGGACAGCAGGGATCAGTGTGTTTGTTTATTCGATCCATGACTGTGTGAGATGGTGAGTCCATGTCTAGGACCAGAGTGATTATACTATGGCCGCATGATGCTCAGTGCTGAAATGGTACATACTTACTCTGCTGTGTCAAATGCTTTTTAAAGAAGTGAAGGGACACTCTGTTCTGGCAGACTGTATATCATGCACAGTCTGTCTGTGCTTCACTGACTTCGTGATGAGTCAAGTATGGTCTGTCCTTCCACAGCTGGTGTAAGTCCTCTATATGAATTTAATGGTTCCTAACAGTGCTAAATCTTGTGAGCTTTGGGTGAAAAGATTATTAAAATGTGGTTGTATGCTTGCATCTCATCCAGTTGAGATCTGTTCTGCCATGTCCCAGTAGTGTGCAGGCCATGTATCAGTGGTTACAGAGTCAATGTTCACATTCATCCCTCAGCCTGTGTGGAGTGTGGTGTGGATTCCTCAGACAAAACAGTTTGTGATCCTGCAGTTGGAGATCACATCACAGTGTCTTACCACCAGCAGGGCACAAAGGTTTCATAGGCAGTTTGAATCCTGGCATTTCCTATCCATGAGTGGATGATTTTGTCCCCTTGGTGATGTTCTTTTCGTGTGTCATATGATCATGGGTCTACTCTTGTGAGCATTGTCCTTACAATACTTGGATATTTTGTCCATAATTCTTCAACAGTGTGCTTTTGTGTCTTCCTTTGTAGAACTTTTGCTACTGCTTTGCTGTAATCTTTAGTGATCAATTCTGCTATGAAACAAAGCAGTCTAAGACATGATTGCTTAAGTATCTACAATAATGAGACTAAATGTTTTGGCACTGAGGAGCTTTCATAAACAGAGCTTCTTTTGTGATGGGTTCCCACTGGAAGTTATTGAAATCTCCCAGCAGTATTTTTTGTTAAGTCTTAAAACATACTGCTTCCTTTATTACCTGTATCCCTAGCGATTCTCTCTGTCATTCAACAAATTAATAACACAGCTGTGTTAGAAGCCAGTTTTGCATGTGAACTTCAGGGTGACTTTCACCAGAATGCAATTCATCTGCGTGCTTTGCCAGGTGCCAGGTGTTGGGGCCAGCCTGGGACAAATACTGAGCTGGTTTGTTACGGAACTCTTGGAAGTGAGGCTGTTTTTGTGCCTCTGCCAGGGAAGAATAAGCAGCCTTCCTTCCTGTGAGGCTTCTCACCACGTCTCTAACCAGAGGTTGCTGGTGACTGTCATCCCACCAGGAGCTGCAGCAGATAACCTGCTTTTTAAATGGGAGCTTGTCCTTGGTAAGATCAAAAGCCTTCACACAGCAAATTGAGCACACTCTTAAATAAATGCAGCACCTCTCCAGAGCAGTGTCAGGTTTTGCAGCAACATAGCAGAAGTGAATTTAGTTGCCCTAAGAGAAACAGATACTGAGATAAAATCATAGAATGGTGTGGTTGTTAGGGATTTTAAAGATCATCAAGTGCTACCCCCCATGCCATGGGTAGGGACATCTTCCACCAGATCAGGTTGCTCAAAGCCCCATCCAACCTGCCCTTGAACCCTTATAGGGATGGGGCAGCCACAGCTTCTCTGGGCAACCTCTTCCTGTGTTTCACTACCCTCGCAGTAAAGAATTTGTTCCTAATACCTAATCTAAACTGACTTTCTGTCAGTTTGATGCCATTTCCTCTTTTCCTATCACTACATGCCTTTGTAAAAAGTCCCTCTCCATCTCTCTTGTAGGTTCCCTTCAGGTATTGGCTGGGGCTCTAAGGTCTCCCTGGAGCCTTCTCTTCTCCAGGCGGAATAATCCCAGTTCTCTCAGTCTGTCTTTGTAAGAGAGGTGCTCCAGCCCACTGATCATCTTTGTAGCCTGCTCTGGACTTGCTCCAGCAGATCCATGTCCTCCTTATCTTGGGGCCCCAGATCTAGATGCAGCACTCCAGGTGGAGTAGAGGGGTCTCACCAGAGCAGAACAGAGGGGCAGAATTCCCTCCCACGCCCTGCTGGCCAAGCTGCTTTGGATACATCTGGCTTTTTTTGGGCTGCCAGTGTGTGTTGCTGGGTAATGTTCAGCTTCTCATCCACCAACACTCCTCCTTCAATGTGTGATCCTAAGATCTGCGGCTATGACAAAACATGGAAGGAAGGGATGGGGTATAGAGGGAAGAGCGGTGGTGGTGACCCTGTGTAGAGATCAGAGGGACGAGGACAGATCATACTCTTAGCCCTGATGTTGGAAACAGCACCTGTCCGCATATTCTCTCCCAAGTCAGCCAGTGGTGCAGATAGCAGAAGACAGTGTGACTCTCCAGCACTCTGGAATAGGCAAAATGGGAAGCTGGGTCATGGGTGGTTTTGTGTGCTTTGGCTTCCTGCTCTGGGAAGTTAGCTGCTGGATGGATTCCTAGAGCCAGCCCTGCACCTATGTATGGCTTCAATTACTTCTCTTTATGTTTGCATTGCACTACTTTTTGCCTCTCTCAGCTACATCCCTGCCCATTCTTTTTTGTGGTCCATTGAGAGCAAAAGATCTGACCAGCACTCTCTCGTAACAAGGATGCTCTTTTAATTCAAATGGTAGCAGTTTGTGTGATTCTACTGAGCATCTTTGTTTCCATCTCCAGCTGCCCTCCTCTGCAGGGTGGGCTGTTGCAAACGTGTCAGATCTAGCACTAACGTGATGGAGTGTCTCACAGCAAGCATGGCTCAAGAAGAAAAGACAATAAGCATCCCCCCAAATTGTCAGTGAGGGTATATATTAACTTTATTAGTGGGGACTTCGCTCTCTCTCTTTCATGCCAACACATAATTTCAGTGTTTGCAAGAGCATCTTTAGTTCTTTTCTGCAAATTGCTGATGTCATGCTGACTGGGAAACTACCCATGTGCCTACGGCCATCTAGGAGAGCAAGGGTAGCATTTTTCTCTGTGTTGCAGCCAAACCCACTTTGTTCCAGCACAACAAACCTGCTACACAAGCTTCATGCTAGAAGTGTTGAAAGGGGATGGCAAAGTAGGAAAAGCTGGAGGTGTGGCCAGAAGGGTGGTGCCCCAGATACCCTTGGCATGGAAGTTGTAGACGTGTTCCAACAGCAACAGAAAAGCACAAGAAAAGTGAGCAGCTTCTATTTTCTCTCTAGCAGCAGACCAACACCAACTCAAATCCAGAGAATGTGATGGAGTACAGCCACAGTTTTGTCTGGATCCTGGGGACCTGCCAGCTGTACACAGCTGGGAGCCAAAGCAGTACATGTACAGGAGTGAGGGAATGTAGGCATCAGCCAGAGGGAAATGATGAACAGAAAGGAATTGGCAGACGGAAGCAGAAAGAGTATCATATGTTGGGGAAGTGGTTGATGTTCAGGAATACTTGTCCTGGGTACAGTGCTAGCCTATTAAGGGCATTGACTTGGAGATTGCAGTGCCTTCTGTGACCCAAAGGTTAGAATGAATATTAAGTTCAGCAAGCACAATGCTAAAGTGGGGAAGCCAAACTAGCTCACAAAATAAAACCCAGGAGATGATTTAACTGTACCACAGGCTTGTATATAATTCCTTACTAAATTGCTAGACCCTGCTGTTGAGTATGAGTTGCAAAGCTTTAAAATGTAGCCTTCTATTCTCTTTCCATTTTCTGATACACAAAGTATGTATGGCAGGCTTGTTTGAATCTCGTAAAAGGTTGGAGGGTGTTCCTGTCCCCCTGGAAGCACAACAGGGAGAAATATCCTGCACCAAGTTGTGGATGGGATTGGAGCAGCGCCCCTGCTGCTTCCATGCACCCTACTGTCCAAACAGCTCCCACATGGAGGGTGCCCTGTGCTTGCATGCAGGGAGAGAGTGTGGAATAGCTTGGGGACTGCAAAGGATCCTCCATATTCATATATATAGGCTCTTATCACAGAAAGACGAGCATCCATGCTGAAATTTTCACCAGTTCCGCTGTAGCAATTTAGTGACACATCTGAGATCTCCTCAACTGAAAGAGCCCTCTGAAAATTAAGAGGTGATCACCCAGCCCTTTTCACTGTGTTAAAACTAATCTTTAGAAATTCCTTTAATATTTCTTTTAAAGATCCATTTTAAACCTAGCTAGTGCAATTTTCTTGTGGTAACAGAGCCAAAGAGAAAAAAAAGTTAGGGAAGAAGGCAGAAGCACATCACCCCTGTGTGCGTGTGAGTTTGTGTGTGTGTGTGTGTGTGTGTGTGTGTGCTGCCTTTAAAAACAAGGCCTGTCTCAAGCATTTGAATGTCATGGTTTCTTTTCTCTTTAGGAACCAGTACAGAAACATTTATGAGCTGCCAGCTGTTGATAATACACCTGGGTGGGACAGCCTCCAGTTGGATTTATACTAGTTACTTTCTCACTGTGATTTCACACAAGCAGGGCAGAACCATGCCTGGAGTTCTGAGAAGAGATAAGCAGGAGTCACTATATCTTAAAACTATACTCTCTGCCAATAACTTGCTCATTTCCTGTGGACAAGTTATTTAGTTTCTCTGTACCTCGGAGGGTGGCTTGACGACACAGAATTTTCTGTGGTAATTCAAGCTTTGGGTATTGCTACTTCACTTCCCATCATCATTATTACCCTCTCCTTTGCTTTCTCCTTCCTCCACAGCTCATTCCTGCTCCTCTGACACTGGACATTACCATTGTATTCGTCATTAGTCAGCATTTTCCCAGGAGTATTGTCCCTCTGGTAACTGTTAAGATTATAAAGCAATACAACAATAAAACCCCTGTGCTAGGCTTGTTTGTTTTTCATTTGGAAGCTACACCACCAGCTTTATAAGGTAGCACACGGCTTTGAGGGTCAGCCAGCTGGGAGGTGGCTGTGTCACAAGGAAGGAATGGGGATGAAGTAGAAGGAGTTGCTGAAGACTTTGCTGCCATCACATTCTTTATACTGACTGACTATGGCCTCCATTTTAGCATTAACATAAACGAGAGAAGGTACTGTGAGTCATTGCTAAAGGATGTTTGCAAAGGGGTTTGAGATCCTTGCAGGTACCTTGCAATGAAATGTTCTTGAAGAGCAGACATCTCTGTTGTTACCCCACAAGATTTTCCAGGCAGACAGCAACAAACAAGAGTCATTGCAGGTCATGGCTAGTCATGTAAAAATCACATGTTTTGAGAAGAAGGAGGGAGGAGGGGTTGTTAGTTGGCAGATATATTTCTGTTGTCTAAGTGAAGAAAGGTGGAGGGAAGACTCACAGTAGTGGGTCAAGCTTTCTACCCTGTTCAGGATGCAGTTGGCTGAGCAGTTTTTGTCTAGAAGGCTGCAACTGCTGTGTGCAGTAAGGCTGTGATTTGCAGTAACCAGCTTAAATCTTAGAATTCTCCCATTTCAGCATAGTTGTTTTTTGTCATTCTCTCCCAACTCAGTTGCCTCATCTGTGGTACTGGTACAAGCATTCATGCTGTATGTCAGATGGACATTTTGAGGGGAAAATTATTTTCCATCCTGAGCTAATTCAATGGCCAGGTGGAAAAACACTGGGTTCAGCTCAAGCAAGAGTGAGGTGCAGGAGCATGAGTACATGATTAAAGGCGAAGAAAACCTAGGCTTTTTAAGCCAAGTTAAGCAGTGGTGGCACAGCTGGCCATGTAGCACACCGTACATTATACTGGGTAGATGGTTCCCACCAAGAGCTCTCTTTTACAGAAACACTGCGATCAGGGTATTGCACCAAATGTTTTGTACATGACACCAAGGTAGAGTGCCTCTGTTTAAAAAGGCTCTAAAGCCTCCAAGGCATCTCTGATGTTGTGGGAAAAGCTGTCATCTGCATAGGACCATTCAGCATCCAGCAGATAACAATTCCACTGCACTGACATTGGTGCTGCTTTTTGGGGCAATTTGATATGGGAACTCAGTGAGGAGGGAGTTGCTTTGATGACTAGAATGAGTGAGGGAAAAATAAGGAGAAAAGAGGGAAGAGAAGTGAGAAAGAGTTGTAGAGGGAGGCTGGTCTGAGCGGATCAGAAAGGAAGATGCTATTCAAGAAGAAATTCCTGATTTAAAATTGCAGAGAATGTGAATGACATTATGGATACAGCTTTGAGCTTGCTGGTGTGATTCTATGGTCTGGTCCTGCCAGCCTTCAATATGACAACCCCTGCACCCAGCTCTTTGCAGTACATGTTTTATCTTTTCCTTTTCTTCTCTTTTCCACACAAGCTTATATGGCTCTGGGGTAGAAGACTCCCCATGGCTCTCTAAAGGGAGTCAGTTGGTCTTGTATAGTTACTGGTGGGTGTGAGGAATATTTATTTTTAGAGGAGCTTTTGGCATTGGGGGAACAAAAGAAAGAAGGACCCATGCAACATCAAAAGTATCTTTTTTTTCTTATGTGCTGCTGCTGTACATTGCTAATCTATTACCCCAAATAGAGCTGTGTTTCAGGAGCAGGAAACATCCTTCTAACACCCTATTGGGATCCCATGGGATGGGATGCAATAAGCAAATGTGAAAATTGTACAGCACTTGTCCTTTAATTGCCAGCTCTGTCCTTAGTCTGGGAGTCAACATGCTCTTCTGACTGGAGCATTTCCACAGAAATGCCAGCCCAGATCTGTAGAAGTTCTGTATCATTTTATATGGTGTTTGTTTTGCGTGGCACAGCTTTAAACACAGCAGCCTGTCTCTCATTTTTTCCCCCTTTATTGCTTGCTTGCTTTCATTTTGCTCTTTGTTTCTTCCACCGTATTGTTCATTTATTTGCACTCCCTTTGTGCCTTGTCTCAAGGCTGTGAGCAACGTCTCAGTGCAGGGAATTCATTGTGCTACCACGTCATAGTGAAAAGAGCTCCCATTCAGGGCCAAGGGAGCGTTTTTTAAAGGGAAAACCATGTTATCCACAGCTTCATGTTTGTACAGCACAATGTACAAACAGTGTCCCCTTTGGCACAACTTTATTTCCTACTGTTTATCACAAGGTATGAATTGAGGAGGAGAGAAATTATGACAAAGGAGCAAGTTGGAGCCTGTTGAAGGGGAGAGTAAGCAAGCAGGGCAAATGTCCAAAGCCACAGGCCACGGAAGGACCTCGTAGAATGCAGTTATGATTTGGGGCAAGACATCTAACAAATGGGTGGGAGCAGAGAGAAGAGTCTACACCTCTGTGTGAGGTGTCACATTTCTGCCCCTGAGCTGCTGCGGTTTACAAATGCAGACAAATGTATTCAGTTGGACTTGATGATCTTAAGGGTCTTTTCCAACCTAAATGATTCTAAAATTACCTTGAGCTCCTCCTAGTTTAAGCTTGCGCTAAGACGTTCAGCTGTAAATACAGCAGCTGAAAAGCAGGTACATACACCCACTTCTGAAAGGTGGGAGTGGGCAGGGAAGGGGTGTAACTGCCAGACAGCCCTGCAAACTCTGTCCCTGAAAATAAGCTGGTGCCTGGGGCTCCCAGGTGGGGTTCAAGACAGTGGGGCTGTTGGAGGAGCAAGGCTGCAGTGATAGCAGTGAGAGGTTTCATTCCAATGGATATAATAAAACAAGGGCTAAATGAAAGGAAAAGCTCACCACTCTCAGAATGAAAAATATAAACAGGGGTGCTTGGAAGAGAAAAATTAAGGATGCTTTGTCAACTCCACTCCAGTACATTATAAGCATGGTACCTTCTTGAGCCAGGGCTGCCAGGTGGGTAATAAAAGTCCCATTGGTGCTCACTGTACTAGACGAGGCTTGCACTGAGTTTGGATTACTAGAGCTCCATGGAGAAATAGGAGATGTTAGTGAAAAAGATAGTGGAGACAACTGCTGCCTGTGGGCAAGAGTGGGGAAGGAAACTGAAGGAAAAGTCCTGAAATTAGGCAGAGCCATAGCATAAAACTTTATAAGCAAGGACCCAGATCCCACATGACTTTCTGTAGGTACCTCTGCTGAAACCAATGTGTAGTCGCTGGCTGGAGTAGCACTCAGCAAACAACACATGCTGCAAGACAGCAAGGGAGGGTGGTTTGGGCTGGTGCTCTGTAGTCTCAGAAACTGCAGTTGCTTAATACAAGTAGAGCTCCATGAAGAAACACCTTCCTGCCTGTGCTCCCCCTATGCAAGTGGTTGACTGGCACTGTGACTTGGTATTGGTTCTTGGCAAGACTGGGGTCTGAGAGCTGCTCTTGTAAAAATTCCCTTGCTGACATTCAAACCTGAACACTTAGCTTTGGCTTCCAGCTAATGGTGCTGAAATTATATAATCATAGCATTGTTTAGGTTGGAAAAAACTTTTACATCATTTAGTCCAAACTTCAGTGTGTAACACTGAAAAAAGTTATGTGTAAATACCTATTCCTTGTACCCAAATGAGCTTTTCATGTTTATTCTTCAAGTGGTAGATATTTCTTTACATATTTTGAGATTCACCTCCATTTCAGAGATCAGTGTGGCTTCTAATAAGCAATTTAGTCCATGGCAAGTCAATCACTGTATAATTAGCTCTAATCTCTGTTCCCATTAGCTGGAGCATCATTCACTTGCCATTGAGCACCCAGCAGTAAAAGGTGTGAAAATTCTTGCAACCTTGGAAATGCGTCCAAAAACCAGAAGTAATCCTTTCCAGACAGATATTTGCAGACTACTGAGAAAACATATCAGGACCTGTGTGTTATCCTCAATTATGGCATTTAGTATAGTTTAGACTTTTTCATTAGTCTTCAGAAATTATGAGAGAGAACTCGTGGAAAAGTAAGGATAAACTGTCCCTCTTAAGGCACTTTTGTCTTGATGTGTATCAATTTTGAAATAGGTCTGGCTTTACAGGCAAGACAACAAATTTTTAAGGCCATGTAGTGATGACAAGACACAGGCACTTAATAGGATTTCAGGTTGCTACTAGGCAGAGCAGGCACAGATAGCCGATCAAAACCATTTAAGAGGTCTGCACAAAGCATGGGTATCTATAATCAACTCATTTGTAACTGTTACTCAAACAACTGTGTGCCAATAGCAGCATTATCCTAATAAGAGGAAAGCTCTTCTATGTTCAGTTCCCTGGCTTCTAGGTCTTCCTTCACATTTGGTTTTCTGCCCTGCCAGAGCAAAGGGCTGTGGTGAAAAGGGGCAGAGGTTATTTGTGCATGGGGCAAAGCTTTCAGGTGTGGGGGGAAGATTCCTATGCAAACGGTGCCAAGGGGGCATCCAGCACTATACCAAAGAGCAGCATACTTGTGAAGGGAAGGGAAAAAAAATCCAGGTTAGAGGACTGATCCCACAAAGACTTTTGTGGTAGTAACGTGGAGGAGAGTAAAAAAGACAGTTTATTCTGCAACATTTTCATTTTTGTGTGTGGGTTTTATGCAGAACCTTAATGTTTTCCATAAAGTATAGTTTTTCAAATGTGCAGTTTACATTCAGGTAGAGTGCTCAAAGTGCCTAAGAGAGCTTTCCTCCTCATTGCTGACCTTTTGCTTTTTAGAAAGCTTGAAAATGGAAAATTCTCTTTTTCCATTCTGCTACACACAATATCATTGCCATCAGTGTACTCTCTTGCAAGGACAGTGCAACTTTACCTTGTATTTCCCAAAATACAAATGTTTGCGTCTTGGTTGTGAATGGCTCGTGCACACCGTGTAAGAAGGCTTGGTTGCATTATGGGGAGCTGGAAGGGTCAGAGGAGCCTGCAACGAGCAGTTTTCTGCACATGGGAATTCTCTTGTGATTGAATAAACCATATTCTCCTAGAGTATTCTTTAATTACTGCCTCCTCCTAGAGAAACTGATGTGTCCACTCTGGAAGGGGTCTGGGCAGTAGGGGGAACTGACTGCCAGTCAGCAGTCAGAGCGTGGTAATAAACAGCTCATTTTCAACTAGAGCCTGTCACAAGGGGGGCCCCCAGGGATCTGTGCTGGGCCCAGGGCTGTTCAATATCTCCATATGCAATCTGGATAATGGGATCAAGCGTACCTTGATTAAGTTTGTCAGTGATACCAAACTGAGTGGAAAAATAGACATTTTGGAAAGGAATGCTAGCCTGCAGGAAGACCTGGATAGGCTGGAAGAGTGGGCTAACAAAAACCTTATGAAGGTCAACAAAGTCAAATGTAAGGTATGGGAAAACATAATCCTGGAGTGCAGCTCAGGCTGGTATCTATCCAGCTAGGCAGCATCTCAGTCCTGGTGGTCCTGGTGGGCAGCAACTCAGTGCGCCACAGCAGTACATTGTTCACTCACAGCACCCCAACAGGACGCTGGGCTGCATCAACAAAGCCATCACCAGCAAGCATAAAGAAGTCACTATCCCACTCTACTCAGTGCTTGTCAGGCCACCCGTGGTGTGCTGTGTTCAGTTTTGGTCCCTGCTATACAAAAAATATGTGGACAAGCTGGAGAGGGTGCAGAGAAGGGCCACAAAGATGATCAAAGGTCTGGGAAGCCTGCTCTATGAGAAAAGGCTGAGAGAGTTGGCTTTTCTCAGTCTTGAGAAAAGAAGGCTTAGGGGAGAACTTATCACCGTGTGTATCCAGTATTTAAAGAATGGCTACAAAAAAGGTGGAAACTCCCTTTTTTGTGCCAAATCACATGGAAAAGATGGGGGTGATGGGTACATGTTACTTCTGGGGAGATTCCAATTAGACACAAGAAAAAAATTATTCACAATTAAATCAATCAGCCATTGGAATAGTCTCTTGAGGGAAGTGGTGGATTTGTCTGGACAGGATGATGGTTTGTCTTGTCTAGACCACATTTTTGGCAAGAAAGCTTAGACCAGATGATCTGTGTGCTCCCTTCCAACCTGGTATCTTATAGGTCTGTGATTCTGACACTGGCTTAAAATGACCCCAAGGAAAGCTTGCCATTCATATGGGATGTCTCATCCAGGCATGGAATAAGAAATAGCTGCTACATGCTCAGTGCACCCCTAGATGTGTCACAAATGCTGCTCCCACAGACAGGTGCTAACTAGGCACTGCAACTGTTATAACTTGGCAGAGTTCCTCAGCAGTTCCCCAAAATTTTATGCCTGACGGAACATATCCTATCTTGTTACACCAGACAAATGCTTTTCAACATTCTTCCAACTTGCCAGCCACTAAAAATTCCAGCAGAGGTGTGGGCTCCTGTGGAGAGAGTAGGTTTTCTTTTCTTGGTCTTTATCCATGGACTCCTCAAAAATAATTCACAACCCCCTGGGATCTCACATAGCGTGGGTTGAAAACCACAGTACTATATCAGTAAACAGATTCCCATGTGAAATTAAGAGATTTGTTCTTGGCTACAAGTAGTGAGGAAGTAGGTGTGAAGTTAGTCCAGTTCCATTTTTTTGTTGTTAGGAGATGTGCTCTTGTGGATAAAGCACCGGACTGGCAACCAGGAAACTGGGTAGCAAGCAGGACCTACAGTTGGCAATCACACTCTGCAAAGCAGAAAACGTGGTTGATGCTTGTGGAGAGGTGAGATGAGCACTTAGTCCAATATTTTAGAGCCACAGAAGCAATTTTGGATAGAAAACTGGCTTCTGGAAAGGCAAGTAATGAAACATCTTTGTTGGATGGAAGGAGTTCTGATAAAGACCTTTCCTGACATACTGTGTTACTACAGAGAGGCATTTTCCTGGGATGTTAACAGAAGTGAATTTCCTAGAGTGATGGCAGTAGGAATAGCACTGGAGAGATTTCCATGGAGTGTTTCCATGCCACCAGAACAAATTCCAGTGTGCAGAAAACCTGTTTCTCCTGTATTACAGGAGGCAGTAGGAGCATAGTACTTCATTGACAATTTCAGCATGCCTCCAGTTCAGCCTGCTTGTTAAAGATGCCATCGACCTCTTAACTTTGCCAACTGGCTTCAGAGGGGCATCACATTCACCTAATAAAAACAAGGACTAACTTTTTCATTCCCTTTCCAAATTTCCATCTGAACACAACCTGCTGGTAGGACATCATTACCACATCTTATCCCTCCTCAGTAAACTACTGGGCTGATCAAGCTATCTGTAAGAGACATGAAAGTTTTTGCATGATTTATGTGGAAAACTGAATATCCAGCAGTAGGAGAAAGTCTCATCTTCATATTAAACCAGCCTTTATCCCTGATGGATAGAAATATATTGAATATTGATTTTCTATGATGGGCTAGGGAAATGAGGGCTGCTCTCTTGCTGATTGGATATGCATCAAAATGCTGAACAGGTTCCTGAAAACCTGCCACTAATTCTTCATATCTCACAGTGCCAGAATGTTTTAAGTGGTTCTTGCTGCTTTCCTGAACAGCCAGTTCAGCAGCTGGGTGTTTGGAAAGCAGAGAGCTTGTTTTTAGCAATCAGTTTTAACTGTGGACTAAACAAGGATTTCTCTCAGAAGGGGAGACAGGATCTTAAAACATTTCCATGATTGGAAATGAAAACTTCTGAACTGCTTCAGAAAGGAGTTTCAGGAGAAAATACAAGGAGGAGAGAATTTCCTTCTATCATCTCTCCCAGGAATCAGTCCTAATTTGGTGGCTGAAGAGAACAGCATGCTTGAGATTTAGTCTGTGTGAGGTACACAAGTAATGCATGAAAGAGCATCACTTCTTTTGTAGATACACAGAGTATTTCAAGCATAATATCTGCATTCTGGCTCTCCTTCACCAGAATGAATCTGGATTATTTCCACTGCAAACAAACAGAACTTCCTGTGATTTACAGCAGAATCTTCATGTTTGGAGGCAATCAGGCAGAGTTCCAGCCAACCATCTGTGACCCACTGTACTTGTACACAGTTTTTAGTCTACATCTGACCTCATGTGTCCTTCATATAGCTGTTAAACACTGCAGATGTCACATTTAGTGCAGGGACTTGCAAGTGGAGAGCACTTATCTAATAACCTTGTAACTCCTCGAAAGCTTCTCAGGAGCAGGATGTGGTGTTCAGGTCTGATACTGCCTATAGTGTGTCCAGCCCCCGCCTCTTTTCTATCACACATACTCATATAGCATTAGAGAGCTGCCTCACAGTCACTCTTCTGCTGTCATTTTGGTGCAGGTCCCTGCTTTTTGGTTTGGAGTCCAAATAAATGGACACTTGGCATTTGCAAACTGTGTAGCCTATGCAGTGCTGTCCCAACATGAAGCTGCTGAGCCACATGGAAGCTGTATGAATTAGGTCACCCTAGCTGTGTTTTGTCTTCATAGTACAGATAAGAAAAATGATTTATCCTTCTGGAAAGTGGGCTGGAAGTCAGTACAAGGATTTTAGTCCCAGCAGACTTGTGTTGTTTTATTTACCAGCCCTAAGAGGGGATAATAAAAACGAACGGGGGGGAACAGTCATAAAGTGCAAGGTGCATACTGTGCTCCAGCCAGAGGATGCCGTGTGTATGAGCCAGAGCACTGCCTCTAAACGGAGGTATGTGTTGTCCTGACAATACTGAGATCCCAGAAAGAGACAAGTCTTATTTGACTGATCTGCAAGTAAATGCACAGGGAATAGACCATTCTTGCCCCACAACCACTACAGTACATTTGCTGAGAGGGAAGCAGGAAGAGGATTCAGCCCATGGAGAACTGAGAGGAGGTATGACTTTTCCCAAGTTGGAATAAAACCTGTGGCAGAGCCAAGACTTAAACCCCTTCCCCCTTTCGGTGCTTAACCATCCCTTCTCCAAATGTCCCTCTGTGGCTGTGCCTGCCAAGCTATCGTTCTGAGGAGCATTAGGATGTGCCTCCAAAGTGACTTCAGTGCAGTTTCTCTCTTCCTCACCCCCGCACCCTCTCTCATTAGCTTGAAAGCTCCTATTTATAAACCTGCTCAAGATTGCTTGTTCAGAAAGGAGGAGCCAAAACACTCTGCACACAGACTAAGAGACTGAGCAGAGATGCAGGCAAGAGCTACTTCTCACTCAAAGGGTAATAACCAGATGGAGCAAGTCAGCAGGAAGAGTGCCTGAAATGTCACAGAAATGAGATCAAGCAACAGCTAGAGCTGTGTGTCTGCAGGGAGAAGGGGGAGAATCACAGGATTGCAGGAAACACTAAGAAAGAAGGGCTAAGTGGAAGCAAAGTATTTAAGTGGGTAAGCACATTGGACTAAATGGCCCCATCATCTCCCTAGACCATCACAGTTCCATTATGCATTTTTGACACTCTCTCTCAGCCTCTCTGACAGTGATGAAGAGGAGGCCTATAAAGCTGGCTTGCTGTGAAAAAGTGTGCCAGGCTACTAACTATGGAGTGACTTGTCATCTCTGTTGTTAAACAGACCACTCGCCTCCCTGAATCTCACAAGGATGCTGTTTGTAAGCACAAAACTTGTTAAACTCAGGCTTGCCTGTAATTTCTGTAGCACCTGGTGGTTTTGTGCAGGCAAGCTAGAGAACAGGCTGATGACAACTTGAACCCCTGTGAGGGGAGAAGTGAGTACCTAAATAGCTGTCCTACATTGTATGGCACTATTTACAGCAGCCTGACTTCCCTTATTTTTCCTCCTGACTGTATTTTATGGTAATGATCCAGACATGACCCAGCTATCTCTGCTCTTCTGGAGAAGCACAGCACAATTATGAAAGATCAGACAAGCTCATCTGCTATGAAGATGGGGAACAAAAAGGCCAGTCCCTAAGTTTTCTATAGAGAAAAACAAAACTGCATTAACCCATAAGGAGTTACATTCATGGAGAGTAACAAAATCACATTGTTCAATAAATCAGAGAACAAAGAGGTTCAATGACAGCCCAAGACGAAAGCCATTTCTGCTAAGGAGCCTGCATCCTTGTACTGAACATAACCTCACCTCTTCCCTTTCCGGCTTAACAAGTAATTTCATGGAGCTCTTTGTGCCAGCATCCAGGCAAATCCCTGAGCTGCTTCTCTTCACTGGGCTTCTCACTAGAGGGCAAAGGATGTGCTGTACTGAGTTTTCTGCTCTGCTCTTTTCCAGTCTGAATTCTTCCCATTCTTCTCAAAAATACCTGGTTAACTCTCCTTGAATCTATGCTCTCAGGTGCTTTGCCATCTGATACATGAATATGTTCCCACATTATAACCCACATTATAATTCCCGCAGTCTTACCAAGGTGAAGTCTCAATGTATTAAATGACAGTTTACAGATCCAGTAAAGGACAAGCATTCCCACAAAATACCCACAAAGTGTCAAACACAAGACACAACCAGTGAAGAAAACAGGTAGACTGAGGGAATGAGAGAATCAAGAATCAGGGTAACAAAAGTAATGTGATGTGCACAATTGTGGCATTTTCAGCCTGATGACTTTAATGCTGGTGTGCTGGACATACCAGAGTACTGGGACACTCTTTCAGTAATACCAAAAAATTTCTAAAAAATAAATTACTGAATTTGCCTATACATACTTGTTCTCTTTGCTGGAGAAAATCTGATACAGTTTGTGGTATCATTGACATATCTTACATATTTAAGAAGCTCTCTGCCGACATCAGAGAAAAAAATATCAGCCTATCAGCATGTCTCAGTGTCAGACATAGACAGAGGTAGGTTTAGAAATGAGCAGTGAAAACTGTCACAGGTCTAGAAAACCTGGTAAAGAAAAATTATTGAAGGAATTGCATTTACTGGGTTTAGGAAAAAGAAATTTGAGGAGGAGCATGGGAAATTCTCTTCTAGAAGAGCTATGAAAAGGACAGGGATTAATTGTTCTCTGCTTCTGTGACAGGAGGGGTGTGCCACAAATAGTGGCCAGCTTTGTTTGCGTAAACAAGGATTTCGGTTAAGTATCAGAAGGAGATTCATTCTGAAAATAGGAAGAGAGAAGCAGTGAAGCAGCCTTGAAGGCTGTGAACTCCCCGTTTATGGAGTCCTTTAAGAACAAAGCTTTGTTAGTCAGTGCTGGTGTTGGCATGTTTACTTTGTCATAAGGAAGGGGCCTCTGAGGTCCTTCCAGCCCCATATTTTTACATTTTGTACTAAATCTGCAGTTGTAGCACAGCAAAGTTGCAAGACATAATCTCATTATATAAATACACAGAAATCTCTATTGTGTTCTGAAAAACCAAACCTGGAAAGGGAAACAGACAGTTTGGCAAAAACAAATGCCCCAAGAACCTTTAAAGATTTATAGGTGTAATTTGACCCTGTAGCTCTATTTAGGAGCACCTGTGAAGAGTGGCTTGGGTTGAGCAGGCTAAAGGGGGGGGATAAACCCCTGCTCCTTATCCTTAATTTTGTGGTAGGACAACCTTGCTTATCCTCTGTTTAAACAGGCAGCTTCAGGGCTGGCAATGCAATCCATCCTGCATCTCAGAGACCAAACTCAAAATGTGAAAATAACAAAATTTATAACAAAATTTTATTGATGGAAATATCCTGAGGTAACTAAAGTAGTTCAGTATTTTAAAGTTGAAATAGGAGAGAAGTTTGTGAAATTAAGATGTCTATGTTCCTTGTCCAAAATCAGAGGGGAAAGCTGAATAGCCCATGGGTAAAATACATTAATTTAAATTACTTTATGTGTAACTTATGGTGTAAGTACTACATATAATATTGTTGAGTATTTTTAAACATCATCCACTGGGTTTGAGTTGAAACATTAAATTTACTCAAGTGTAAGTTCTCTTAGTTAAACTACATATGATTTTGCATTGTATACATGAAAATCTAGTATGTTTTCTTTGAGATAGCTTCATTAGGTTTCTTTCTTCATGCCAAGTACTTAACTGATTGCTCATTTTCTATGATCTCAATGTTTTTTGTTTTGCCTTTATTTTTTTGTTTTTGGTTGAAAAAGGGGTTTCCGTGTCAGATGCAGAGGCTCCTAAACAGTGATAGATCATGACTGAGGATCCTACCTTAAGCACTCAGGCATACGTGTAAGAATTGAAACACTGTGATCTTAGCTTTGGAAGATGGTAAGAACTGTGACCCCAGTCCAGCAAACTGTGTTTGTTCTGGGAATAGTCTGATTCAGCTGGATTATTTGTGTGCTCCAATCTAAACACACAGAAGGAGAGCAGCTCAGTCAGGACCTGTTAGGATAAAGAGAAGCCGCGCAGATCTGATCATAGCAGTGAAGTGCACTCCCTTATCTTTGGTGCAGTTCCTCTGATGAATGCAAGGATAAGTGAAACTGGATATGGATCTCTAAGGCCCTTTCTCACTTTAGACTCCAGCTTTCAACATGATCTCTTTCACTTGGAATAACATCAGTTAATTGAGATAACAGATACATATCGCTGGTTTATGACAGAAAGAATTTGCCCAGGTTCTGTAGGAATCATTTCTCTTTATGTTACATAACCCAATAAACATATATTCTCCAAGAAGATTAAGCTTGAAATATCTAAAGAGCCTTTCTAAAGTCCACAGTGGTGAAAAAAGCAGGCTTTCATGCTGCCATTGCTAATGGTGTGGACGGATGGACTGTTTAGCCAGGCTGGAGTGAATTGATGAGTCTCGATCCACCTCACAAACAGGAGCCTTGGCTCAGCCCTGCCACAAGCATGTCTGTCTTGTGCTCCACTGCACAGGGCAGAGAAGCACAAAACCTGATAGGAAACCTACAGAACAAACTGTTTCAGAGTTCAGATCCATCCTAGGATCTAGATGTTTGTCACCACTTCTCTATCAGAGCTTTGTTCAGTGTGGCCCAGAAATGAATAATGCAAAAGTCTGTTTGAATCATGTGGCCTCTGCTTGCTCTCAAGTTTCTTGGACGAGCAGCAGTTTACTGCAATACTGCAGCATCTACATCCTGTGTCTAGGACTGTTTTTCATCCATTTCTTGCTTCAGAGTAGCAGGGCTTGTACCACTGAAAAAGATTAATGGAAATGCAGAACAACATCAAGTCCAGAGCACCCAGCTTAGAGAAATGGACACTTCCTGTTTCCTGCCTTTCCCATGCAAGCGGCATAGCCTGGATCTGAAAGCTGCTTAGCTTGTCTCACTGGGGGTCAGCTCTTTGCAATTAGTCCAAAAAGACCCAACTTGCTGGAGATCTATAGATAGTTATATGGAACTGTATACATGTGGTTACTCAGTAGTGCTTATTGTATGTTGACAGGAAAAGGAAATGAAAAAGAAAAAAGAGAAAATAGCTAACACAATGCTGTTACAAACTGCAAAATTAGAAGGAAAACCACGGTTTTCCATATACTTGCAATTCTCTGTTATTTGCTTTCCTTGCTGTTCTCTGCTCCTTCCATAGTCTCTCAGTGTGTAAAATCATAATTGCATTGCATAACTTATGGCGCTGATGTCACTGTGGAATTTGGTGCTTAGCTGTTAGATTTATTTTTATTATATGCAGTGATTAGAATCTAAGCAGTGATCATAGCTTTAAAACTTCTATGAGTATGTACTTGCTTCCAATGGGATTTTCTTTGTGCTTCTTAAATATCTGTCTGATTCAGAATACTTATCAAAACTTGGAAACTGAATGTGTATGGAGAAGCATTGGGAGGAGAGGTTTGGATCTTAAAAGCCTCATCAAATGTCTTAAGGACAACAGATTTGTACTATAGAGCAAGGTGCTTTATTCCTGAGGTTACTGACAACTGGAAAATAGCTTCCAGAAGAAATATATGGTCTTGAAATTATTGATAAAGAGGTATGATGTGTCTTTTCATTGCACTGGTGAACCAAAGCTAGCCCAAAGCTTGTGACAGCTATTACTGTTGAACATGCTGGGAACTGGAAATGGGGTTCAAATTCCAGTGGCTGGGCTCCCAAACACCAGGTCACTAGTGAAGGATCAGGAATCAGTGCCCTCTTTTTCTTTACCTACATGTGATGAAGAGGGGGCCCAGGAAGAGGAGCAAGGAAATGGCACTCCAGGTGAATCTATTTCTGTACAACAGATTCATCTGCTTTTGTGGGGATGAACTGGAGTGTCCTACTGAGGGTAGTAGGCTAGGTCACATGAGAAGGGACGCCTATCCTTCTGATGTATTTGATTTGCTTGGTTTGGGGGGGCTGTATTAAATCCACACACCACAGGAATGACAGTCTTAAAGAAGCTGATTTGCTCACTAGGCTATTATTAGCGTTCTCTATGTTTCATTTTGGTGGTGCCTTTCCTTGACATATCTGGCTCTACCTGCAGCTGTAGTTATTCCATAAAAGGAGTGGCTTTTTCTGGTTTAAGATAAGCCACTCCTGTACTAGGTTATAGGTGTGCTGCTCAGTGTTACCTTGCCTGGTCTCTTCAGTACTGTTTGCTCTCCTTTTTATGGCCATCTTGTCTCTTCAGGTCTTGTCTCTTCAGGTTGACAGTTTTTCTGTCTCAAGCTATCTGCCTGCATAACCCTTGGAAAGCCTCCTTTCATGAGAAAAGTTTAAAAAAAATATTTTGAACATTTTCCAGGATGTGTTCATGGGCACAAGGAGCAGATATGTCCTTGTGAGTTGTCAACTCAGAGTCCACATTTCAAAGCGTGTTCCGGCACACATTGTTCCTTCAGGAGAAGTCATACATAAATACTTCTGAGACACCTACACCTTGTTTATCAGTTCAATGTTGTTGGACATTTTCTCTCTTCCTTTCACCAGAAGGAAAAAAACCATGAGTGCACACAAAAGGGTCAATGTTTTTGAAAGGCCAGTAACTCCGGATGAAATGCAAACCTAAGACTTATAAAAAAAAAACTCCATTGAGCAATAAAGCACTTAGAGTTTGACTTTGTTACGCAAGAGAGAAACTTTCCAGCTGGCTGGCAGTGGCTCCAAAGGGTGTCTGTGTGGTTATTGATTAATTAAGTCTATTGTTACTCACTTCTTTCATTAATCCAAGTGTTTTCTCTTCACTTGTGTCCCTGCATAACCCTGTTTTAAATATTTGAAATCTGTCAGAGACAACTGCTTTGAATATCAGGTTACTTATTTGAAATGCTAACTCTTCCTGTCTCAGAAATTTCTAGGTGTGGCATTTTAGACTTCAGAAGAATGAGAAAGCTACTTAAAGTTGAAGCTGTCTCCTGTCTCATATTCTGGCCTGGAACTCTGTAATGCATAGTGTGTAACAGAGAGGAAGGGCACAAAAGGCTGGACCAGAGGGGTGGCTCTGCTGCTTTCTGTAGCACTGCACTCAGTTCCAGTGTTGAAACACAAACCTCAGCAGTTGTGTGAGGGACAGATGCCTCTAGAGGGTTGACACTTGCTGTTCAGGGTTCTAAATCTCTGGTGGAATAGTGTGGAGGATGAGATTAGTAATACCAGGAAGCCAGCAGCAGTTTTGCTTCTCCATATACCCGCCTTGGCCCCAATGAAAATCTCTAAATAGCCTTATACCCACGTAGTCCTCTGCTCATGGTCCCAATAACCAAAACCCCTGAACAGTACTGCTGCCCCAGCAGTAGGAGGCTGTGTCTGAAAACCCAGAGAGAAGCCCAGCTTTAGCTAGGCCATGCAGTCCCTGGTGTCTCTGTTTGCTGTACTGAGGGTACTTTGTGTGCTGGTCCCTGGCCTGGTGCCACTGACTTGTGTCACACAGGAAGCTGAAGCCCTGCCAGCTGGGAACTGCTTCCGGTTGCTATCTCCAGCCATCGGAGCTCGATTGGAGCCTGTTAACCAGGCTCCTGACCTGCCAGCCTTGCAGGTCCCAGGCATTTGTTTTCCCTTTCGAGCAGAGTTCCCTTAAGATAACAGAGTCTATTCTACTGGCCATGAACGTGTTTAGGAAAAGCCAAGTCTGAACCAACTACTGCTGGCTATGGGGAATTTTTAGCTTGACTGGAAACATTGGCCAGAAAGTGGGATGGACTGTGTTCATGCCCAAGAGCAGGGCAGACCTCCCTGATAAGCTTCCTCACAGAAGCAATTCTTTATCACATCAGTGACAAGTCACTCCTAGTTCCTTCCTGTTCTATGCCAGCGTTATTTCCACTGAAATACCAGGGTCATTTGAAGGGTAAAGCTGCAGCCATCACTCAAGTCAAGAGAGCACCACTTCCACCTTTCTGAAGCAGGGAAAGAGAGGAGATGCTTCTAGTTCAAGATTATTTGGCTGATTTATAATTTTGTTTGGTAAAACATAAAAGAGACCTGGAAATTTCAGAGGGGTCCTTTAGGAAATCCTTTACAAGTTCCTTTAGGAGATGGGTTTTACCTCAACAATTCAACTAATTATAATTAGTCACTTGATCCTGGAAGAACAAGGAAATTGTATCAAGCATATTTCATACAGGATTTACTTAAGTATTCTGGTTTTTAGCTCTTTGGCACCTGCAGTTAGTCATTTTGCCTGTAATTTTGGCTGGCTATAATACCAATGCCTTTGTACCAGAGAAATGGGCTTCCTTTTCTGAAGAGCAACAACAATAATGTCTGCTGGCAGGCTCAGTTCTTGCAAAAATCACAGGGAAACAAAATATGCAAAGGTTGGTCTTCCAGTCCAGTAGGAGAACAAAGCAGACATTTGTGCCTGGGGGGGTCCATTTTACCCCAGCTGTGGAGGGGGAGGGAGGGAAGTACCCAAAGATTACCTTGCTGGTAAGAGTCGATCGCCCTGGTTATAGCAGTACTGCTAACAAACTCTGCGCTAAACCTTCATGCAACATAGTATAAGGAAGGCCACCTACTTTCCCTAAAGCATTTTTAAATGGGACTTTTTAACCATTTCCTAACCGCAACAACGTGTTGGCCATTGTGAGATTCCCTCCAGAGGACCTAAAACCTCAGAGAGGGGCCGGCACAGCAGATGGGGAGGAGCAGCTGCTGATGTGTTTAGCTTGTGTGCTGCTTAGCAGTATAAATGTCTTGTGCACAGAGGAAATTTGCAGTCAATTTGGTGTAAACAAAATATTCCAGTATAATTGCACTAATTAAACAGGAATGCTGCTTTTAGCTAAACATCTGTTACCTTTTTCTGATCCAATTAAATAGTTATAAGCCTCTGAGGCTTACTATTACTCTCTCTTCCTTTCTACCCTAAATCTCTTTTCCTGCTGCCTGTTTTATCAATCACTGATTATGCTTGTGGATTTTGCAGTGTCTCTCTTTGATCAGATTAGGAATGTTCGTGGTTTCTTGCTCTCCAAAGCCTTGCACACACAGGACAATTTTCGATGGCTACCTCAGCAGTGCCTTTGTGCCAGCGGCTGCCTGCCCTTCTCTGCTGATGCACCTCTGCTGCCCTGACCTCTGTGGAAGGGACTGATCCTGGGAATAATTTGATCCTGATCTGAATAAGGCTGCCAGTAGAAGCAGACAATGCTTTGCCATCATACAGTGGTATCTAACACACAGGAATGAAGGCTCAGCCTTTTCCTGAACTACAATGGTGCTTTGCCTGCTTTTGGAGTTGTTAAAGCAGTGCAAGGTGCTACGACCAAAGCAGATGTAGGCAAAACCATTTAACTCTGTACTACATCAAAGAATTGGATAGTTACCATCTTCCCCCTGAAGAGCCACCACAAGCAGTGTTGTGTGTGATGATATCTACAATCTGCGCTACCTGATGGCAGGGCAGTAGCAGGGATGACTCTTCCAGCCTTCTGTCTCTTCAGATCACTTTCTGTTGCTTTCTCATCACTTTATCCTCATCCACCTTCCATGTTTTCCTCTCTGCACTATTCAAATATTTCTGTACTGGTGTTTTAGGTCACCTTAGTGAAGCTGGGAGAAAGACTGGTTATGAAAGAGAAAGAGTGATAGTCAGCTCAGCAGCACAGCTCCTTCGTACTCAACTCCACTAAGTTCCTTTGAATGCAAGTGCCTGGCCTCACTTGACCTGTAGCCCCAAGCAATCCTGCCTTTGTATTGGCTTAAATTTGCTGCAAATAGGTCACCCTATCTAACAAAGACCATAAGAAAAGAATCTCAAACATTTCAATTTCTGAACTGGCAATAATCCTGGACAGTGCACAATAGAGCTTATAAATAGCACTTTGAGTGCTCATGATGTCACAAACCACAAGAGCATCTGACTTGAGATTTATTACATCACAGGTTTGTAGTCTGCAGCTTATTTACAGCCAGTACACCCACTATTATTCCTAAGACATCCCAGTGTTATGCAGATACATAAATGCTGCCTGGAATTGAAACAGTAAACAACCAATTAAATGTTTAACCTCTTCCTTTCTGATCTCTTCCTACATAATTAACTGAGGATACTGTTGCATAAATTACAGTTGTCAGATAATTAAAAACTGGTGTTCTATCATTTGTCTGTGTATCACATTTACATTGAAAAACACTTGTAGATTTTTTTCTAGTATTTATGCTCAAAAATAATTTCTCATTAAAACTTCTTTTATTTGAAGACATGTTCTTTCCTTTTCTTCAATGCAAGATTTTTGTTTTACAATATTTTCTAGAATAAAATAGCAAAAGCTAATTTCTGGAATTTAATGAGAGAAAAATTTTAATTCTTTTTGCAGTTCTTGACACAGCACACATATACTCACAAATTGGTTTATCTAAACAGCAGTTTGAAAAACCAGAGTTGGGCAATGTAATTAGAAAGGGAAAAGCTTGCTGTTCAGATTAATTAAGCTGAGTAACATTCAATTTTTATGTCACATCTTTTTGGCAGAGGGGGTAATCTCATTTACTTTGATCATGTTTTGGAGGAGGTCACAGTTAAGATTTAAATACAGGCCAATATAAACCTCAGGCATTAATGAATCCTGAATGTAATGATTTTAGGATCGGAAAAAATTCTTTGTTCTTCTCCCTATTTATATCACTGAGTTACAAGGTTTATTTG
Organism: Pardalotus punctatus; assembly: GCA_013400915.1. NCBI lineage: Eukaryota > Metazoa > Chordata > Aves > Passeriformes > Pardalotidae > Pardalotus > Pardalotus punctatus. The sequence continues at coordinate 30,467 of VZTX01013922.1, read as the reverse complement.
GTTTTGAATAGCCCAGTTGCAGAAAAGTCACCCACCTAAAAATCTGCAGAAAGAACTAAGCCATTTCAACCAGTGCTTGTCCAACTAGATGCATTTTAAAATAAAGAAAATCTCACTCTGAGAAAAATGTGTGATTATGTTCAGGCATCTATAAAATGGTATATCCTCATATCTAAGAGTGGGCAAGGGAGAAACTGCATCATTCAGAAATGGCAAAATGGAAAATAATTTATGTAGCTCCTCTTGACTGAGTATCAGTGGACCTGGGTGGTATATCAGCATGTGCTGTCTATCAAATATTACTTTAGAGCACTCCTAAACATACTGTTGTGATCTACTCCCTCGCTTTTAAAAAAATCCCTCAAGTGAATCTAAGGCTGTAGGAGAAGAAAAGTAATTACCAGTACTAATGTCCTGTAAAATACTTCAGTCTATGCCTCATAGTTTCATAGTCTGTGATCTTAAAAGTACAATCCTCAGAACAGAAACTCCTTTTGTATTCTCACAGGACAAAGTACCCTAACCCAGCTGGTCAAAGGAGATCAAACACTACATGTCAGTGTGATTTGCAAGAGAGACACAAAGGAAACTTTTCTGTAGCCAACTGGTTCTTTCTAAACATTCACTTGTATTAATTAAAAGATTTACAGTGTTAGCGACCCTTACTGGAATTGGAACAGAGTGCAGATAAGATGGTTCAAGGTGCATGAGAAATCAGTTTATTGCAGTCTTCTCTGTACAGATTTTGTATTACATACTTAATCTTGTTTTGTAAGTAGTGAATTGGCTAGCTAAAGTGTACCAGGGGCCATGAAAGAGAAATCTAATGCACAGTCTGTCAGCAGTATTTCTTCTAGCTGCGTTTACATACATCTGTAGGCGGCCTCAAACCTGGGTTTTATTCATTGTGACCTGCTTTTAAATATGAGTGTATTCGGACACTTGTTGGGGTAGGCAGAGGGCTTAGTGGAGATCATGGGAGAGCCATGTGCTTGCTGTCTTTGAAAAGAAGAGACAAGGTGCCTTAAATTGAAGAAAAAAACCCTACCTTTTCTCAAAGAAAAAATATTTTTGTGCACTCCTATTAATCTCAGGTGTTTAGACATCAAGGAAGAGGCCTTCAGAATTTAGAAATCAAATTATTAAACAAATTAAAAAATAGGGAAAAAGTCTTTTTTAATGCCTCCTGAATATGGGGGACATTGGTGAAGAGAGGAGTTCTGTTTTCAGGATTTTGTTATGCAGTCATGACAGCTTGAATCCTATTTCCCTTTGATCAAAGTACCTAAGCAACCCTTTGATACCAGGAATTGCAGCTCTAAGGAAAATATTGCAAAACTTTCCTGTATGAAAGTGCACGGATTTTTTTGTATCATCCAGTTCCTGGCATGCTACCACGGGCACAGGGCAGTGCTGGAGGCTGACTGGGTGCCTTCCACAACTATGACTGTGGATCTTCCTATGTCTTACCACATTCCTGGACATGTGGTAGCAGCCACTGTCAGAACCCAGGCAATGGCCAAGTAAGCCTCTGCTGGGGTCTGGATTATGTCTTATTTTGGATTTTGGATTTGGAAGAGTTAATAAATACAGAGATTTGTTTTTCCTCCTCCGTAATTAGATCCCAGAGGGAAACTGCCGTAAGCCTCAACTACATCCTTAATCTCCTGAACAATAGAAACTGTATTAAAAACCCAAAACAAGAGTCTTCCTGGGAAGGGTGGAGGCTCATCAGTGACCCTCAGCTGGGTCTTCTCGTGTGAGTCTTGCACGGGCTGGCTGGGGGCAGCAAGGGAGTCTGCCTGTGACTGTGGGAGCACCTCCTGCTAGCCTGGGCTGGGCTGGGCTCCTGCCAGGCAGGCGTTTGTGGCTCAGGAACTGGCAGGGTGCTCTGCAGCAGTGTGGAGAGGTGTTGGGGAAGGGGGAGCCTGGGAAGGTGGGCGGGCAGCTTGCTCACCGATGTAATAAGTGGCTTCTTTCCAGTTGGGAGTGCTATGGCAGACGGATGGGGTGGACAGATGTCCTGCACTTGCCCGATTTATCTTCTGGAGAGGTGCCTTCCCTCTCCAGCTCTGTCCGCTCCCCTGCACTAAAAATACTTCTCTGAAGCATGCCCTCCTGTGCACTCAGTCGTGCAGAGAGTCTGACCCTCAGCTCAGCTGGCAGAAAGCAGTCTTCCGGCATTTTCTGTGTACTTCAGGAAGGGCACAGTCAGCTGCCCAGAACCATTATCAAAAGAATTGGGACATAGAATTGCACACATTAACCCAGCCTCTCTTCCTCCTCCCTCTGACTCAACAGGTGGTGTAAGCTCCAAACAACATCCTTATCCTAAAAGTCTGTTTAATTTCCTTAACAAATTGAGGTGTTAGGAATTTTAAACCCCAGATGCTTCTCAGAGTTACGTATACCAAGAGGCACCCAGATACGTAAGAGCAGAGGGAAAATCCCTTTGGGAACATGTGCCTGGCCCATGGCTGCAATGTGCTGGCAAGCAGTGTTATTCAAACTGTGACATGCAACAAGCTGAGATAGCAAAAGCCCAAGGAGAATGAGGTGAAGGTGGAAAGCTACACACTGTTCCTTTTTCCCCAGGTGGGCCTTGGGAAAATTAGAATACACTAGAGTTGTGCCTTCCAAATCAAGAGTCAAGTTCTCCTATGCGTGAACTCAGGCAGACACCAGGCAACCAGAAAGAGGCCTACATGGCAACAAGTATCAAAAGAAAAAAAAATGTAACAAAACAGGTAAATATTAACATTGTATGTTACCCAGTGTACTGTATTTTGTTTTCCCCTCCTTATTTCACTCCCCTTTTGAGATAAAGAATTGTCATCTGGAAACAAGACGAAATTTACTCTGGCTTTATTGCATTAGGGCATATAGGAAGGTTTGAAAATGTTTAGGTTTTTGAAAATTATTTTCTATTTTTAGAACTGTCACAAACACTGAGTCTGTTTCTTGGAGGTCTTTCATGGTGACCTTGAGATGATGACTGTGTAGTCTTTGAATTTGTAGAGAAAGTAGCTGGGTCTTTATTTCCTTCCAACAGCTTTTTTTGTCCTTTCAATTGAAGAGATGTTAATGAACACACACAGTTAAAAACAGCTGTTCCTGCCTCGTACTAGAGCTCATCTCCACCATAACAGCTCTGCTGAAAAGAGAAAAATGATCTCCTGGTGTAGATTCAGTCCCGTGTGAGTTTTTGCTTTCCTTTCTTCTGCAAGGCTCTGTCCCTCACCCAGAAAGGGCAGCCTGCCTCTATCTACCCCGGGAAGCCCTGTGTTACAGGGATCAATGACATGACCTAGTCTTATCTCGTACTAGGTAATTATAGAGCTATTAAGAGTGTGGAAAATACCTTTTCTCTCCCTCTCCTCCCAACAGTCAACTGCAATCAGCACAAGCTTTACTGTAAATGCAGCGGTAAGAGGTAAAAACAGCAGCAGGAGGCTTTTTACTGGTGTGGCTTATTATTACTATCTGAGAAAATAAACTTCAAATGCAGTACTGAGGTTTGCTAGTTACACCATTGCCCCTGTAGCTATGTCTTGTTTGGTGGAGGCAAAAAATGAGATTTGAAACTGTGCAACCAGCGAGGCAGGATTTTATTAGAAATTGCAGCACCCTGAGGAGTGAAGGAACTAAGTTGTAGGTACCTAATAAAAGCATTTAATAATGTTTCGAGGACCCCCATATGCATATGGGGCCTTTCCAAGCGGATCTTCACAAATTTCTATGTGTGTCTCTTCTCATTTCATCTTGCCTGTGTTGAGATACCAAGGAATCCATGGCTGAAGTAACACCAGTCCTCTCTGGCTCAAAAGTACTGACTATAATAGTGTCTGACTCAGTTTCAGCCTAGTGGCCTCCTGAAACTCTCAATATGTGCCAGATATAAGGAGCTCTTCATCACACAGGTATCTCCAAAGAACCAAATTGAGGCCAGCACAGCCTGGCATGTAGAGTACTAATCAGTCCTCCAAGGCTGAGTCACCATTAAATCTCACCAGACCAGGTTTTGAATCAGGTCAGAGGATCAGTTGTTTATTGCCAAAATCCTCACGCTCTCTATCCCTACTTGCCAGTAAAGCTATTTAACTTTCTGCCACTGTTTCAAAGCGTTGCTCGTTCAAAGTGGCCTGTGCTTGACTTCTCCTTAATGCAGCTCCCTGGAGAGGAGGAAACACAGTGTCACCCTGGGCCAGGGCTGGGTGCCCTGTGTCCGTGACCTTTGCCATGCTAACCTGCCCTCATCTTGCCTGACAGCATTAATTGCCTCTTAGGGCAGCTTTGTTGCCAGCTCTGGGAGGTTGGAACAGAGGGCTCATGCTTTCGCTAGTTAGGAGCCAGTAACAGCCACTTTGGGTCCTGGGATGAGAGGCTGGTAATATCCCTGCTTCAGTGCCCCATTAGAGCGGAGGAATCCTCAAAATGTGGGTTAGTTTCAGCTGAGCCCCCTCCCTCTCCAGCCCAGGCTCTTCCTCATCTTCTGTTTCAGCTCTGTACCACAACCCCCGTGAGGAGGGCGTGATGCTATTTATTCTTGTTTCCTCCCTCTCTGAGATCCTATCAGAAACACCAGTCTGAGTCAGGCAGAGACTCTGACTGAAATGAGAGAGAAAACTCGGAAATGCACAGATTTCAGCCCAGTGTGGCTACCCCATCTTAGGAAAACTGGGCCTCAGAAATGCGTGAGATACTCAGCAAAACAGCAGCTAAAGAAAGACTATGTGAATTAGAAACTGCCTAGCAAGCAGCAAGGAAAGGAGTGGCTGGCTTGTCATAGGTAACGAACAGGACTCCTCTGAGTGTTGTAGCATGGGTGTTACATGACCTTCTACCCTCTTGCAGTATCTGCTATTTTTGGACATTTGCTGAGAAGAATCCCTCCAAGAATCCCTCCTCTGGTTTATTGGGTGGTGATAGCTGGGTTTTCCAGCACAAACAGAACTGTACTACAGTGAGAAGTTTCCAGCAGTGATATTTTTCCACATGCATTTGGATGAAAAGTCATTTAAAAGCTTACTCTCCAGATTTGGCAGGTAGGGGCAGGGTACCACAAACCAAAAGCACGTGTCCAAATATTCTAGTCCCAAACACTTAGATTTAGCTGCTTACAACATATTTCATTACACATTAAGCAGCACAGGTCTGGAAGGATCTGGAAATACTTTCCACATCCAGATTTCCCCAGCAAAAACCATGTCTTGGGCAGATTGCGTTTTTATTGCCTTCATTGCCTTGTTGAGATGATATCCCAGTAGTTAAGGTGAGCTGTGTGAGTAATGGTACTTCAGTAGAATGGAGCCATTTACTTCTGCTCAAGTGAACTGGTGCTTAATGGTCTGTACAGTTATATGACCTCTGGTTGCAATCTGATCAGATAGCACAAACTAAATGTAGTAGAGTCTTGGGAGGAAAATGGAAGGTCAGAATCTAGGGTATTGCCCAAAGTAGGGACAACTGGTGAGCAGGTGGCAGTCTTAGATCTCAAGCAGGAATGGCCTCCCACTGCTAGAAAAATTTGCTACCAGCCATGTCTTCAGTGAGATGTGTAATCAAGAGATCTGTACGCTTTGTGTACTGGTTCTAATCACACGGCTTTAATTTTTCTTTGCAGTCTGTTAACAGCACACTTTTGCCATGCCCCAGATGTTATGACTTAGTTTCCCTTCCTTCCGTTCTGCCATGCCCTCTAGTTGGTTATCTGATAGGTTATATTCAGCCTCCTCCTCGGCCAGACAGCAGTATGGGGCCAGACATGCAGCCTTGCTATTTGCTGCTAAAAAAGCTGCTATGGAATGGGTGCACCTTGCAAATGTAAGCCATGTATTATCATTAACCAGGTCTGCTGTCCAGGTGTGTGAGAGAAGGCCATCTCAGTCCTTGTAGACCTGAATAGCTCACTGACTTCCCTGCCTGGTTTTTCCATGCAAAGTCAGTCAGCTGCAGCAGTTTGATGAACACTACCTTTAATACAACACTTCAGCTGAGGCATCTTTGCTCATATAGTGCCACTTCAGAAATGCTTTCATTTGGGCCTTTTTATAATACACAGAAAAGAGAGCCACAAACCTTTTCCCGAGCATTTGACCTCATTTTCAGCCTGTCAAGTGGGAGAGGCCGTGAAGCATAAGGAGAGTGGTTGGGACTAGGGAGGGAGTATGCAGCAATGGCAGCATTTGTGATGCATGTTGTCTTAACAACAGCAGCTTTCTCTAACCCAAGATTTCCTGTGCTAACATCTTGAGGAATCCTTGGGTATGGCCTGTTACCTGAAAGGCACTTCATGCACTTGTGGGGAGGGAGGAGGTGAGAAAAAAATCTGCTGCTGCTGTTTTCAAAATGAATTTAGCATTGAGGAGAGTAACTTGTTCCCAAACCTGGAGCCTGAAGCTCTATCTTATCCACAGGGCATAGGAAACAGGCAGGCTATGTCACTATCCTACATTTATTCTGAGGTGAATTGGGACCTTGCATCCATTCATGTGAAGTGCTGCAGGAAAGGGGCAGGTGTTGGTGATAGCCAGTTCTTTCGTGTGGATCTTCCTGGGCATGTATAATGGCCAAACATCTTACAGACCTCACAGTACCAGCCCCCAGCAGTCTGCTGGAACAGTGATTTCTGGATTTCAGGGAAGCAAGCTAAGGGGCCTAAAACCAGGTGACCTGGGCATGGTTACATGGCAGGTTTGTTGCAAGACAAGAAGTTATATCAGAGCCTCCCAAATCCTTGCCCTTTCTCTAGGGTTAGAGCAGCTTTGATTGCCATTCAGATCTCAGGCCCACAACCAAACAGTTAATATGGGCCTATTGCAAGTGAGATATGAACACTGAGGACTAAAAGTAATTTTTCTCATCCTGCCAGCAGTCACCAACCGGAATTTGACAGCTAAGCACTGCTTTGTCTAAGCTGGCAGCCTTCTTGCTGAAGTCAAGGGTACCGGGAGCAGCAGAGGATGGTGAAGAGGCAATCAAAGTACACGGGAGCCACGTGAGCCTCTCACAGTGGGTTTGATTTCTCATCCCTTTTGCTGCCCAGTTTTCACAATGCACATCTACAGATTCAGGTTACAACCCCAGAAGTGTTGCAACAAGTTAGGGCTTGGAGCACATTTTGTCTGCAATGTTTGCACGGTCTGTCTTGCAAGCAGCCAGGGCTGTCCCAGGCACGCCAGCAATGCAGGTGGGAAAGGCTGGATAAAGCTCCCAGGTAGCAAGCAGGGCTTTAGCTCCCATCCCACTGTAACCCAAATGGCATCAAGCATAAGCTCCCTGAAACTGAAACTTCCCTACCTACTCCTTGCTTGGCCACCTGTAGCCTTTACCTGGAGATCTTGTGGTGCTGCAGCAGCACTGATCAGTGGTGTGTGGGAAAGAAAGGGCAAGCATTGGAGCACTGCTGGCTCAGACAGCTGCTCACACCCTGCCCACCAAAGCAGCAATCTGCATTCAGAACCTGACCCAATTCCAGCCCCTGCTGGCTTCACAGGAAAAACACTGTGGGGTTTCCAGGAAGTGCTTGCACAACAGCCAATACCAGGTGAGCTGCAGGCCAAGACAGATGTGCTGTCAAAGCAGTGTTGCCACGTGTGTTGCAAGGATGAGTGAAGGATATTGACATTTTGTGTCATTCATACCTAGGGGACCATGTTCTCGTTTCAAATGCAGTCAAAACGGAGGGGAGAAGGGGATAAGCATGGTTGTGACTTTAAGACACCAGTTTTGAGTGGGAATGTGTGCCTGGCATAAAGTCAGTTCTTTCAGTAATGCTTATGCTGTTTTTATGCTTTTGTAGAAAACTCATCAGTGGATTAAGACCTAGAAAAGGACAGGGGCCTTTGCTTTAATAGAAGGGCTATGACCTGGTGGTGTGAAATTACTATGTTTTGGAAATTTTCCCTTCATATCTGACATTTGGTCTACATCTGCCCAGGAGCTCTGACCTGTCTCTCATGAAGAACAACCTCTAATCACATATGAGTACAAGGGGAGGATAATACATTTTCTTTCACCAGGACAAAGAGGAAAAGCAGCGACAAACAGCAACTGATAGGAAAAGTCCTCTCTTTATTGTGAACCAGATGTCTTCCAGCTTGAGGAGCTGGTGTATGGTTCACAGTGGAATGAGAGTGCTGGGGTGGATGAGAGGGCTTGAAGCCACACACCTCGTCTGGCCTGGTCATGCATGCTCTTTGTCATCTTTGATGAAACACTGGTTGTTTCTCTCTGAAAGCCATTTGCTTTCCACCTACTTATGGTGCAGTCCTCAGAAAAGCTTGCCTTGGGAAAAAATGCCTGGCCATCAGTCTTATCTCTCTCTCTCTCTCTTGACCTCTCTTGACCTCTCTTGACCTCTCTTCCCAGCCTGAAGCACATTTTTTGAAGCCCCACAGAGTCTATATTGGAAATCTCTGCTTTAGCTTCCCTGGAACTGGAAATATCTAGAGCATTAGAAGAGGGAAATGAGAACAGAAGAAGTGTCAGGGAGGTATCAAAATAAATTGACAGAAAAAATGAGATCAGCGTGTGATCCCAGGCTACAGGATGGGTATGTGAAGGAAAGGAAGGAACAGAACTTTTAGAAGAGTCCTGGCTCTAAGGGAACTAGGTGAAAGACATAGCAAATTTTACTAGAAAAGTCTCCAAGGCTGAAAGATGTCAAGAGGCTGCTAAGAATGGGGAGACAAAACAGTATTCATCTTGGAAAATGTGAGGCATAGGGATAGCTGCAGCCTGTGGAGAGGATCACATTTTTCTTTAGACGGCCCTATGCTATGTACCAGTGCTTACAGCACAGCCCTGCTGATGCCACGACTTAACCCTGCAATGTTAGCAAGTGTCTGTAATGGCTGGTCCCAAACGACGTGGTTCAAGGTGCCACGTGGCTTTCCTTCTTGGCCAGCACCCAAGAAGGAGCTGTAGCAGCTCCACAGGTCCCATCCCCACCCCTGTCTGCCTGGAGGCCTCCCAGTGTCCTGGCTAGCTCGGCGTGGGGGCTGGGAGGACAGTGGTGCCGGTGTAACAGGTTTGGGCAGCATACCAGCCCGGAGGCGCTGCCAGACAGCGCTGCCGCGGCCACGGGGCTGCTCCTGCGGCGCCTCCGGGGCCACGGCAGCAGCGGGGACCGGCATCCCGCACCCCCCGCACCTCTGCGGGGCTGGGCTGGGCCGCACGGGCGAGGGAGCAGGTTCCACTGGGGAAGGGCCCCATGCTGGTACATGGGCCGTGGAAAGGCAGTGTGACATCCGAGCGAGCAGGAAGGAGAACGTGCCGGTGCCAGGTCCAGTTGCGGGTCGGCCCGGGCGAGCGAGGAGCACGGCAGAGCCACCGCGCCTCAGGTGCCTCCGCCAGGCCGAGCCAAGGACGGAGGTGCTTTACATCAGCTCCAGCCATGTGTGCACAGGGTCAGGGCACGGCGCCACGCTGGGCAGCAGCAGGACTACGGGTTGGCCTGCGGGAAAACAGTGTCCTTGCAGAAAAATTACTCTCAAGGTCCCTCTCTTTTGTTGTCCCAAGTTGCCCTTGAGGGTAGTGGAAAAAGCCAAGGTGGGAGTCCTGTTCTGCAGCATTTTCTCCTTGAACTCCAGAAAAGTTGATGGTGCTGTAAATGGAGCAACACATTTCACCACTGAGGCATTTCTGTGTGGCTGAGAGGGATTTTTCCTAAATGTCATGCAGGAGGCCAGAAATATGTCATCCTAGCCTTCACAGCTCTTTCTGCTCCTCCTGCTCTGAGGACTGTCATGAAAGGATGAAAAGGGCATCAGGCAAGGACAGCTAGCCCCTGTCTTCTGCCAGTCAGAGTCTTAGCCAGAGAGTCCTGCTCTGGAGGTCATTAAGCCAAGGAAGCCTGCTTGGAACAAGCAAAACACCAAATCCTAGACCTTGAGGTGAGATTTGGTTTACACTTTTACCAGGCTAGAAAGGATGAAGCCGGGCTGGATTGTTTCCTTTGTGCTTTGAATTCCTTTTTTCTTGAGGCCCTGATGGTGTGGACAAAATTAAGAAACTTACCCTTGTACCTCTTTGGGAATTTTCACATGCTGCTTGTATCCTGGGAACATGCAAACTTCCTATCCTCTTACCACAGATGGTGTATTTTTTTAACCCCTGTTTTCTGCAATGCATTCCAGTGAGAAATGTGTCCTGTAAGTGTGTTGTCCCAGATCATCCTGCCCTCCACAAACCAGGACTTGTGGAAAGGAAATATATTCAGGCTAGGAATGTGTTAACTATTCATTGCTGACTCTTCCATCAAGGGCTGTGAGCTGTACTGGGGATTTTGTGCAGAGAATTTTCCACCGGCTCTGCCTACTCCAGCTTTTCAGGTGGATGCATTTTCCGAGAAAGATGTAGTTCCAGAAGTGCCATCTTCACTGCTTAGTCACTCAGGTAAAGAAAATAGTTCAGGCATGGTTCTCATGCTGCCTCCTTCCTACCAGGCACTTGGCTTCATCTTGCATTATAAGTGAGACTAAATCTTTTTTAAAATCTATGTGTCAGCACTGAATTATTTAAAGCCATGTCAAACATTCTTGAGTGTATGGATAAAATCCAGGATAAAGTATCCTAGTATGCCACTGATGACAAAAAATGTTGTGCCAGTCAGAGAGCCATCCTTTATATGATGCAGACAAAGATGGTATTTGGCAGTCCTGGGTCAGGTGGGGTGGGAGTGTGTGCTTATTGTAACAAAGTCAGTAGGTTTTATTTTATGATTACCTTAATAATCACATACATAATAATGCAATTTTTCCAGAAGCAGACTGCAGCAGGAGATAAAAACCTGTAATCATGTTTGTGAATTTGACTGGAGGAGATTGCAGACTGTTCCCAGGCCATGTTTGTTCTCTTTGCCAAAGCAAAGAATTACTTAAATAGAAAGCTAGAGACACTATGCTGCAGCTGAAATATGATCCATTAGAAATGCCTGAGAAGCCACAATTGAAAACTCAAGAAATACAAAATAATTTCTCCCAAATAAAACTAGGGGAGGTAATAGTATTGGTGCATAAGTTATGAACCCAGATCTTTCTTTGTAGCTGCTCATTTTCTTTATACACTATTTGTCCTTTTTTAAAGAATAACACAGGCCTCATACATCTGTATATAGAGTATGCAATAATACATCATTATCCTGCTTGTTCTTTATTCATTTTCTATTTAAAAGTCTTCCAGCATTTGGAGCACTCTTCCTTATATTTGAAAACTGCTTGACATTAGTGGCTGCCCTCTCCTGTTCCCAAAATAATTAAGATCTCCACATCTCTAACTTTTTTTCATTTTTCTTCTGTGTTCTGACATGTATGGACCAGCCCACCCTCACTGACCTCCACCTAAGGAAACTATGATTGATATAAGAGAAGATCTCTCAACACGGCACTTAGGAATTCTCTCTCACTGCTTTGCTGTCGAGTTCTTGGTGCATTGTTCACATTAATGGGCTGGACCATTGTCAAAGGAGTGGTTAAATCTCAACCAGACCTGAGAGGGTTCAAGTGGGCACTTTAACCTGTTTTGGTCTTAGTCTTATCATAGCAATATATGCTTCCTTGGTCACTCCCTTTTGAAAAACAGTTGCTCTGCTGAAAAAATAGATCCTTTGGTTTGCTCTATATTTAGGCAAAACCAGTCTTAATTCCAGAACTATAGAAATGTACACTTTTCCTTCCACCCTTCAGCTAAGGAAGAGGGGGAAACAAACATTTCAGTAAATCCATCTATAATAGTGTAATATTTCACATGTCTGTTTAATAGACAACTACAGCAATGAGGGAAAACTCTGACAAGTCACTGCTGCAATTTATGTTGTTTCTGCTCTGAAGGCTGTTCAACTTCTTCATTGTCCTGCAGAGTTTGCAGATGGGATTGTGATTTCTTGATGGATTTAGTTCATAGGTATAAACTTATTTTCTGGTAATGCCTAGACAGGATGGAAATTTCACAGCCATAAAGGAACCATTGACATCCTCAAGGTTCTGAGGACAGACCACTGAAGGGAAAAGTTATATAAAAGGTGGGAAAATCAGAGTTACTGCTGTTGGCACCTCAGCAAAGCTGTGTGACCTCTCACACTGGAGTGAATACTTGTCCCCAGGTTTGTTTTTCCCTTTCTAAGGTGTAATGGTGGTATTGATAACATGTATATGGATTGTTCTGTATTAAAAATTTTTACTGTCTTGTCAGGGTATACTAGTTGGGAGTACACAGGAAAATACACATAAAACTCATCACAGTTCTGGCCCTAATGTGATTTAATTTATTCTTGGAGAAAAAAATTACAGTATAGTCTATTTAAATAGCTGAGAAAATAACTTCTCTGTGGTATGAATGGCATCTCCATTACTGAAGTATTTTTGTCATTGCTCTAGCAATATATATACATATGCTGGAAGACTTTCAGTGTAAACACATCCTAGAGGAACTGGGTGTCCAGCTGTCTGAGAAGGTCACCTACATATCCAGCTCTCTTAGACACACTCAAAATCACTATTTAAAATTTTCCCTTTTGAAATGGGAGTTTAACACATTTCACCATGCTCCCTCCCACCCCTGTGAGGTCTTGGTGAACAGGATGGTATCTTCTTCCCTCAGTCCCAAATCCAGCCTACTTGTTGCTCACCCTGCCTTCAGCACTGCCTTTCACACATACCCCAGGCAGTAAAGCTGGCAGAGGAAGCCTGGGCTGGGCTGGAGATAAAGTGGAAGGGTAGGATGAGGTCTGTCAACATGTTTTTAACTGGCAAATAGAGGGACATTTCCCTTTAGTGACAAGACCTGACCCTGTGATGCAAGTTAAGGAGAATATTTGCAGTATCATACCAGTGGTATATATTCCACTTGTTTTAAGATACACCAGTCTTAAACCTATTTTTATCTTTCTTTTCTGCCTCTGGAGCAAATGCATTTAACTCCCAAAGAGGAGAGAACTGGTTGTTAGCTTCAGATTCTCTTGATGTTAATTTTCTTTTTAAAAAAGCTTGCATATTATTCTAGATTAGTTATATCCTTCTGCAAGTAAAATCATTGGAAGGGGTCCACCTCCCTCCCCCCATTCTGCTCGGTGTCTTCCTTGATTTCTTTCACATGTCCCTTCCCCAGTGAATACATCTGAATGTTACGTGGTGTTAATTAAGGATCTTAACTGCATGTTTGTCTTTGCAAAGGCTGCCAGTGTGTACAGGCGACTGTGATTGATTGACAGCATGCGAAGAACAATGGAGAAACTTTAACAAGGCTTGGCAAAACAATAAAATCAGTGCAGAGCTTGGAAAGGGGAGCTCAGGGGAAGAACTTCACACAAGGATTTCAGGAAGATCTGTGCTTGGTGACTTTTATTTCCTTAATCAACAGCAGGAAAGAGTTCAGCCCTGCTGCAGCTGGCGATAAAGTAGCTGCCCCAAAGCCCACCAGAAATATGATGAAATAACCACATGGCTTGAGGTAGAACAAGCAGTTCTGGAACACACACCTTTGTGGTTATTTGGGGAAGCCTTAAGGAGCTGTGGTTCTTCCTGGCAATGATCCGGGCCTGGATATTTTGGTGTGGTGCTCTGCAGTTGTGCCAGCACAAGGTGCTTGTGATGCTGGTGCAGAGACTCCCCTCCTATTTGAGCTCCTGAGTAATTGATTGACCCAATGCTACACAGGCCAGGCACCTGTTCTGCTGCCATTCCAAGGCAAAGCTCGAGCACAGTGGAAGAGAAAAAGTCTGGATTTACCCCAGCTCATACAGAAAGCCTCCCATAGGCAGGGTGAGCTTTAGCTGCAGCCATCTGCCCAGCATGTCAAGGGAAAAGCTCATCCCAGTTCTGTGCACCATCCACAGGCTTGCCTGTCTCACATGCTGTGGTGGTCTGTGGTACCACCAAATCTGAGTACCACAGCCCTTTCCTCAAATCGTTTCATTCTCCTCACATTCCTAAGGGGCTAAAAACTGCTGCAAACCCTGCTTTACAGGAGAGAAGTGGAGGTACAGAGATGTCACCTGTAACCTCTTAAGTTTCCTAAGCAATTATGAGAAATTTTAGGACAGAACCGGAAATTAAACCTGAGTTTCCCCATGGTGTTTCTTTGGGAGTTAACTTAGGGGCTTCCTGCCCATGGGGCTGAGTATCACATAGTAAGAGGTGCAGTGGTTCAGGCAAAACTCTGAGAACTCACAGCAGTCTGGGATCTGTTACGTTTGGAAACAGTAGCATAATGCAGCAGAAACTGCTTTCCCTCCATCTGTCATGCCTGAAGTGGCATTTATGCCGGCAGATCTCTATGCCAAGGGGTCATGCTGTAGCCCAGTTCTCTGCTAACCATGTTACTGCATGTTTTTGTCTCACCTGTGTACACAAGTCCAATCCATGTTACAGCTCAGAGGACAAATTCCTTGCTAGAACAGAGTTTGACCTTATGGATAGCAGCAGCAATGGCCACTATTGCAGCAGGATTACCAGGCATGTTCAGTTTTCTGTGCAGACAGGTCTGCTTACACCAGTGAGCACCACCAAAGTTGGGTGTACACTGTAAACCTCAGGAGGAGGGCATGTGATGATATGCCAACCTATAAAAGTTTGCACAGTTATTATTTATTGCCTATTTTACCTCCACCTCCCTGTCCTGCACTTGTATCCTGAGTTGAGAAGCACAGCAGATCAGGCGTTTGGGTGCTGGCAAAGCATGTGGGAGACCTGGAGTCAATATCTGCCTGCTGCAATCCTTTGCATCTGAGCTGAGTGAACCCCTTAGGGTTTGTCTGCACCAGCTGAACTAAATGCCGGGGCAGTTATACCTTCCTGTAGGCAACAGTCAGATAAGTTAACCCAGGAGAACATGGCATGACTGTCTTCTGATCCATTTAGAGCTTGTCACTCAAAGAGGTTGCCTGGGCTGCAGGGATGGCTCAGCTCCTGAGGAAAGCAGCTGGTGAACCACTGCAGTTAACAACCCTCATCATTAAGGTAAATGAGCACCAACATAGGAAGCTTTAAATGAAAAATGGGCACATTGGATCACTCTGTATGTCTGTCTAGTCTGGTATCCTCTCTTTGTCAGTGGTCAATAGCAGATGTTTAGAGAAAATTCTGTGAGAGAGTCAAGCACATATCGTAATTCTCTGGTGTACTTGCCAGGCTGTGACTTCTTGAAAGCTTCCTAAAATCTTGCTGTTCAGTAGCATTTAATAGATCTGTCCACAACCTTGTGTAATAATTTCTTGAAATCTATTTTAGGCATCCTCAGCACTGCTGGCAGCAAGCTCCCGAATTTAATTATGCATTTGATGAAGCATTTCCTTTTGTTAGCTTTGAATCTGCCACCTCGTAATTTTATTTTATGCCATTTCTTCTGTATAATCCTGCCATGAGACCAAATTGTGTGGAAGTCACCAGGACACTTCTCAGGCTGGTGTCTCATCTATAGCTGCATGCTTGTGAAACTGTTGTGGTTGTGTTGTGGATATATGTGGCATATGTGTCAAGGGGAGGTTGTTTTTCACTTAACCAAGCCCATACCAATATAACTCTCAACTTTAAATTCATTACAATAGCCCAAATAGGTCTGCCAATGATTTAACTCTCTTCTTGGAAGTGAAAGACTTGCCAGCACTGATAAATCACGGAATCACAGAATATGCCGAGTTGGAAGGAACTTATGAGGATCATCGAGTCCAACTCCTGACCCTCTACAGGACACCTCAAGTGTCACCATGTGCCTGAGAGCATTGTCCAAGCACTTCTTGAGCTCTGTCAGGCTTGGTGCTGGACCACTGCCCTGGGGAGCCTGTTCCAGTGCCCAACCACCCTCTGGGGGAAGAACCTTTTTATAATATCCAACCTAAACCTCCCCTGACAGAACTTCAGGCCATTCCCTCAGGTCCTGCCCCTGGTCACCACAGAGAAGAGATCAGTGCCTGCCCCTCCTCTTCCCCTCATGAGGAAGTTGTAGAAAGCAGGTGTAGTCAAAAAAGCTTGTCTTTCAGCCCCAGCTTTGTACTTTCCCAGCACCAGTGAGTTTTACCAGGGAGACGTCTCTGCTGTGGAGATGGTGAGTGTCAAGGCTGTGCTTCATACGAGCCTATAACTCATGGGCAGAAAACAGGGCTTTGCTGCAAGTGTGGTGCTCACCCCTCTTTCCCATCCAAACCATCTGTAGGCCAATAGAAGTCCTTGGTAATCCAGCCTTTGGGGCTCAACCAGCCTGATGAGATGCAAAGCTGTTCCTCAAGTCGTGTGAAAGAAAAAGTAAAAATATCCTCATGACATCTAAGGAGCCTCGTCACCCAATGCCTGTACGAATGGCATGAAGTTCACTGAAGACCTATGGCTATGATTTTTTTAAAAGGCCATGCCCCCAAGACCATATCAGAAAGTCTGATAAAAGACTTAGTTCCTCGGGAGCCCTTGAGTTTCTATTAAAAGAACTGAGAGAGATTGTGAGTTCTGTGCATTTGAAATTCAAGTCATTTACACAGGAGTCCAAATACGGAGTTGGACTTCTATCTTATAATATATTGGCCTTTGTCTTGGGCTGTTGTAAAGCAAATATGATAAGCTAACAAGTGGCATAAAATTTTCACTTACTTTCTAGATGTTACAGCAGCAGAGAGCCAAGTAGAATTACTGAAGGGTCAAAGGCATAGATTAGAAACATCATTAAGAAATTTTAAGAATTACTGGTAAGTTTTAGTGTCTTTGTTTTATTACTCCCTGTCTCAGTCAGTTCTGCAAACACACTGATTCACATTTAATTGAACAACAGCTTCATTGTGAAACCTGCCATTCTTAGCTCCAGTAAAGAAAATATCTTTTAAAACACCACCCCCACTTTCTAACATTGTACAGACAGAATTACAGCTCAACTGCCATAGCATATACTCTACAAGTGGCATCATCTTCCTTCAGTCTTGTTTTCTCCTTCATACGTGATGTGACAAGCCACAGTCTGGTGTCCCAAAGCTACAGAGCGGGGCAAGGCAGGCCAGGCAGGAGGTGTATAAGGATGACTTCACATCAAATTCCCAAAGCTCTGACCCACTTGTGCACAAGCAAATGCATCCCACTTCCCTGAAAGCAGCACTCCATGAAGCATGTTCTGCTTCCACTGGCCATGGGCTGCAACACTCACTACATGGGATCAACCGTATGGATTTGATTGCTCTCATAGAAATAAAAAGGGTTAGCTGGCTCTGTAGAGCATTGGCAGACGTGTCACCATTTTGCTTGTGAAGGTGAGCTGGATAGGAATGTGAAAAAAGAGCTTGTAAACACCCTGATGTTGACACAGTTATGTCACCCAAAAAAAAACCCAAAATTTGTCTCAATAACTAATTTATTTTTGAGGTGCTCTTCTCTGTTACTTTAACTGCTGCAGAGGTGAGCCCCACCTCATGCAGATCATGCAGTGCAGAGGTGATGAGGGTGTGTAGTCCAGCTTGGCTGTGGCTCCAGCTGTGTGCTGCTGGTGCCTGCTCAATCCAGGCAGCAGTCTGGTGTCCTTGGTGCAGCTCCTAGGAGAGGCATACATCTATTGCAAAGTTTTGGCTTGAGGAGGACATATGAGAGGATTCTTACCTGCCTCTAATTCAGGATATTGCATCCACATGCTCAAGAGTGCATTCACCCTAGCTTATTTCAATACCAGCATATGGCCATGGTGCACTGGAAGGTGCAGTGGCTTGGAGGAGGGTGGATGGTCCTTTAGGTCAGACAACAGATGCAAACACGTATGCAGGGTGCCTCATGCTTTGTGATGCATTCTGTCTCTGCCTCAGACTATGGGATATTTCACAGCTCCAGTGTCACCATAAATTTAACTCACCAGAGTGATCTGAATTGATGTAACTGAGCTAAAAGTGACAGTTCAGTACAGATAAGCCCTTCATTTTAAAGTTGGTTATTTACATTAGATCAGCCTGTGTGAGTCATAGCATCTGACCTGAACAGCCCATTCCACTACCTGGGTAAGGATTTGTCTGGCTCTCTCACTTTTTGCCATTTTTAAACTCCTTATGAAGTCAAGAATTATAGAAGAAGGCTGGAAACTTCTCTGGACCAGTGAAGCCTTCACTCTTGCTCTGGGTTTTGACCTTTAGTCATTTTACTTTCAGCCAAAATTGCTGAAAGTCCTTTTCTCCCAATCTGTGCATTACAGATTGTGAGGAGCTAATGAGAAAAGCTAAAACTCATTTGCTCAGAAAGAATAATTTTACTTGTTCCTGTGGAAAATGAGAAAATTAGGCAAACTAATGCATTTGTCATAGACTCAGTTGAATACACTGTTTTATTCTGTTTCATGTAAGGGTACTGTCAGAAGGGTCTGGGCATAGGTCCCTAACAGGTTAACAACTCCAGCTTTGTTTCTACAGGGCTTTTCAGAGTACTGTAGTTTTCCAGATGGAGGACAGGCAGCCTGAGGAAAGGTCTACTAGGCCCAAGGGATCCTGGCAGTAGGGAAGGCAGGATGGGTGGGTGTCTCTGAATGTTGCAAGAGAAGGTCATGTCTGTAGATCTCTACCTGATGACTGTGCCCTGCTGTGCTGTGGACCCCTGGCTTTGGCCAGATGGGTCCGTGAGTCGCAGTCCAAACACACTATAACTATAATTTGACTTGCAGTTGTTGCTGCCCTGGTCAACATCTGTCCATTGTGAGCAAGGCCAAATCACTTTTCCCATCTCTTGCTTTCTGCCTTAGGAAAAGGTAAGAAGTTATGATTCTTGTCTTTAGTATCATGCTAAGATCCAGCACTGGAAAACTGCCCACATGTTCTGAGCATGTTACTGAAGATACCGGAATGCTGAGACACTGCAGCATGGTACGGGTGGTCTGATATTTGAGACTTTTAAATCTTGAATTAAGGTTGAAATATTTGAGAATGAATTACCTACCGTAGAGAGGATATTCTCTATTTTTCTGTTTTGCTCGTTTTTATGCTCTATTTCAATGTGTATCTGAATCTCCCTGCTGCCCAACCTCATGCTGCCATTTGGGTGGGGGAAGAGAAAAGGCTAAATTTGTGGCTTATAAATGAAGAAACCTTGAAGCTACCCACCAGATCCTCCTTTTATCTCCTGTGGAATGCCTGAGGCTGGGACCACCCTGCAAAGCTTGCAGGCTTTGGCATTCCTGTTCCAGCTGCTCTGCTGACACATTGAGATAAAAAAAGGACTCTATGTCCTCAAGAACCTAGGCATAGCAGGGACAATAAGAGAAAGGTATTTGAAGTTAGGAGAAATTTGCATTCAGGCTGGTGTAATAATTTCAGACCCCTGGAAAAATATGGGTGTTCCCCCTTTAGGTTTTTTAAACTGTTATAGACCAAAACTGCATCCCCAAAAAAGCGATGACTATGGTTTTGCATGGAAAGGCATGTCTGTCAGAGGGAAAAAATTATAAATAGTTTTCTAAAAGCAAAATTGGTTTCAATGGAAAACATATATCCAGCAAAATTCCTGGAAAATTTGACTGCAGCAAATACCTGACTTTATGTTTCAGCCAAAGATAAATTATCAGGCAGACTGAAGAAGTAATGGAATGAAATTACACTGTCTGTTATGCTGGAAGGGCATAATAAATGATCCCTAGAATGCAGTCTCAAAGGGCTGTGGCATTTTCATGAATTTTCCACACAGCATTGCTTGGAGCCAGACAAGACAACCACTATCTTGCTGTTGGAGGTTGAGGGGTGTGGAATTTTCCGCCATTCCTGGCGCTAGGTTACTAATGACTGGATACTTAAGGACTATAGACCTTTTTTGTGTAAGAGACAAAGAGCTGGCTTGAGTGTGGGGAGGGGAGGAGAGATTGGTGATCCTGATAAGACACTCTGACCACCGGTAACTGCACAGGACAACAGTGGGGAACTGCAAATCTTCTCAACTGCCAGCTGCAGGAAGATCTTGGATTGGTGCCGTTTTTTTCCTTTCCTTGGTGAGAGAGCTTTTTCGTTTGGGAAAAAGGGTGCATTCCTGGGGTGCACATCTCCCCGGCTGTGCTACAGAATTCTACATAAGCNCACAGAGCTGACCGCGCCACAGCGCCCCCTGCAGCTGCGCGGGAGTCATCGCACCCGCCCTGCCCGGCCGGGAGCCCGACAGCGCCCCTGCCGGCTGGGACCGGAACTGCACCGAACGGGAAAAGCGCTTGGCAGCCCAGAGACTTCTGTCACCGCATCTTCTGGTTTTTGTTTGTTTGTTTTTGCTACTGTTGTTGATTGTTTGCCTTGCTACAGACACTAGTAAAAAAACTGTTAGTCCTTTTCCCCGTATCTTTGCCTGAAAGCCCTTGATTCCAAAGTTATAATAATTCAGAGGGAAGGGGATTCACATTTGCTGGTTCTAAGGGAGGTTCCCATCTTCCTTAGCAGACACCTGTCTTCAAACCAAGACACTTGCTCTTCCCATCTTGCCTCTGCTGTTTGGGTCTGTTGCAAAGCCTGATGTGGAAGGGCAGAAAGAGTGCTAAATCTGCAGAAAACAATTCCTGCAGTGGTAGAATGACAATGGAGAGAAAAGCTTCTTCCCTGAATACTTGTGTATGCCTGGTCTCCCCAACTTCTGCTCCTGACACTTTAGGTAATCCCAAACAAGTCCCTTCGTGCTCTTGAATGGCTTCCTTATGAAAGAAAATGTAGGGAAAAGTCATCTAAGTGAACTAGATGCATGAATTTTAAATAGATGAGTCAACCGCATTAAAGTGGACGCCTTTAATAAAAATAAGGTTGGCCTAAATCAAATGTTCTTCTTAAGATAAAATGCCCACATGTGGCTTTAATGTGATTTAAATAAGTTTTTTAAGTTTCATCACTTGCAAAGTTCATTCAAATTATGTTTCTGGGACATCTCCATGGAAGTAAACCCACAGTTTCTCCCACTGATGAAATGGGGACTTCCCTATCTTAGAAGAGTGCTGCTGCCAGAACCAGTTCCCCAATACCTAGAAAGCACTTTGCTCTGTGGGATGCAGGAGGCCAGATGTGCACAGCCCTCTCTCCCTAAGTGCAGCAGGCATAGTCTCTGGGCAGCTGCTCATGGCTCTGTGCAAGGCTCCCAGCTGTAGCCTCTCCAGACCCCTGCCAGCTGGCAAGGACACTGCTGTCACCTGCATGGAGCCATATCTGAGGTGGCAAAACATTGACTCCGCTCTTTCTTCTGCCACCAGCTCCCCATGTCCCACACACACCTGCCAGAAACGGGGCCACAACAATGGATGTACATTTACTTTTCAGTGTGCTTTGAAGTCAAGGGGAAGAAGGGGATTTGCAGGCCTGTTCAGTGCCTGATGTGGGTGACTTTTCTGTGCCATTTCATTATGGGAACTCAACTGCAGTGGATTCCTGGAAACCCGATTCCTGAGACAAACATGGAGGAACTGAAGCCGCAGTATCTGTCCACTGCTTCATACTGTCAGTTCAGAGGTCGGTCAGAACCTCCATGACCTGAACAGGGCTGTCAGTATAAAGACAGCTGCTCTCAGTCACAGGCACCCAGTGGGCCTAAGTGGAGGCAAAAGTTACATTAAACAGCCACACTGCTTTCAGTCACATGAGCACTACTAACATGCATTTTCTAAGAGACTGATGACATTTAAAGCTCTTTGAGTAAACTATTTGCTTTACATTTAAAACAGGCTATTCATCCCACTGCTTGTCATGGGAATGAAGCACAATGATCACCATCCCAATGACCAAATGTTTGCCATCTCAAAAATGTTCTCCTGGAGAATGAAATACACATCTTTATTGTTCAGTTCTGCCTCATCAATAATGCTAGGACAGGTTCTCTTACCAAAGGTATCAGGTTTAAGAGAGCAGCCATCTTACTAACCATACCAGCCTTTTTCCAGATGGCATTTTGAACACAATATAGACTAGAGACTTTGCTATCTAATCCATTATGCAATTAATTAGCACTTATAAATTAAGTATGTGCCTAGCAGAATGTGTCCTTCTGTGTGGCAAGCCTCGTGTGGCAGGGACAGACTGTGAGTCGGTGAGTCACCACAGGTGACCCAAAGGCCACCTCAGCCAGTCATTTCAACTGAAATATGAGAGGCAATTCCTGTGTGCTAGGAAGCTGCATCAGAAGAAGGAGAAAGATGCTCTTTGTGCACTCTTGTGCTCTAGGCTGTTGTTTGTTGTCTGGTGGTGTTGATAAGTGAGTGCTCGAATAGCACTGTGACAGTAAGGCAGGTACCTCACTCATCTGGTGAACAGCTGTGTGTGCATCAAAGTTTATGGTTCCCTTGTAACTGCACAGCCCATGGGAAGGCTGATCTGTGGGCACCCTGAGGCTGATGGTGACTTACTCAGCCAGACCAGGGACAGCTTTGAACCCTCCTGCTGGGCCGTGGTGAAATGCGGCAGTGACAGGCCAGTGAGGGCTCTCACTGTGCATTGTGTGGCTGTGGTGACACCTCCCTCACCCCTGCACCCCTGCTGGCCTCCAAAGCTCACCCAGGCAAACTCGCAGGGGCTGCAGTTGCACCACTGAGTTGGAGGATGAGGTGCAATGTGCTGGATACACACTGCTTCTCCAAAGTGAGCCACAGATTGGTCTGGGGACTACGCCCAGTTTACTTAGCTGTCAGTGTACTCCCTGATTTGGGAAATCCCTAGGTAGCAGACTACTGGAGGTCACACAGGTCACTGTGCACTTGCCCTGTTCTTAGGCTCTTTTTCTAAATATTTTGTACAGACCAGAGCTGGAGAACACACACTGGATTAAATGGACCTTTGTTGTGTTCCAGGCGTTGCCAGTCTCATGTGCTTACACTCACAAAACTATCTTTTAATAAAACTGGTTAGCTGAGATCATTTTTGTATGGAGTGTTCATTTGTGAAGTGCTTTGAATATCAGGTGATAGTAGCTAATCTTTGATTACCAATAGTGAGTGCTTTTCCAAAAGGAAATATGGGTGGGGAGAAAACGGAATTTCTATTCAGTTCCTGGTCCTGGTTGCCTGGGGAATTCTTTTAACATGCAGAAGAACAGATTTGCATGTTGGTATTTTGGGGATGTTTCCCATGAGAGAAGAAGTGCAACTCAAAACTAGCTGACTTGGAGGTCTTTTCACGATTATATCCTCCAAGGGTTTGTGTTATTCTGCTGATAAATAGGATTTAAATAACAGCAAAACAAAGGTATCGCCTTATGTCAATAACAGCAGCATCACCACACAGCACCTGTCCCGTTGTTAGGGCAGACATGGTGGAGCTGTTTGCTCATGGTGTTCACTTCCCTGTGGCCACCACTTGTGGTGTCTTATTCAGCCACGACTGAGAGTTTCTGAGAAGTGCCTGTTCAGTCTGTGGGCACCAGTGACAAGTACTCAGGTCCCATCATGCTGCTGCAAAATGGATTCACTTTGACACAGATCTGGTACAGATGTCCACGTCAAACATATCCTGGCTATCTGAGCACAAAGGCAGAGCAGACTTTCCAAGATATATAACAATAACATCTAAAACCAAGCATCTAAAAACACAAACTGAGACTCATTCAACTTTTCAAATCATTCACACAGGTCAGGTTCTTAACTCATGCTAATTATAATAAAAAATTTATTTGAAAATTATAATGAGAAAAGTGCTTTTTGAACACCTCCTTTGTCTGCCTTCTTTGGCCTGCATGATAATGCCTTTCAGGCTGTGCTGCAGTCCACAGGACTATCTAAAAGAGAAAAGGGAATTTCAGACTCCAGAGTGGTTACCACAGCATCAAATTCACACCAGGGGAATGAAGGCATACAGCTTCTATCACAACTATCTTTCTTTGGTCATGATAACTGGATGTTCAGGACTGTAGAGGGATTCTCCAGTGAAAATGTGTTCGTTTTTTACATGTCACGTGTCACCATGTTGCAAGTGAGTGTGCAGTACTGGTCATTAAAGGATGTCACAGTGGAACCAGACAACCCAAGCCGAATCAAAATCCATCAAGAAGCCCACAGTGGGCTGCAAGCTCTCTGGTTTGCAGAGACATCTACCTTCAGCTGGTAAGAAGTTTTAGTGTGGGCAATGCTGGCGTAATCTTTAAAATTACCATGTACATCTGTGAATAGTTTTAGGGAAAAGACCTCCCATGAGGAGAAGGAGAAAGGCCTCTGGCAGGCATTGTAACTCATGTTGCATCCCACTGATGTTTAGGAACAAGTTGAACCTGCATTTACGATTCCCATTGCCATCTTCTGTATGAGGCTGCTTAGATAAATCTTGCTCCTGATGGCTAAAGATAGAAATGTTTTTGCACTCTGATTCTGTTTTTCTTTTTAAACTCTATTAGAGCAGGTCTCAGAATAGTTTTGGAGTTTATTTAGTTCTCATTCTTTGACTTGGTTTCCTGCTGGAAGTCCCAGGCTGGCTGGTGCTGGAGACAGCAGAGCTCTAACTGGAGCAGATGAGAAGGCTGGTGCCCAAATACAACCCTCGTCAGAAACCCCATACAGGGTTTATGGTTAGGGCCAAGCGGAGAGTGAAATCTTACTGCCTGAACAGAAAAGTGCTGGCAGCCTGTTGTGATGGTGCACAGTGCTTCTATATCCAGTAGGAGCCAAATGGGGACAATTTTGTTTGGACCAGCAGGGGTGAAGTTGTATCAGTGCCCCAGACCTGCAGCTGCTGGCTGCATCAGGAGCTCATGTAGCTGCCTGAGCTTGGTGGCTGCATACCAGGAAGCTGGCTACTGCTCCAGTAATGTTCCAGGTGCCCATTATCACAAATATGTGTTCTTGATAGCTTCATAGCTAGTTCCTGGGAAATGCTGCTTCCCTGTGGTGTGATAACTTCCAGGTGTGTCAAGGAAAACAGGGTAGATTTCATGTAAGACAGTATTTTCATATTATTTTCTGTGACATCAGAGTAATTTTTCTATATCAGCCAAAAAGAGAAATTTTGGCAATGTGATGTGACTTCTGCCTTCACAAGTTGCCTTTGCCTCCACGAACAGTGGTGGTAGCTGGCAGGTTTCACTGTAGCAATCACCAGAATTCTATGCTGTCCATTAGAAGTATTTATCCCCTTTATCAAACACCAGGCACATATGATATTTTCTCTATTGCATCACTCTTTTCTGTCTCCACCTGCCATCCAGTCCACCCCAAAAACCTTCCTTTTTTCTGCACATAGTCACCAGTTCAACATGAAGTGAATTTTTTTTTTTCTATCACTGAGCATTTAAGCCTTCTCCTGCCAGGATTGGTCAAAAGCCTGCGCTGCTGGTCATTGTGGCAGGGAAAAGTGGCTCAGCTCACATCGGTTAAACCAAATCAGGATTGAAATGGTTTATTGATTTATTAAGGACATGTAATTAACTGACAATGCATGAACATACGTTCAGGGTCTATATCAGCAATACAGCAGTTCAACCACTAGGTTAGACACTTGGAAAACACCAACAAATTCCTGCAAGTTCCTCACACGGGGCACCAGTTGTCTCATGACGCGTGGTGGTCAGTGATGGAAGAAATGGGACAAGATTGCATTGGATGCAAAAAGCCGATTTTATTGATACAGAGCTGAGTATTTATACCTTTTCAGCAGTAACTAAAAATAGATCCTTATATAAGCAGTGATCACTATAACAACCTTATCTATGTTTTTAATTACATTGCAAAACTAAAAGCTAGCACTAACCAGTACAGGTACATACCTAACATGCTTTTCTCTTATACTCTCTATTTTGTGGTAGCCGCATTGCTTGCCATGGTTTGCGGCCTAGCAGCGTTGCTGCGTTCACTTCTGACATGAGTTTAGCAGTGCTCTCACTTCTGCTTTCTAGCTGTAACTCCACAGTTCCTAAACACACTTTTGTAACTAATCCCCAGACAAATGGACTCCAACTCCTCTCTCACTAGCATGGGAGTCACTTCTGGGAGCACAGGTCCCGCCATGCATGCCCTGCTCCCGCTGGAGCTGTGGCCACTCCAGCTCTAGGGGTGCCCGTGCCACTCTCTACAATCAGCTAATGCACCTGCTGGCGGGAAGGGACACCAGCAGGTCCCACCCCCTCCCAAAGCGTGAAAATGTTGCACCCCAAGGTGTCAGGCCACGCACAGGGTGCCGGCTGCTGACAGGGTCTTATGGATGGGGAACTGCTGCATCTGGCCTCAAAAGAGGCTGTGATGTGCCAGACTGGGTTTTGACATTCTGAGGCCTCTCACTGCTCCATTAGTGCTTTTTATTTTTCTTTCATACAGCCTTTCCAACCAACTCACTCTTTGTCTCAAAATTGTCTTTGTCATTCCCTTGTTACTATTTAATCCAGCTAACGGATGCCATCCTCTTCAGCATGATCAGCTGAGGTCTGGTGTTTGTTTCCCTCTTCAGTAAGGTTAAGTTTGGGGTAAATGCCTCTCAGACACTTATAAGTTTTCCATCCATACATGCTCTTTAGAGTCAATTACCTATTTTATTGGCTGATATCTTACACCTCATTTTGCCAAGGGTGAGCTGTGCAAGCACCCCCACAACTATCAAACTGATATTAAGGAAAAGAATAGTGACCCAGTGCCTGAATTTGGGGGGAGGTTGTTTCTACATATATGTACTTTCTCAGTGCCTACCAATTCATGAACCTTTCAATTTAGTTACCTCACCTTGCACAGCTGTATACAGTTAATCTGTTCAAATGCAGTCGTGCTCAGAGAACCAACTGCCTATGTCTGTAAATCTAAACCCTAGTAACCCCACACCTGTGAGGGAGACAAGGAGAGGAAGGAGGAAGACTTGAAAGCTGCTTCTGTCATGCTTGTTCTGGGAGACAACATACCCTGCTTGAGCCCATGTTATGTGGAGCAGCCCCTGAGGGGGATTTTTTTTCTCCTGAACCTCCCAGGCAGAAAATTGGAGGACAGTCCCAAGGCAGGACCAAGGGGTCATGGGGACCAAATACTGGCATGTGCTTTGCTGGAACCCCGAGGGCAGTCCTTGAGGGTCACTCCTTTCCCCCTCGAGGCCCCCAGAGGACTATAAAATGGCTGTTTGCCTCCTGGCATCTCGATGGCAGTCTGCAGGGCTGATGTTTTGTTCCTTGCCTTCTCTCACCTGTTGTGTGTGATGCAGGCTTGGTGCCAAGCCCCTGAGCAGCTGCCCTTTTCCAGCTCCCAGGCATGCCAGTCCAAGGCGGCCCATCCCCATCTGTTTGCAATGGCAGCCCACGGAATAGTAAGAGCTTGAGGCCATTTTGTACACTTATGTCACCTTATAACTCACTCTTGGTCCCACAGTCTGAATTGCTCCCTGCCCTTGCATGCCTCTCTCCATCTGGTGCTCATCACAGCATCACTCACAGCCACCTTCAGGGATGTTTCTAGATCACACATTGCCCAAAATTTCTGTGTGTGACCATCAGCAGCACAGTCTCCTTTCCCCCCAAAAAGTTACACTAAGGGGCAGAAATCAAGCCAGTCAAATCCTTACTTGGCTTTGCTCTGCACTGGTCATTTCTCTTTAGCTGCTACATTACAAATAATTGTCCACCCTCTTGCCCCATAGTGAGACACCTTTCCTTGCTCTAGGTGCTTTCTTCCAGTATCACAAGGCAGGAGATCAAAAGGATGCAGGAAATCTCATTGATGGCTATGCTCAAGGCAGTGAGATAAACACTTAGCATCATGTAGGTTGTTCCTTCCTAGGTGTCAGTGCACAGCTTTCCCTAACCTCATCCTTCTTCCTGCAGCTAATCTCCTGGACATGCATTGCTTTGCACATTTTGTTCTTGGCAGTTTCCAACATTGCCTCAGGCCCTTATCGCCTTAAAAAATCAGATCATACAGTGGTGGCCTTAGAGACAGCCTCATTGATATCTGAGCAGCCAAACAAACAGTAAATTTGGATAAAATTTGGCACCTCATTGCCTATTTGTTCTGCTGATTCTGAGAGGATAATTCACAGACATCAAGTAAAGTGCATGTCCTGAGCATGCACAGGATGGAGTCTTCAGTTTTGTAAAAGTTTGTAGGAATGGGTTGCAACCCTCACAAAGGGCATTTTGCCCATTCCACATCCCGCATGGCCCAGCCTGTGCAGTCACAGGGATTGGATACTGCTGCCCACCACCAACCCAACAGAACTTGTCTGTGTATTTATACTGAAATACAGATGCTTGCAGGAAGAGGAGAGAGTTTCCCGGTGATCCTTGTACAAACACTGATGAAGCCAGGAGCTCCTGCAGCTCGGCTTCCACCAGCAGCACTGGAGCTCATAGCAATGGTGTGGGTGTGCTCAGGGAAAGATCATGTTTCTGGGTGGCCATTTACCGTGTAATTGTAATACAGTTCTTTGGATATTCTCTAGTTGCTTTCTCCAAACTTATTCTCTGTGGTTGTAGGAAATAATGCTGTGGGAGACTGTATCCCCATTCAAATCCTCCCTGATTTAAGTATCACCTTGAACCTTCCTGAACATCCCATGCCTGTTTTGTTTTGGATGGCCCCATTGCTAAGGCAGAAGACAAGGAGAGGGCTGCACTGACTGCTGCATGCTGTTCAGGCACGTGCCCTGAACTAATTCATGCTGTTTCTTCCACAGAGCAGATGAGGTGGGTCCTGGCCTGTGGATAACACGAGACATAGCACAGAAGGGCAGGCTGTCTGGTGAGTAGATTTCATGCTTGGGTGACACTACCATGCACCCATACATAATTCCCAAACTGCTGTCCTTTGTAGGGTAGCATACCTGGGCTATAAATCACACCCAGGGCAGTAGAAGGAAAGTTGCTCAGTTTCCCAGTTGCCACTGCAGGCTTGTGGCCTAGCAGCTGAGAGAAACAGGCTAGTTAGCAAGAACAGCAATTGCACTGTGGTCTGGGGAGTTAAAAATTAGTGGTTTTTCTTTCAGCAGTGCTTGTATATTTATTGGCTTGATTGTAATCACAGCTGCTTTAACTTGTACCTGATACTGCCCTCCCTGCAGTGTGGATGATGTTTGCTTGGGTATCAGGTACTGCTGTCTGTGTTTGCTTTTGTTATCACCCACCATCAGCAGGTCTCTTTAAAAGACCAGCTCTGACCAGCCACCAAGGAGAAAAGAGAGATTCCAATTATCCTCTTCCCTGTGGCTGTCCAAGCTCTTTTCCATCACATAAATACTGAGAGCTGATTCTCCCAACCCAGGATGAAAATCCATGTGGCACACCTGGCTCCCTTTGATCATGTATAATGTATCGTAGAGCGTTCATCAAACCAGACACTCCTAATTAAACACACAAGGCCTTCTAAGCCCACAACCTCTCTGTGTCTCTAAGCCACAAGCCCTCACAGCTCTGAGAAGTCTGGTTGCATACCTAAAGCTAAGGAGGCCATCCTCAGCCACTGCCATGAATGGTGGTGTGAGCTTGGGGGTATGTGGCCTGTCTGGACCTAAAGTGGCTCCAGTAAGGTAAGACTGAGGGCCTAAAACAGCAGGTCCCTCAGTTGCTTCAGGGGCTGGTTCTGGGTTGGAGCCATGGATCACTTGTCCTCCAAATGCTAGCTTTCATGGCTTAGAGAGGGTGAGAGATTGTGGTGGCCAGACCACTTATTCTTGAGACCTGAATGTTGATGTCGGGTGGTCCTGGATTCCAGGCTAGGTCATTCTTGCAGGTAACCCACACAACGTGCACCTGCTACGTAGTACTGTGGAAAGGCATTCATCGTGATTCCCAGACCTTGAAACAAAAAAGGAAGATGGAGCTAAAGTTCAGACAATGTATCAGTAGCTTAAGGGCAAGAAAACATGTGGAATACAATGTGCAACCCAACAGGAAGTTCAGAGGTAAACCCAAAAGTGCTTGGATTTACAATGTAATTTAACTGTCCTATAATGGTACCATGGGACCAAGGCATATTAGTTACCTGTGTTCACAGAGGTGTCCCCGCAGAGAAACCCCAAACCCCACCCGGCCGGGCCAGGGTTGCACTGCCGGCGGCTGGGTGTCCCCCGACCCCGGAGCGGCAGTGGCATTTGTGCAGAGCCCTGAAGGTCACTCCTCAAGGGCGGCGCCGGCGGCCGTCGCGTGTGTGAGTCGTGTCCCCCCAGCTTACCGGGGCCGGACAGGTCCCGCTGCCCCCGGGGAGCCCCTGCCCGCCTCTCCTGGCTGGTGCTCCCAGCACACGGGCGGCGAAGCGCGGGGTCGGGACGGGAGCGCTGTTCCCACTCAATATTCCGCAGCCGCTTACACGTGAGCCCGCCGGACCGTGGCGGGGCCGGCGGAGCGGGGCGGGAGGCTGCGCGGGGCGCCAGGAGCGGGAGCAGGAGGAGGGGAGGGAGGCGGACGATGCTCAGCAGCTCCCGGCCGATCAGCTCCGCTGCGGGGAGCAGGGACTCGCAGGGAGCGGGAGGGGCGGGAATACCAGGAACAGGCAGGCACGTGCGCGGGCCGGCGCGCGCACACACGCGCCCGCAGCTACGGCCGGGGAGGGGCGCGGGCACACGCACGCACCTGCTCGGCCCCGGCCCGGCCAGGCGGCTCAGAGCTCCAGGGAGCGGCGGGCGGCCC